>JASVEL010000276.1:0-398839 GCA_032618575.1 Nicotiana noctiflora | reverse complement strand
ATGCAACCATTTCAATTTCTTGCTTTGTGATAACGGTTTTTGCTACACTCTGTTTCTACCTTACTGGTTTAATATGTGTTTTCGATTGTGCTCCCCCAACATGTTCCCTCCTTTGTTAGTTATGTTGATCTATATCTCTGTTATTCTGTGGTACATATATATATAGAACTGTGCAGGTTTATGTGAGTGTCTGGTCCTAAGCTTGTCTCTATTTCGCCGGGATAGGCCAGGCACTTACCAGCACAGAGGGTCAGATTGTGCTGATACTACACTTCTGTGCGTTTTTGCACAGGTCCAGGTTTTGAGCAGGAGCAGCAGCAGTAGTACACTAGAGGGATTATCGTACTTCCGAGACTGAGGTAGCTTGCAGTCGTTCACAGGCCCGACGTCTCCTCTATTTGCTTTTATTATTGATGTGGTCTCATTGTTCCGAGATAGACGGTTATTATTCATTTCTTTCAGACCATTATGTGTAGTTATTCCTTTGTAGTTTGTGAGTTTGTGACTCCACATCTTGGGTAGAGGATTTATGTCGATTATTTTACACTATTATTCAATTTTTATTCGAAAGATTTCCACATTTAAAGTTATTAGTATTATTCTTGCTATTAAATATGAAAACATAATGGTTGTATAAACATGAAGATGTGAGTGAATTGGCTTGCCTAGCTATAACGAGTTGGCGCCATCACGATCCCGATGGTGGGGGAATCCGGGTTGTTACAAGCTGGTATCAGAGCTCTAGGTTACAGAGGTCTCACAACTCACGAACAATCTTAGTAGAGTCTCAAGGGTAGGTATGGAGACGTTTGCACTTGTCCTCTAGAGTATTGAGTTAGGAAGAGTCTCTCATTTGTTCCTTCTTGTCCTGCGATGTGTTCCTCAAATACTGATTTAATTTCTACTCTCTTCTTTCACAGATGGCGAGGACACGCGCTTCTTCATCCGCTAATCAGCAGCATGAGCCCCAGGCAGCTCCTGCGAGGGGCAGGGGCCGAGGCCGTGTAGGAGGCCGTGGTAGGGGAAGAGCTCAGCACCAGGAAGTGGTTCCAGAGGTGGAGCCTCATGTTGAAATTGTGTCACGACACAATTTCGGTCATGATGGCGCCCAACACTAAAGCTAGGCCAGCCAAACCAACAATTGTTTTCATAATCAAATATCAGTCCCAAATGGAAAACTCAAGAAGAATATATGAGTCAATAAATACTCTAATAATAATAGTATGAATAAATACTGAGAAGTGCGAAAATGAAATAACACTCCCAAAGATCAGGGGTCACGAGTTTAGAGCCTTTAAACAAAATCGAATAGTAATAGAAATGCTGAATGAAATACTCAAGTCTGAAACATATAGTAATAACTGAATGGAATGAGAAGCTAGGTTCTGCAAACGCCAGCAAGTACCTTAGCAACTCGGATAAACCTTGATAAAGCTGGAGTGCTCGTCTAACCCTCCTGTGTTCCTGAATCTGCATGCAAAGGTACAGGGAGTTGGGGTGAGTACTAATTACTCAGTGAGTAAAAAGTATATATTAATAGCTGAGAGCAGGAAATCCACAGAATACCAAAGAGTAAAGCTAAAATATAGTCCGATACCTACCACGAACTAACAACAACAACAAGTCACAATTAGCACAGATAATTCAACAAATAAAAAGGCAATGCAATGCATATGACCGCTACAGCGTGTAGCCCGATCCATTTAACGTCGACGGCGCTCACTGGGGGTGTGCACAGACTCTGGAGGGGCTCCTCCATCCTAAGCACAATATCATATCATCTGCTGCGGTGTGCAGCCCAATCCTTATATCATCTGCTGCGGCATGTAGCCCGATCCATCCTCTGTCCACAACATGCATATGAGTCACAAAATAGGTCAAATTATTTATTTCCAGGTTCTAGTTCATTAATGATGAAAATACTTAAATTTCATTTAATTTTCCAATAACAGGGGACTTAGCATTTCATAATAGTGATTTCAAACCAGGACTGAGATTAGCGATTAAGAAAACCAAGCTATCACATATATATCTATCCCCTAGGGATACTACAGGTCGGCACAAGGCCCCAAACATGGCTTACAACCCACAAATATATCTAACACAGTGTGTGTTTCAACCGCATATAACATATTATTCATATCTGGGATGGACCAAGTCTCAATCCCCAGTCATAATCAATCCCGCACCTAGCATGGGTTGCGAACCACGCCTTACCAGCGTCACAATATGCTATGGAGGGGTTTTGAACCCTCAGGCTACCATATACACTAACTACTCACCTCTAGCCGGCCGTGGACTCGTCCGCGATACCTTTTGCCTTCAAATTTGCTGCCTCGTGTGTCGAAGCTAGTCAAAATCACAATAATAACATAAATATGGGTCAAAGAAACTTAACCCAATCGAAATTACTCGAAAAAGCGCAGCAATTTACGAAGTTGGTAAAACCCGAGCCACGGGCCCACTTCTCAAAATATTCCGAATATCATACCAACAGATTCCTCATCTGTCCACAAGTTCGTGCATATATAATTTATCGAAATCGGAGTCCGAATGGCCTTTCAGAACCCTAACATTTGTTTTCATGGTTTAGGCCCGAGTTCTTCACAAATTCTACCCAATTTCAGGAATTTTGATGTTGATTCTAGCATAAAATCATGTTTTTGAGTCAAGAAACTTACCTCCAGCGGTTACCCATTGATTTCTCTCTTAAAAATCTGCTTAGAAGCTTCTTCCCGTTCCAAAATTGGAAGAAAACTCGCCCTTCTGATTTTAGGTAAACTTTTCACGCGTTTTACTTCTTTCAATGGATACCTTGTGAAATTCTAATGAATTTAGGCTTTTGAATCACTCAATTTGACTTTATAATGAAGAAAATATGTATATTTTAAGATTGGCAAATAGTGTAGGTTTTTAATACGCCGTCAGGAGAAATTGCGTCATTAACCTGAAAATCTGGGCAACCTTAGTAAAATGGCCATAAAATCCTCATACGATGTCCAAATTCGATGATTCTTTTTGCTACGGGTCCGTAATTACGATACAGATCTAATGCTTCATTCCAAACAGTGATTGGACCTCATATGTTCAATATGATATCATTTATGCTTGAAGAAACGATGTCGAAGCATCAGAAAAACGAGCACATCGCAACCCAAACCTATCCGAAACTCACCTGAGCTCCTCAGGATCGCATTTGAACATATTAACATGTCGCATATTATCATGCAAACTTAGTTTCACTCTCAAATCACCGAAACTAACATCAAAACACCAAATTTACATCAGATTCAAGCCTAAGTTCTTCTAAAACTTCCGAAACTTGCATTTGATCTAAAACCCAACCAAATCACTTCCGAATAATATGAAACTTTGCACACACATCACAAATCACATATCAAAGCTACAAAAACTCTCGGAATTCCATTCCGATCCTCGGATCAAAATCTCATCCATCAATCGGAATTCGCCAAAATCCAACCTTAGCCAATTCATGCCTAATTCTACACCGGACCTCCCAATTCAATTATGATTGCGCTCCTAAGTGATAAATCATCCCCCAAAACTATTCGAATCATCGGTAATCCATTCCGAGACTTCTAACTCATATGTCAGCATTCGGTTGACTTCTTCAAACAAACCTTCTCATAAAGAAACTTATTCTCTCATTTATACCCGAACTCTATCCGAATCACTTCAAATTTTCCAAACACATATAATGAAACCTATAGAAGCAAAAAACAGGGTGGTAACTCCTGTAACGACGGGTCGGGTCGTTACATTGTCCCCAACATAAACAAACGCTAGTCTGAGAGCGTAACGAGAGTTGTTGTAGAAGCCATCCAGTAGTTGAATTATCTTACCAATCATATACCCGGGGAGATCCCTCATCACCCTATCTCTTATAGACCTGATAACACATTACAGTCGAGTCTTCACAGTCCATTTAATCTCTAACCTAACCATACAACCACGCCGCACTTTCTGAAAATCATACACCAGATCAGAAATACACCTCTGAACTCAGAGTAAGCCCGAACCGGCTGTAATACCCATACTTGCACCCTCAAGTGAAAACATACGATATACCGCCTAAACCAAACACTTGGAATCATAACTTCTACTCACAATAGTTGTCCCCAGCAACAAATTACCGGCAGAGAACCTCTTATTAGCTAAAGCCTTATTTCCACACTTTCCTATACTCCTAACGATGAATGAAACGCGCTATAAATCGTAATCATCTCTTGGATAATCCACTCATGAAACCACTTCCCTTAACTGATATCACAACAGATTTACGGGTCAAACCTCGATATTATCTTCCTAACAAGCTGAGATCAAATTTGTCTGTATTCATTAATGAACCAAATGATCACCTAGAATCCAACACCACTCTGGTGATATGATACCTCGATAGAAGTCTAAACCACATCTTGCATAATACACGCACCAGTAAGAAACAATCTGAATACACTTAAATTAGGACAATTACTCAAACGATAGAGTTGTACCTCAAGCTCATCAATACCATTACAATACAAGGTTGGGACCCTATCTCACATCATAGAAATAGAATGCCTGAATCAACCTCGAAAGGTCATAATTCCCATAGCCTCGCTATAATGCTCGATCCTATCCCCCCACCGTTACACCGCAACACCTCAAGTTGCTATGCTCAAAATCAACAACCACGCACATTTGTTGTCTGAAACCAATGCAATTCTTTACACCCGCGATGAAATAGAGGACACACAACACACAATCCGATAGACCATAACCATTGCTCCATACACCGAGCGACACTCAATTACTCTTCCCACTCGACTTTCTCTATGTATTCTCAATGGAACCGCACCACATGTGCCCATAACTAAGAAATCACAATGTCTTACAACGTCAAAAAACAACTCAGGGTTAACCAAGCTAACTCAAGCTAAATGTGTAGCCATATTGGCCTGCCAACGAATTCAGTACCAAGAAGCCCGAAGCCGCTCCTTCCCCTTTTATTACCTCCTGTCGAAGTTGTACTATACGATGCCCGACATCAAATAAATACCGAAATCCACAATCTCACCTGGTTACATACCCGGCCATACGAAATGCATCCGAAACATCCCTCAATAATGGAATGGAATCAATAATAGCAACCTCCGCACTAATATCTATTACAAATGCCCAATTAAGAAAGTACTACTTCCCAACTATCCGATGGTTCTTTGAAATATAAATCACTCTGCTAAAATATATTCTAACACACTTCGCCACTTATCCCGTTGCATTCTTGGCGTAGCCCCTAAGGCAATAGTTCAAAATCACCCCAACACTAAGACAACTAGTCTGAATTCTAACATCACATCCAAATTATAACATACCACGCGTAAAGATCCACCATTACCACATAGCCTGTACATCAAAACTCCATATAACACACAAATCATCATACCTGATCGCAGTTCTACCGTGCGAATACATGCACCCATCAAGTATCCATTCATTTAAAGAGAGTTATTCAAAAATTTCCCTACTTATCTGAAACTCTTTTATCCGATCGCTTTGAAGGAATCCCTACACATCTTATGCTCTACATGTCATACACATGCCTTGTGCAAATTCTTACAATACTGACATGACAGATGAGATCCGTATACATTCTTAGCCATTAGTTTTGTACTCATGGCAAGGACTATCTCCTTATTCTGAACCAAACAATGGTCTTAGATCTTTACCTTACTTCATATACTCAGATTGCACTGATCTCAAATTCAATGATCTCGTTTCACTTAGTACGAATTGCTCGGGCAATAAGCCACTCCAGACATAAGTAAATGTCTCATATGATTCCCCAATGTGCCAATGGGTTACCGATTCGAATGCGGAACTAAAGAAAACGGGCTTTGAAAGGAAATTATCAAATCATACGCACTAGCAACGACTTTCCTTGGAAAACAGGAAGCAAGACATACCACGATGGCATATAGAGAACTATACTCGATACCACACTGTTGCGGCGTGCAACCAGCTCCAGATAGCATACCCATGGCGGCGTGCCACCCGATCCACACATAACCATCACATAAGAACATGCTCATTGAGCCAAATTTGCCCATTACAACATAATACCGAGTATCGGCCGTATGCATACTAAGTGCATGATATCATCCCTAAGGGATATTTAACGTTATAAACGACAAAACTCAAGCATAACTGAGGTATGATGTACAATTGGAATTTCAAAAGCCAAGATGCTCTTATAACGTCATTCCTACACGGACTCTTAACATATAGCAATTTCTCAAGCCGTTTCACACTCACCCAGTGCAATGCATCACTACGCGAAGCATCCGACAAAGAAACATCAACTAACTACTCCTCCACGAGGACCGCGTTACAAAAATGTACAAATCTGGCCTAGTATAGGGCGATTATTCACATTATATATATCCACCGACTTCAAGCCGATCCCCATCACACTGAACTGGCCTAATAACCTTTCAAAGATCCATGATAACTTCCATTTTTTTCATAGAACCCAAGAACAACCATCATAATCGGAGTAATCCTCCCCAGTTCACAACCCAATATGCCATGTGCCCTCCAGGCATGAATTCCTCAATTTAACGACACTATCATAACCTTCATACTTGGTTTACATCTTTAACTAGTCAAGTAACTGCCTGCCACACTTACATAATCTTCTAGTGGAACACACTCCCACAACCTACCACAACAATATATGGGGCGCACCTCCAAACCACTGGTCGCACTAACGCTGAAGAGCGATCAAGAATAATTAACTCGGACACAATACCGCTCTCAGGTGATGCCGAAGAAGATATTAATTATCTTAACCATCTAAACTTCCTTCCTACTTGTTCGATCTCTTGACATCTTGTCAAAACTTTTCCTTCACGTGTGCCATTCTAAGCTCAATTTCTACAGTCAGAACTGGTTTGGCAGTATACTTTAAGACAGAACCAACATATCATATAATCGTGCAATTAGCTACTCAACGCAGTCTCCCCAACTTAGCTCGAAGCCATATGTCACAACTCACTATACTCATAACGCGTATGCTTCATTGCTGTCGCGATACCATAATAAGATTAAACTTGCTCTTTCATAAGCTTGTGGGAACACAAATGATCTGGAATTTTAACTCTTCTACATTTTTTTCTTGCATTCACCCATATAACAGTTCAGCCTATTTTCTAGGTGTCCAAATTTTTACTAAGTCCCAAATTTTCAAAAATTACGGCAGATTTTCCTTTGTAATTAGGCATATACACCTGTTAGAGAATCACCAAAACCATCATAAATGCACGGCTACAACTTATCAAAACATCAAAATGTATATCAACAACATTAATCTCAATCTTACCTGTTTTACATTATCAAAATTGATACATGGACATGCGTTGCACTTATTTGAAACATAACACATATAAAATACTGCCAACTTATTATTCTGAGTCTGAACTCATACAGCCACACGTATTGCACTTAGCTTTCCAACTAGGAGATACGACAATATTCTTCACGCGCCCGCAACTTGGGGTTACACAACAAATCGCAATAGGAACGAATCGCTTAACAATTCATCTATTATCCTACAAACTTCTTCATCACTACCAAGATCACATAGATACACCTCACAACGCTAACTTACTCATCACATGGATATCCGACCGCCATCCACGCTAATAAAGAAATTATCAAACACATAAGTTAAAAGTACTTGCTCGTATAATCAGCACTTTGGTGCTCAAGCTGTAGGCAAAGATTCGGCCTCAAGTCCTCCAGATTGGCCCAACATGAACTTACGGGGATTACATCTCGCTCCTCGATCGGGGAATCTCCAGCCATCGATGCAGATGTATTATTGAATGCTCGCATGCGCGTACAGACATGTGGAAGGAATTTCAAGAGTTATTTCTCAAGCTGAATCAAATACGCACGATAAGAATTCCAAGAAAGTGAAGTGTTTCTTGAAAGTTCTGTAGCCTCCCAAGGTTAGATACGGACGTCTACGTACCGATCTGCGAGAGACTACTCAATCGGCACATGACTCGCGAGGCCTTGTAACCTAGGCTCTGATACCAACTTGTCATGACCCAATTCCGGTCGTGATGGCACCCAACACTAAAGCTAGGCCAGTCAGACCAATAATTGTTTTCACAATCAAATATTAGTCCCAAATGGATAACTCAAGAAGAATATATGAGTCAATAAATAGTCTAATAATAATAGTATGAATAAATACTGAGAAGTGCGAAAATGAAATAACACTCCCAAAGATCTGGGGTCACGAGTCTAGAGCCTCTAAACAAAACCGAATAGTAATAGAAGTACTGAATGAAATACTCAAGTCTGAAACATATAGTAATAACTGAATGAAATGAGAAGCTAGGTTCTGCGAACGCCGACAGGTAGCTAAACAACTCGGGTAAGCTCTGATAAAGCTGAAGTGCTCATCTAACCCTCATGTGTAGCTGAATCTGCACGTAAAGGTGCAGGGAGTAGGGGTGAGTACTAAGTACTCAGTGAGTAAAAAATATAGATTAATAGCTGAAAGCAGGAAATCCACAGAATACCACAGAATAAAGCTAAAATACAGTCTGATACCCACCATGAACTAACAACAACAGCAAGTCACAATTAGCACAGATAATTCATCAGATAAAAAGGCAATGCAATGCATATGACCGCTACGACGTGTAGCCCGATCCATTTAACGTCGATGGCACTCCCTGGGGTGTGTACAGACTCCGGAGGGGCTCCTTCAGCCCAAGCGCAATATCATATCATCTGTTGTGGCATGCAGCCCGATCCTTATATCATCTGCTGTGGCGTGCAGCCCGATCCATACTTAGTCCACAACATGCATACGAGTCACACAACAGTTCAAATTATTTATTTCCAGGTTCCAGTTCACTAATGCTGAAAATACTTAAATTTTATTTAATTTTCCAAGAACAGGTGACTTAGCATTTCATAATAGTGATTTCAAACCAGGACTGAGATCAGTGATTAAGTGAACCAAACTATCACATATATATCTATCCCCTAGGGATACTACAGGCCGGCACAAGGCCCCAAACATGGCTTACAGCCCACAAATATATCTAACACAGTGTGCGTTTCAACTGCATATAACATATTATTCATATCCGGGATGGACCAAGTCTCAATCCCCAGTCATAATCAATCCCGCACCTGCCATGGGGTGCGATCCACGCCCTACTAGCGTCACAATGTGCTAAGCCGGGGTTTCGAACCCTCAGGCTACCATATACACTAACTACTCACCTCTAGCCGGCTTGGACTCGTTCGTGATACCTTTTCCTTTCAAATTTGCTGCCTCGTGCGTCGAAGCTAGTCAAAATCATAATAATAACATAAATATGGGTCACAGAAACATAACCAAATCAAAATTACTCGAAAAAATGCAACAATTCATGAAGTTGGTAAAACCCGAGCCCGGGGCCCACTTCTTAAAAAAGTTCGAAAATCATACCAACGGATTCCTCGTCTTTCCACGAGTTCGTGCATATAAAATTTATCAAAATCGGAGTAATTCGTTTTCATGGTTTAGGCCCTACTTCTTCCCAAATTCTACCCAATTTCAGGAATTTTTTGTGTTGATTCTAGCATAAAATCATATTTTTTAGCCAAGAAACTTACCTCCAGCGATTACCCACTGATTATTCTCTTAAAAATTGCCTCAGAAGCTTCTTCCCATTCTAAAATTGGAAGAAAACTCGCCCTGTTCATTTTAGGTATACTTTTCACGCGTTTTACTTCTTTCAATGAATTCCTTGTGACATTCTAATGAATTTAGGCTTTTGAATCACACAATTTGACCATCTAATGAAGGAGATATGTAGGTTTTAAGATTTACAAATAGTGCAGGTTTTTAATACGCCGTCAGGGGCACTTTTATCATTAGCGTGAAAATCTGGGCAACCTTAGTAAAATGGCCATAAAATCCTCATACGATGTCCAAATTCGATGATTCTTTTTGCTACGGGTCTGTAATTACGATATAGATCTAATGTTTCATTTAAAACAGTAATTGGAGCTCATTTGTTCAATATGATATCATTTATGCTTGAAGAAACGATGTCGAAGCATAAGAAAAACAAGCACAACGCAACCCAAACCTATCCGAAACTCACCCGAGCTCCTCCGAACCGCATACGAACATATTAACATGTCACATATGATCATGCAAACTTAGTTTCACTCTCAAATCACCAAAACTAACATCAAAACACCAAATTTACATCGGATTCAAGGCTAAGTTCTTCTAAATATTCCGAAACTTGCATTTGATCTAAACCCAACCAAATCACATCCGAATAATATGAAATTTTGCACACACATCACAAATCATATATCGAAGCTACAGAAAACTCTTAGAATTCCATTCCGATCCTCGAATTAAAATCTCATCCATCAATCGGAATTTGCCAAAATCCAACCTTAGCCAATTCAAGCCTAATTCTACACCGGACCTCCAAATTCAACTCTGATTGCGGTCCAAAGTCACAAATCAACCCCAAAACTATTTGAATCATTCTTAATCCAATCCGAGCCTTCTAACTCATAAGTCAACATTCGGTTGACTTCTTCAAACTAACCTTCTCATAAAGATACTTATTCTCTCATTTCTACCCGAACTCTATCCGAATTACTTCAAATTTTCCAAAGATATATAGTGAAACCTATAGAAGCATAAAATGGGGTGGTAACTCCCATAACGATGGGTCGGGTCGTTACAAATTGGTGAGGAGGTTCCAGCCCCAACAGCTCCAGTGGGCCCAGCTCAGGTCCTAGGAGAGGCCTTATTTACCCCGGATCTTCGAGAGGCTCTGGTTAGGATAGCGGGTTTTATGGACAGCGTTGGCAGAGCAGGCTTATTGCCAGCTACACCAGCCGCTTCTCAGGCTGGAGGAGGGGCCAGACTTCTGTTACATAAACTCTGGAGCCAGTAGCTTCCCAGGCTCAGGCACCAGTAGTTCAGCCAGCAGTGGCCACTCAGACTGGCACTACAACTCAGGCCGGAGATGGAGCGGCCATGACTTCTATTGCTCTGTGGAGACTTGATCGGTTCTCCAAGCTTTTTACTACCACTTTTAGCAATTCCCCATTAGAGGATCCCCAGGACTTCTTATTCAGTTGCCACAAGATTCTCAAGACTATGGGAATAGTGGAATCCAACGGGGTTGATTTTTGCACATTCAGGCTTGCAGGATCCGCCAAAACTTGGTAGAGAGATTTTTGTTTGACTCGACCAGTAGGGTCCCCGGCTTTAACATGGGACCAGTTTACGGAGTTATTTTTGGACAAGTTTCTCACTGTTACCCATCGGGAGGCACTTCGAAGGCAGTTTGAGCTCCTCCAGTAGGGTTCTATGACTATTACCTAGTAAGAAACGAGGTTTGTTGATCTTCCACGTCATGCGATTGTGATACTCCACTCAGATCGGGAGAGGGTCCACAGGTTTATAGATGGGCTAAATCAGCCGATCCGACTTCATATGGCTGTGGGAGTTGGGAGTGACATATCTTTTCAGGAGGCGGCAAATGCTGCTCGTAAGGTTGAGATGACTCTTGCTCGGGGAGGTGGCTATGCTTCAAACAAGAGGCCTCGTCATTCTGGCAAATTTAGTGGTGCCTCTTCAGGAGGTAGGGATTCTTCTTATTAGGGCTGTAAGGCCCCGTAAAATTTTTGTGCATAAAACCTAGTAGCTGTGGTGTCATGGTCCGAATAATGTGTTAGGAATGCGTAGAATTCTTCGCGGCGAGCTTGCTCGCCGCGGTTCAGACCCTTGGTAGTGAATTAAGTGTCAAAATGTAGAGAATAAAGTTTTCTAGAAAAAAAACATGTCAAATATGTGGTCAAGAATGCGACCGCAAACCTGTTATGCGGACCGCATTCTTGCCGCAAAGCTTAACAGAAGCCTCCCAAAAATCATGTTGAAAATGCGGTCGATATGCGATCGCATAGTGAATCTGCGGTGCACTTTGCGACCGCAGATCAAGAATGCGGACCGCATATTGGTCGCATTCTGTAACAGAACTTGTGTCATTTTGAGGCCATTCTGCGGTCACTATGCGGACCGCATGTTGATTCTGCGGTCGCAAAGTGCACCGCATAATTGACCCGGTCCAGATTTTTGTAACATTTTGACCCGATCTCTTCTTTAATATAACACCTTTATTCTTCATTTTATCATATCATCTTACCAAAATTAGAGAGAGAAGAGAGGGTTTTTAGAGAGAGAAATCTTTCATCTTCAAAGATTGTTCCAACAATCTTAGTTCAAAGGATTCTAGGGCAAGGATTCAACTTCCCCAATCTTTTCAAGGTAAAAACCCTAACTATTTTCTTTGATTTTCAATTTTAAATTGGGTAAAGAGAGGTTTGCATATAATAGCTTTTGAAAATATAATTTTTACACTCATGCATGATTATTGAACTTGATTTCTAGTAAAAAGAAGTGAGTAGAAGTAAGAGTCTTCAAGAACAAGGTTGGCAAGAGTAGGATATCTTGGGTAAGCATAAAGTAGGAAGAAAAACTCATCACCAGGTATGTATGGCTAATTTTGATTCTTGTGAAATCGCCTATATGTGTGAAATTTGTTTGGTTAGTGTTAATTTGACAAATTGTATGAAATTCTTGATGTTGTTGTTGGATATTCAAAGTTATTGTTGAAATATAAGTGATGTGGTATGGAATATGAATCGAAATTAAATGAGAGTCGAAATGGGTAAAGAATTGTGAATAATGATTATGATGGCCTATATGGCACCTTGTGTAAAACAAACGAAACGCTTGAGAATTTATTTATTGTGGAAAGAGATGAAACACTTGAATTGTGGAAATATTGTAACATGGTTGTGATATTGGTTTAAAAAATAATTGAGAACATGAAATAATGTGCAAGTTGCTTATTTGAACTTGTTGAAATTGTGTATAGTACCTTATCTGCTGTTTGAAATTGTTGTGTTTTAAACTGTAAGGCGGGGTCGTGTTGCGCGCCGCAACGTGAGGAAATAAGGTGTGGGTTGGGGTGATAAGGGTGGCCCAGGTAATAAGGGTGGTCAGGGGTAATAAGGATGGAAAGCGATCGAAATCGCTATTGAAAATTGATATAAAAATCAATAATGTGAAATTGTGAAAGGAGACAGCAGGAGAGTTTGCAACCTGTGGGGCACTGATTGCCCCTTTGTTTGACTACTTGTGCTTTACGTGATGGATTGGTTATTGTTAAATTGGTTGATCGTAGAAAGTGCTTTGTGTTGAGAATTATTTGAAATGAGGAAAATGTGGAAACATGGTTGGCTGGCTTAATTAATTGTTGATGTAATTCAATGGCTTGAGTTTACTTGGGACAAAGTTTGTCCATACATGCCAGTACAATTCAAGTGTACTGACATCCCTTTTGCCGGGGACGCTACATTCGTGTTATGATTGTAGGTGGATCAGTAGCAGGCACTTCAGCTCATCGGCAGTAGTATCCTTCTCCTTCCACCGCCCGTTTTGGTGAGCCCCTTTCTTCCTTGGGGCCCTGTGTGGTTCATGCCACTTTTGTTTAGATTTCATTTTGGTTTTGTAAGGTATAGTCGGAGCCTTGTTACCGGCAAGTATTGTATTTCCCTTTTTGTATCCTAGAGGCTCTGTAGACATGTAAACTGTGGGACTCCAGTCTTATGTATACATTATGTTATGTCGGGCGTTGTAAAAACTGCAAACTTGTTAATGAATCACTCGTATGGTTTTATTCGTTTAATGTGAAATCATTCATGGTTAGTAAGATATTTGATTAATGAGAAACAATCAACACAGGGGGTAACGCGTGGGAATGAAAGGCACCCAGGTCCGCTTGACTGGGGCAACCCGGTCAGGCGCCGGTCATGTCCCTCGTTTTGGGGCGTGACAAGGGCCAGTCTTCCAGGCCTTTTCAGTCAGCTCTCCAGGTTTTGCAGGGTGGTTCAGGTGATCGTGGGTTTCGTGACCAGTATTCAGACCAGTCTCCCATCAGTGCTCAGCCTATTCGGAGTGTTCATGGGGGCCTTTTAGGTCGTCAGGGTCAGTAATCCCAGCAGCCAAAGTATTGTTATGGTTGTGGTGACCCAGGTCATCTCGTCAGGTTTTGCCCTGGAGCAGCGGGCAATACTCAGCAGCAGGGTCCTCGCCCCAGCTGACCCACAGCCTATCCAACCAGCAAGGGGCGGGGGTAGAGATCGTAGAGGTAGAGGTAGAGAGCGTAGAGGTGGAGACCGTCCCGCCAGAGGTAGATGTCAGCCAGTGGATGACCGTCCTAGAGATGTAGCTCAGAGGGGAGGTGCTGATCCCGGATTTTATGCTTTACCAGCTAGGTCAGAGGCAGAGGCATCAGATGCTGTGATTACAGGTACCATTCTTGTTTGTGATAGAGGTGCTTCAGTATTATTTGACCCTGGGTCTACATATTCATATGTGTCTTCCTATTTTGCACCATGCCTGGCCGTGCCTAGCTATGCGCTGGACATTCCAGTCTATGTGTCTACACCAGTGGGTGATTCTATAGTAGTCGACCGGGTGCATCATTCGTGCGTGGTTATATTCGAGGGTCTTGAGACCCATGTCGATTTATTGCTATTAGACATGGTGGATTTTGATGTCAAATTGGGGATGGATCGGTCGTACCGTATCATGCTATCCTAGATTGTCATGCCAAGTCAATGACCTTGGCCTTGCCAGAATCACCCCGACTAGAGTGGAGACGGACCTCAGGCTACTCTATTCGCAATGTTATTTCATATCTTTAGGCTTGACGCATGGTCGAGAAGGGGTGTCTAGTTTATTTGGCATATGTTCGTGTTTCCAGCGCGGAGATTCCTTTTATTGATTCAGTTCCTATTGTATGGGATCCCTTCAGACCTGCTGGGTATGCCACCTGACAGGGATATTGATTTATGTATTGATCTGGCACCGGGCACTCAGTCTATTTCTATTCCACCGTATCGCATGGCCCCGCCAAAGTTAAAAGAGTTAAAAGATCGGTTGCAAGACTTACTAGAGAAGGGATTTATTAGGTCTAGTGTTTCTCTATGGGGTGCACCTGTGTTATTTGTGAAGAAAAAGGATGGCTCGATGCGGATGTGTATTGATTATTGGCAATTAAACAAAGTGACGATAAAGAATAAGTATCCACTGCCGAGGATTGATGATTTGTTTGACCAGCTCCAAGGAGCGAGGGTGTTCTCGAAAATAGACTTGAGGTCCGGCTACCATCAACTGAGGATCAGGGCGGCTAACATTCCTAATATAGCCTTTCTTGTTCGGCATGGGCACTGTGAATTCCCGGTCATGTCTTTCGGGTTGACCAATGCTCCAGCAGCATTTATGGAGTTGATGAATCGGGTGTTCATGCCTTATCTAGATTTGTTCGTGATAATATTTATAAATAATATCCTGGTATACTCCAGTAGCCAGGAAGAGCACGAGCAGCACCTCAGAGTGGTTCTTCAGACTCTGAAAGATAATCAGCTCTATGCCAAGTTTTCAAAATGTGAGTTCTAGTTGAGTTTGGTTGCATTTCTGGGTCATATCGTGTTAGTTGAGGGTATTCCTGTGGACACAAAGAAGATTGAGGCAGTGAAGAATTGGCCTCGACCAGCTTCAGTGGCCGAGATTCGGAGTTTCTTGGGGTTAGCAGGCTATTACCGTCGATTTTTTGAGGGGTTCTCTTCTATTGCAAACCCGATAACCAGGTTGACCCAGAAGGGTGCCCAGTTCAAGTGCTCAGATGAGTGTGAGGCGATCTTTCAGAAGCTCAAGACAGCTTTGACTACGGCACCAGTGTTGATTTTTCCCATGGGGTTTAGGGCCTTACATAGTTTACTGTGATGCATCCCGTACTGGGCTTGGAATGGTATTGATGTAGGGTGGCAAGGTTATTGCTTATGCTTCGAGACAGTTTAAAATCCATGAGAAGAATTATCTGGTTCATGACGTTGAGCTGGCAGCAGTTGTTCATGCCTTAAAATCTTGAGGCATTATCTATATGGTGTGGCGTGCGAGGTATACACGCATCACAAAAGTCTTCAGTATTTATTCAAGCAAAAAGAGTTAAATGTGCGACAGAGGAGATGGTTAGAGTTGCTGAAAGACTATGATGTTACTATCTTATATCACCTACGTAAGGCCAATGTGGTGGTCGATACGTTGAGTAGGAAGTCTGCCAGGATGGGTAGTCTCGCTTATATTCTAGTCAGCCAGAGACCACTTTATCTTTATGTCAGGGCCTTAGCTAATCAGTTCGTGAGATTAGACATTTCTGAGCCTAACAGGATGCTAGCCTGCACGGTCGCTCGTTCTTCTCTATTAGAGCGTATCCATGAGAAGCAGTTCGATGATCCTTATTTGCGTGACCTGAGGGATACGGTACAGCGGGGAGGTGCCACGAAGGTAACTCTAGATGATGACGAATTATTGAGATTGTAGCGGCGAGTTTGTGTGCCCAACATTGAGGGGATTCGAGAGTTGATCTTAGCAGAGGCCCACAGTTCGCGGTATTCTATTCACCAGGGCGCCGCAAAGATGTAGCAGGACTTGCGGCAGCACTATTGGTGGCGTAGGATGAAGAAGGACATTGTTGCATATGTCGCTTGGTGTCTAAACTGTCAGCATGTTAAATATGAGCACCAGAGGCCTGGTGGTGTGTTCCAGAGAATTGAAATTCCTAAGTGGAAATGGGAGCGGATTACAATGGACTTCGTTACTAGACTCTCGTTGACTCGGAGGAAATTTGATGCTATTTGGGTCATTGTTGATAGGCTGACCAAGTCAGCACAGTTTATTCCAGTATCTCTCTCTTACTCATCGGAGAAGTTAGCAGAGATTTACATCCGGGAGATAGTTCGCATTCGTAGGGTGTCGGTGTCTATTATCTCAAATCGGGGTACGAAGTTTACCTCGCGTTTTTGGAGAGCGGTCCAGCAGGAGTTAGGCACCCAGGTTTAGTTGAGTACATCTTTTCATCCTCAGACGGACGGTCAGTCCGAGAAGAGTATTCAGATCCTAGAGGACATGCTCCGAGCTTGTGTCATTGATTTTAGAGGCTCGTGGGACCAGCTTCTACCATTAGCAGAGTTCCCCTACAACAGCAGCTACCACTATAGCATTCAGATGGCTCCATATGAGACATTGTATAGTAGGCGATGTCGGTCACTCCAGTTAGATGGTTTGAGCCGGGAGAGGCTCGGTTGCTGGGTACAGACCTAGTTCAGGTGGCCTTAGACAAGGTCAAGACTATCTAGGAAAAGTTGTGTTCAGCTCAGTCCATACAAAAGAGTTATGCAGATCTTAAGGTTCGAGATATAGATTTCATGGTTGGCGAGCGGTTATTGCTCCGGGTGTCTCATATAAAGGGCGTGATGTGGTTCGAAAAGAAGGGCAAGCTCAGCCCTAGGTATATTGGTCATTTGAGATTTTGGACCGAGTGGGAGAGGTGGCTTACGGACTTGCACTGCCACCTAGCTTATTAGTCGTGCATCCAGTTTTTCATGTATCTATGCTTCGGAGGTACCACGGCAATCCTACACATGTGTTAGACTTCAGTACTGTCCAATTGGACAAGGATCTATTTTACGAGGAGGAGCCGGTGTCCATTGTAGACTGGCAGATTTGACAGTTGAGGTCAAAGAGTTTTCCTTCCGTGCGTGTCTAGTTGAGAGGTCAGCCTCCTCAGGCATCGACCTGGGAGTCCGAGTCTGATATGCGGAGCCGTTACCCACATTTGTTCCCCGACTCAGGTACTTCCTTCTCTTGTCCGTTTGTGGACGAACGGTTGTTTTAAAGGTGGAGGATGTGACGACCCAAAGGGTCATCACCTGTTTTCCTCATCTATTCCACGTTTCCGAGGCCTTGAAAACCTTTTTTTTATATTGCCCCAATTTACGTGCTTAGTCCGGGCACGTAGCCAGAAAATTTTTGTGTTAGAATATGTGAATTCTAGGGAAACTTTGAAGAGATTTGATATTAATATTGATATAGTTGACTTCGGTAAATATTTTTGGTAAACGGACCCGGACTTGAGATCGGACGGTCCCGGAAGGTCCGTAGGAAAATATGGTACTCGGGCATGCCTCCGGAGTCGAATTCCGAGGCCTAGAGCCCAAGATATGAATTTTTCTATTAAATTGTATTTATGAAATTATTATGGAAATGAAAATTGATTAAAAGACCATGGTATCGGGCTCGTATTTTGGTTCCGACGCCTGGTACAAGTCTTATATATTATTTAAGTACTTCTTGCAAAGTTTGACGGAAATTAACATTGTTTGATGTGTTTTGAACCATGAGTTCCAAATATGAATGTTTATGAAGTTTAAAAGAAGAAATCATGAATTTGAGGCCTAATTCTATGAAAACAATGTTATATTGGCGATTTGATCGCGCGAGCAAGTTCGTGGTATGTTTTTTAGATTGTGTGCATGTTAGGTTTGGAGCCCGGGGGATCGGGTAAAGATTTGGTAGTCCGTTAGAGCAAATTTTGAAAAATAACACAGCTGGTATTTTTTCCCAGCTGATATCTTCGCAATTGCGAAGAATTACTCGCAATTGCGAGCAATCCCAATATAGCCTGAGTTCGCAAATGCGAACATAATCTTTTCAAATGCGAAGAAAGGCCAAACAGGGCAGTGGTCGCAAATGCAAGAAAACACTCGCAAATGCGAAGACAAGCCAAAATGGGCGACGGTCGCCATTGCGACAAAACCTTCGCAAATGCGAGGTCCGCAGCCAGGAACTATTGTGTTCGCAATTGTGAACATATGTTCGCAATTCCCATATCTGCAGCTGTGCAATTTTATACCTAAACGATTTTAAATCCCTTTTTCACCATTCTTTCAAAACCCAAAGCCCCATAGGCGACTTTTCAAGAGCAATATTACTCCAAATCACTTGTAAGTCAATTTCCACTAAACTCTTTCAATTCCTAACATCATTAAACATGTTTTCCATGAGAAATCAAAGGTTTTTATGGTTGAAATTGTTATTTTTGGGTAGAACCTAGGTTTTTCATAAATTGGGGAGTTGGACCTCGATTTGAGGTCCGATTTCGAAACAAATCATAAAATTGGACTCGTGAGGGAATGGGTAATCGGATTTTGGTTCTAACCCTGAGTTTCGACCACGTGGGACCAGGGGCATTTTGGGAAAATTTGAGTAAACTTTGGGAAAACTATTTTTATACATCCACACCAATTTATATAGTATTTATTAAAGTAATTGAACCAATTGTGAATAGATTCGAGCGAGTTGAAGGTTGATTTACGACGTAAAGTGACAGTTAAAGGTTGGACATCAAGGCTTTGAGGTAAGTGTTTGATCTTTCCTAGCTTGAGGGAATAGGATTGAGTGTAATAATTTGCTAATTGCTATGTGATCGAGTGCGGTGTATAGGCGTGGTGACGAGCATCTATACACCGGAGTCTAGCATGATCGTGAGTCATTTGTTGATACATGCTGTGAGTTAATGTGGAATATATCCTAAGTCATATTCTTGAGCCCTTGCCGGGTTGTGAAGGCTGATTATTATTTCCCTTGTCGGGTCTTTGTTTTGTTGTTGATGTTGTTCCCTTGCCGAGATATTGTTATGATTATTGTTTCACTTGCTGGGACAGTACATGTTACTTTTTTCATTCTTTTGCCCGTTGACTGTGATTGTTATTTGGGTGAGGAAGAGTGATTATGCACGAAGGGTGATGCCGTGCCATTTTTACTTATGTTCGCACGAAGGATCATTACGTGCCTTGTTTTACTGGTTATGCACGAAGGAACATGTCGTGCCGTTGTTACTTAATTTATGCACGAAGGATCATTCCGTGCCATGTTTATTATTTATGCACGAAGGGACATTCCATGCCATTGTTGCTTAAACCATGCACGAAGGATCATGCCGTTCCGTGGATGTGAGGATGAGAGTAAAAGCACGAAGGGTGATGCCGTGCAACCATTTCAATTTCTTGCTTTGTGATAACTGTTTTTGCTACACTCTGTTTTTACCTTACTAGTTTAATATGTGTTTCTGCTTCTGCTCCCCCAGCATGTTCCCTCCTTTGTTAGTTGTGTTGCTCTATATCTCTGTTATTCTGTGGTACATACATATATAGAACTGTGCAGGTTTATGTGAGTGTCTGGTCCTAGGCTTGTCACTACTTCGCCGGGATAGGCCATACACTTACCAGCACATGGGGTCGGATTGTGCTGATACTACACTTCTGTGCATTTTTGCACAAGTCCAAGTTTTGAGCAGGAGCAGCAGCAGTAGTACTCTAGCGGGATTATCGTACTTCCGAGACTGAGGTAGCTTGCAGGCGTCCGCAGTCCCGGCGTCTCCTCTATTTGCTTTTATTATTGATGTGGTCTCATTGTTCCGAGACAGATGATTATTATTTATTTCTTTCAAACCATTATGTGTAGTTATTCCTTAGTAGTTCTTGAGTTTGTGACTCCACATCTTGGGTACAGAATTTATGTCGATTATCTTACAGTATTATTCGGTTTTTATTTGAAACACTTCCGCATTTAAAGTTATTAGAATTATTCTTGCTATTAAATATGAAAATGGAATGGTTGTATAAACATGAAGATGGTGAGTGAATTGGATTGCCTAGCTACCAAGAGTAGGCTCCATCCCGATCCCGATGGTAGGGGAATCCGGGTCGTGACATTCTTCCTCTCCACTCCATGCTTCTTCTTCAGGAACTTTCACTTATTTTCCTTTGACTGCAGACCTGGTTCTTTTTGCAAGGGATGGCTCAACAAATACAGATTCTGAAGGCTTCTTTGTGGAAGTCTTGGATTTCTTTTGGTGTAGGAGTGCGAACATTCTCAGTTGTACCTCTTTCCTGATGGACCAGTTACATCTCCTCCTACTCTTCTACTGCAGCCATATAACTTTCCATAACTTTAGCTTTTCCTTTTCCTTCTTCTTTTTCTTGCTTGCCTCTAGGGCTTTCTGCAATTCAACCTCATTTGGCCTTACCCTACTTCTAGTAGCTCTCACCTTTGGTGCTGAAGGGGCAGTAGAATTAAGAGATGACACATTGCTCTTCTATGTTGGCTTAGAGGCAGTTGGAGCCTTTTGAGAAGAAGTTTTGTGCTTCTTGGGGTCATAGCTTGCTCCAACTTTCTTCAGAATGTCAGCGAAGGTTTCTTCCACAGATGGACTAGGTGCATCTTGTTGTTCACTCAAGTACAAAAGAGCTTCATCAGCCTCTCTAGATTCACTTCCCCCTGGCTTGTTGCCACTCCACTCAACTCCTCCACAAATTTCAAGAATTTTACATTTCTTTTTCTTTCCCTTCCTCTTCGATTCTCTCTCACTTACATCTATCACAGGTCCAACCAACACAAACCTATCATCTATTTTCTGCACTACATTAGAAAAAATATAACATCTATTTACATCTTTAAGGGTTTTGTTTATTCTTTTCTAAGCTAGAAGACCCACATTCTTCTCTATCTCTTGAAGAGAAAAAAGCTTTAGACTCAGAGCTTGAGTCAGATGATTTCTTTTTAGAGCTTTCCCCTTTTTAACTCGCTTTAAATTTTTCGTTGAGAACTGTTCTCAAAGCGCCAATTGCTACAGTTTTTCTTGCCAACGTTTTTGCCGGCGGAATCTAGGTTTAGGGTTGTCACTAGGAGGTACAGATGAAGATATGTTAGGAGATGCCGGTGGGGGAGTTAATGTATTTTCTTGAGGGTTAGTCATGGTGGAGAATATTTGGAGAATTTTGGGAATTTTGGAGAATTGTTTAGAGAAGGAATATGATTAAGGGTTTAACACCTAACGACGGTTATGGACTGAAGTAGGAATATATGGATTGTATTTAAAGTGAAATATGGTTAGGTGTAGTAATGGTAGTCTTTTGAAGTGGTCATCAGGAGTCTAATCCCATTAGGACTCCGGTCTTTAAGTGGTAACTGATCGATACTACTTTTTAGGAAATAATCCCATTTTATTTGGAATTCTAAGAGAAAGAAACTAGTTTAATGCTTAAGGGTTATATTTTTAGGAGTTTAGTTAGGATAGGACTTCTGCTCATAATTGGAATATTTATTTTTCTAATTGTGCAAAGTATAGAAACATACCTGACCTTTTCTCATGAGCATATATAGATAAACCAAATTCTTCAAGTAGAATTCCTCTTGATTATGCCTCATATATCATAATAGAAAAAAGACTTTGTAAGAGATCAATGAATTAATATAAATACACATCACATTAGTATACTAATTAGAGTGTGAGACTTAGTAAGAATTAGTCTAGATATTTACATAAAATTGAAACTTCTAACCAAAAAAGTTTTTTTTTTCAATTTTTTCATTGCATTCTGAAGTGGTTCCTTTTAGGTGCTCTTAATCATCCCTAATTCCAACATGTTCCTTTCAATGTTTTCCTTGTTCAGTTCTTTGGTGAAGATGTCAGCTATTTGTTTATCAGTAGCATAGAATTCTATTGAGATTAATCCTTTATCATAATTATCTCCCAAGAAGTGGTGTCTAACATCTATGTGATTGGTCCTTTTATGATGAACATGGTTCTTTGTCATACTTATAGCACTAGTGTTATCACAAAATATTGGTATGCATCCCACTTTTATACCAAAATCTACTAATTGTTGTTTAATCCATAATAGTTTAGCACAACAAGAAGTTGCAGCCACATACTTAGCTTCAGTAGTAGATAAGGCTACTGAATTTTGCTTCTTGGTAGCCCATGATACAAGACATGAGCCAAGGAAGTGTGCCATACTTGAGGTGCTTTTTCCATCCACAAGGAAACCTGCATAGTTAGCATCAACACATCCTACTAGATTGAAATTGCTACCTTTAGGGTACCAAAGACACAATTCAGTAGTGCCCTTTAAATATCTCAATATCCTTTTTACAACAGTCAAGTGAGACTCTTTTGGATTTTCCTGAAAATGAGCACATAACCCTATACTGAAAATAGTGTCAGGTCTACTGGCAGTAAGATATAAAAGTGAATCATACCCCTATACAACGTCCGATCAACTGATGAACCACGTTCATCAATATCTAATTTAGTGGTGGTTGTAATAGGTGTATGTACTTCTTTAGAATCCTCAATTTTAAACTTCCTGATTAGTTCTTTTGTATACTTCTGCTGATGAATCATGGTTCCATTTTGACTTTGTCTGATCCGTAAGCGTAAGAAGAAATAAAGCTCATGTATCGAGATCATTTCAAATTCACTTCCCATTAGTTTTTGCAAACTCTTTTCTTAGCTTGTTAGTGGTGGCCCCAAAGATTATGTCATCAACATAAATTTGTACAACAAGAAGGTCCTTACCTTTTTCCCTTAAGAATAAGGCACTATCTATTTTACCACTCGTGTACCCATGCTCTAGTAGGAATTTTGACTGTCTTTCATACCAAGCTCTTGGTTCCTATTTGAGTCCATAGAGAGCCTTGTCCAGCCTGTACACATGTTCAGGACATTCTTTGCTTTCAAATCATGGAGGTTGTTTCACAAACACTTCTTCCTTCAAGTAGACATTCAGGGAGGATGTTTTGACATCCATTTGATGAAGAGTGAATTCCATATGTGCTGCAAAAGCTATGAGAAGCCTGATTGCCTCTAGTCTTTCAACTGGAGCAAATGTCACATCATAGTCTATTCCTTCCTCGTGGCCATAAACATGGACTACCAAACTTGCCTTGTTTCTTATGACAGTTCCATCTTCATCAAGTTTGTTCCTAAAGACACATTTAGTTCCAATGACTGATATATCCCTAGGTCTTGGAACTAGGTGCCAAACTTGACTTCTTTCAAACTGGTTTAGCTAATGCTGCATTACATTCACCCAATCTGTATCCTACAAAGCCTCAACAATATTTTTTGGTTCAGTGATAGATAGTTAAGCATCAAAAGCACACAGATTCTTTAATTGTGATCTGGTTTTGACTCCAGATGTTGGATTAGTGATAATGTTCTCAACGGGATGAGAACTTTGATACTTGTGAGGTTTTACAACCAACTGGCTTCTGCTGTATGTTTCAGCCATTTGATAAGGTATAGGTTCATGAACAAGTTCCTTTAAGGAGTTTATTTCAATTCTTCTTTTATTTCTTCCCCCTGTTAGGTTGCCCTTTAAGGAAGAATCTGTTCCATCACCTGTTCATTCTACAGGTATCACTTTGACTTGAGCTGATGCTTTAGCCAAGTCTTTGACCAGTCCAATGGCTTCATTTTCATGTTCCTGCCTCTCAGAAAGAATGTTAGTTTCAATAAATACTACATGCACACTTTCTTCTAAACACAAAGTTCTTTTATTAAAAACTTTATAAGCTTTGCTATGTGAAGAATATCTTAAGAATAATCCCTCATCACTTCTGGGATTAAACTTAACTTGGGAGTCTTTTCCATTATTGTGCACATAGCACTTGCAATCATAAGCCCTAAGATGGAATATGTTTGGTTTTCTCCCTTTAAGTAACTCATTGGGAGTCTTCTCTACTAGAGGTCTGGTCATGTATCTATTTATGATGTAACATGCAGTGTTTACAGACTCTACCCAGAAGCTGTAAGGCAATTTTCTAGATAGTAACAATGTTCTAGCCATATCCTCAAGTGTTCTATTTTTCCTTTCTACTACTCAATTTTGTTGTGAAGTCCTGGGGGCAGATAAATTGTGATCTATGCCATTTTTATCACAAATTTTAGTAGACTTAGAGTTTCCAAACTTAGTTCAATGATCAGACCTAATGGATGCAAGATGATTCCCTAATTGTTTCTGAGTCTTCCTTTAAAATGTAGAAAACATGTCAAATGCTTCATCTTTGGAGGTTAGAAATAAAACCCAAGTGAATCTACAATAGTCATCAACTAGCACCATTACACACTTCTTTCCACCTCTGCTCATAGTTCTCATTGGACCATATAGATCTATATGAACCAGTTCCAACGTCTTAGACGTACTTACCATTTTGAAGGATGACCTTACCTGCTTCCCCCTTGCTCATGCCTCACAAACGTTGTCTTCCTTGAACTTGATATTAGGTAAACCTACAACCAAGTCCTTGGAGACTAATTTGTTTAGCTGATTTAGATTGGCATGACCAAGTCTTTTGTACCATAGGAGGGGATCATTAACTAACACACTTAAGGAAGTGAGTTCATTTTCTGAAAGAGTTGACAAATGTACAATATAATTATTGTTAACTGTTTTTACCTGCAAAACAATCTTTCTAGTTGTAAGGTTAATCACAAAGCATTTGGTGGAGGTAAAAGCCACAAGGTTACCTCTATCACACAATTTTGACACATTTATTAAGCTATATTTCAAGCCATCTATCGAGTAGACATTCTCTATGGAACGATAATCAGTCTTGTCTACCTTTATAATCCCAATGATCTCACATTTCTTTCCATTACCAGAGGAGACATTACCTCCTTTTAAGTCCTCAAGTGAAAGGAATTGGTCCTTGTCCCCAGTCATACATTTTGAGAAGCCACTATTTATATACCATATTTGGATCATCCCTTACACTTGGACCTGCAAAAGGAAATTAGGGGATAGTCTAAGGAACCCAAACTAGTTTGGGTCCGTTTCTATAAGAAAAAGGATGGATTAAATTCCTTCTTGCCTATCCTGGCAACTTAGTCTTTTCTTTAACAAAAACTTAGTGCTTTTGACAAGCCATTTCTTTTGCATTACATTCATATTTGTAATGGCTAGACTTACCACAGTGTGTGCAAATTTTATTTTCAGGAAGAGTTGCTTTTTGGATCCCATTTAGTAGCTTGAGTCCTATAGCCAAGTCCTTTTTTTTCTTCTGTGATGCTCTTATACCCAAGAGAGAGCATCAGAGGCTTTGTTCCACTTGCAAGTTCTGTTTAGTTCATGTTTTACCTTTCCTATATTTTCTTGTAGGACTTTGATGAATTCATATTTCTTGTATAATTCATCTTTCATTTTTCCCAAATTTTCTTCTAGAGAGAGACATGTGTGATCATCTATCTTCTTTCCTGTTCCTAATTTTAGTTTCAGATTTTCGGACATAAGTTCTAGGACACTATTGTCAAATTCAAGAATATAGTTCTTCAACTCAGCATTTTAGTTATCACTCTCATTTGCTCTAGACTCTAGACTTTTACATTTTGCTTTTAGAATCACACATTCCCTAGATAGAACTTCCTTCTCATTATTAATTATATTAGACTCATCAATGAAGTCTGTTAATAGCTCGGCAGACATTCTTTAGACAAAAATCTAATCTTGGTTTTGAGATGAACAATACTTAACTCTTGTTCATCCTCTTATTCTCTAATGGCCATTATGTTTGCTCCTCATCGACTTCATCTTCTGAGTCTTCATCTATAGTTTTTCCCTAACTAGCAACCGTAGCCTTGGTTGAACCTTTGTTCCTCTTCGGTTGAACTTGTTCCTTCGTTCAACTTTTTCTTTCTTCCACTCAATTTCCATTGAGGGAAGTTTTTAATCATGTGGTCGGTCTTACTACACTTGTAGCATCACTCATTAGTACGTTTCTCAGGAGCTCTTGATTTGTTGAAGTTTTTACCTCTTAAAGAACCTTTTTCCTCTCATCAGGTACTTCTTGAAATCCTTAGTGATCATAGTCATTTTATCATCGTCCAAATCTGCACCTTCAGCAATTCTGAGAGCTAATCTTCTCTTTTTTTTTTGGGTGTCCATATTCATGGTTTGTCTCCTCCTTTCATAGGGAGTTAAATTTTTGATTAGTTCGTCTAGTGTGAGGGTAGCAATGTTCTTGGATTTGTGAATGGCAGTGATCTAGCTTTCCTATATGACTGGTAGAACTCTTGTCAGAATTTTCTCAAGCATGTCTTCTTCAAGGAAAGTACTTCCAAGAGATTCAAGTTCATTTGTCAAAGTGGTGAATCTAGTATACATCTCCTAGATTGTTTCTCCTTCTTCCATAGTGAAATTCTCATATTGAGAATACATAAGTGTTCCTCTTGATCTTTTCACTTGAGGTGTTCCTTCATAAGCCACTTGTAGAGTGTCCCATATTTCCTTTGTAGTTGTTGATCTTTGAATCCTGCTGTACTCGTCTAATCCTAGTCCACATACAAGCTAGTTCTTAGCCTTAGAATTTTTCTCCCATTTCCTCAAGTCCTCAGCAGTATAATTAGCCCTTCTTTTTGGCACATCCATTCCTTCATCATTCTTCTTAGTGGTTGCTAGGGGACCATCACTGACTATGTCCCAAAGTTCACAATCTTCCCCTATAATGTCATCTCTCAATTTGTTCTTCCACCAAGAATAGTACAGAGCATAGAAAAGTGGGGGCCTGGCAATGGATTTTCCTTCCCAATTCCCAGGTGGTGCACTCATTATTGATCTTCTCCTAAGGTGTTAGCCTCTTCAATGATAATCTGCTTTGATACCAATTGATGTTGTAAACACCAATACCACACAAGAGGGGGGGGGTGATTTGTGTGGTACCTAGTTTTCACACTAGAAGAACCTGGTTCTTTTGGAAATATGTAATATTACTATTTGCAGAATTAAAAGCGTATAAAGTAAGGAACACATGCATTTTTATGTGGAAAGCACTTGGCTCAAAATGTAAAAAACTATGACCTACTACTCAGTAGGATTTTCCAAATTTCCACTAAAATCACTAAGCCAAAAAAGTATTTACAAACTCTTGTAAACCCAGGGATAAAACTCTAATCCCAGTGTAGCACACAACCTCAACTGCTTCGACAATTTCAAGTTAACTCTAACTTGAATACTCAAAGTACCTAATACAATTGCTTCTATGAAAGATGAAAGGTACAATATGAAAAATACCTACTATAATTGAACTATAAATAAAGAAAGACACAATGGAATTGGTTCTTCATTCTTGGTTCATGTAGCTTCAGATTTGCACACTAGAATCACACTCAAATTGATTACAAAATTTCCTAGCTCTTTTGCTCTCAATTTAGTTTAACTTCTGCGTATGTGCAATTACCTATAAAAGAGAACAATCATTATTAAATATAGAGTTAGTAATCAAAGTTTGATTGATACTCGAATTGCTGATCCTTCATCAAATTCGAGTCCTAGAAAAACTCAAACTCTAATCCGTATCCTTGATCTAGATGTAGTTCTCTTCACATAAGGAGACTTCAAATCTTTATCCTATGCAATCTTTTTGATCAACTCATAAGATATTATTGCTGATCCTTGAGACTTATCTTCTTCACACGTATGTCACATGTGTAATCATATTAACACTGTATTTCACATGATGGAACTGGTTCATGAATGAGTTCATTTTGTCAATCTTGAAAACTTCATCTAAACATGGCCACCAAGTATATTATCTTGGTTTAATCTTTTACAAAGTATTATTTTGTCTCTCTTACCTGGATCATCCTTTCCTTTACTACCCTTTCCTATTTATATGGGAAAATGTCTCAAGAAACCATTAAAGAACAACATAAAGTATATTTGAAAAGCATATTCTCAGTGTCTCCTACTAAGTTAAACTATCGTTGACATCTAGTCTTGACTGAGCTCTCTTTGTCATCGTCCTTCATCATGACGACCATCAGATGTTGTGTCACGATAACCTCATTCCTTGTCCTACTTGGTCACTATCTTGGTTTCCATATTTGAACCCATACAGTTAGTCCCTCCGCTTGTTTAGGTCGTGGTCCTGTACACCTTGATTAGCGAACATCGCCTATACGCATGGAGAAATTTGGCTGCTGAGTTAAGATGCCTTGACGGGGAAAGATAGATCGATGCATTTCATGGCATCATGGTTGGTGTAGCTTATCGGGACATGACATCAGTCCCTCGTGTGTCATCATTACGTGTCTTCTCGAGGCAGAGAATGATTGCTTTCTCTTTGGTTTTGGTGCCATTGGCAGTCTTCCGCTTTGATTCTAGTGCGCACCCATCCCTATAAATAGGTGAAGGTTTTATTTTTTCAAGAACTTTTAGCCATTTCCTTTGTTGTGTTGGCATTGTCCTCTTTGGTCATCTCTCATTGGGTTGTCATATCCTTCTTTATTATTTTTCTTCTCATCTTTCCATCTTAATCATCGTTCTTCGTTTTACATTTAACCAACATACCTATTATTATCAAGATGCCTTGAACGTATCGACCCAAAATGAAATTTTTTATGCCTCCCCGTTATCCATAGCACCTCTTTCTGGTGGAGAGGATACGACGGTTAAAGAGGGAAACGGTAGAGGAGATACTCCCAAGGAACCCTTTGTCTTGAAATAATTTTCACAAAGAATCTGCCTCTTCCCATGTTCAAGTGGTTTATGAAATAGAGCAAGCTCATATAAATGACCTCCACTCTAAGTACAACATTTCTTCCCATGTGGAGATGGTTCCAGCTGGGAGGGACCTCGTGGAGGTCCATAGATCAGGATATTGTGCTTTTTACATATATCCCTTTGTGATCAGTCACACCCTCTCTTTTCTTTCATTGGAAGAGGAATTCTATCGGTTCTACGAGGTCGGCCTAGGGACGCTATCTCAACACACGAATAAAACTTTTCTAGTACTGACAAAGTATGCGGAAATGGCTGGGTGTAAAGTCAGCCTTTAAGACTCAAGATTGGCCTGCCTTTCTCAGACGTTTCGGGTAGAGAGTTTCATTTGGTAAGTGTTCCCTTTATTTTGATCTTTGGATGTTTCCTATCATTTATTGATACAATATCTTTGTGATAATAGCTCATCAAGCTTCCAAGAAGAAGGCCCTAGTCCCGGCATTTTAATAGGCCATCACATCAGTAGGGATGCAATTTACTTTGGTCGAGTCTGTCCAAGGAGACCGTGCTCAATCTATACCGGCTAGAGACTCTTCTTGTGATCTTATTGTACGGGATGAGATCCCTTATCGACCTTTTATCACCACATGGATGAGCCCTCTGATAGGGATGAATCTCCATCGAGGAAATTGAGGAGGACAGAGCTTGGGAAGGTTGTTGCCACTGATACTGAAAAGAGCAAAATTGGTACTTCGCAGACACCATTTTGGCATGAAGGTCACCCCAGGCCGAAATAATACATCAAGGCAGGGAATCTGTATAATTCGCTAAGGGTGGTGTATCATCCATCATTGGAAAAGGTAGATTTGAGCATGTTGAGGATGACAGTTCAGCTTCGGATGTCAATCTAGAAGATGTACGAGCTTACTTGGTGCGTCATACTTGTGTACAAGTGAGGACGGAAGGTCCTGATAAACACATAGTTGTTCCTGTGGATTACAACTTCTTAGCGAACTATGAGCAGGCGACGTCCGTATTTGCCCCTTTGTGTGCAGCTTTTGAGAGCGCGATGCTTAAGACGATGAGCGATGTAAAGCTTTTGTAGAGTATTTCCGGTATGGCTCTACGGGTAAGTGCTTTTCTCTTTTTCTTTTGGTTTTTGGATTCATTTTGTATACTTAACCCGTTCCTTGTTTTGGATTTGCTTTGCATATTTAGACCCTCATCATGGTGTTTGGGTCCGATCGGAGGGATAGGCAGAGAACGACCATTTTATAAGGAGTATCATACCAAACACCATGCGTTGGCGAATCTGTTTACTTAGGATTATGATTTTTACCTATCCTGTGATCGGCTCAAGCCGAAGGAGAAACACTTGGCGTAGAGGGTCGAGGAGTTGGAAGAGCAGGTTCAAGACTTGATGAAGTCAGTTGACCGGTGCTATGAACTTGAGGTGGTTGTTTAGGCCAAGGAATATGAACTCGAGATGAGTAAGGGGGAGATGGCTAAAAATGCTGACATTCAAGTGCAGACGGCCAATTTAATTGCTGAGCTTGACAGGAGGATTGAGGAAGTTGTCTAACGTAAGGGCGAGCTGAGCTCTAAGCCTGAGGGATTGGCTCATGCTGAGAGGGATATGGTGACTATTATACATGAGGGAGCGACTTTGGAAGATACCCTTCTTGTTTGCAGATCATAATGGGATGAGGAGGTTGAGGCGTATGTGGTTAAGATAGCGAGGTTTGAGGGACGTATCTAAGATTTTGAGGCGGTGTTTTCTATGTCAAAACAAACAAGTTACCGCTTTGAAGGCAGATGATGTGCAACATCACTCGTAACATGCTTCGGTTGACCCTGTTATGCCACGAGATTTGTATGAGATGTGGGTTCATACCAAAGCTCAGCTTGATGTGTATAAGCATCTTCATGCCGATGGGAGGATGTCTGGGGTAGAACTTTAGGATGTGCATCAGTGCATGTCAAAGCATTTGCGGCTCGTGAGGCATGTGGTTATAACCCCGACACGCCTGGTAGAGTTTATGTTGATTACAATGATGCGGACAAGCTCGCCTTGAATTCTTGGTACAATGATTTATATGCCGCTGGGGATGATGTGTCCTAGGGTTTGGTTGTATTTATTTTTGTTTTGCTATTTTTATGAGGGTCTCCTTCAGCCTTTTGTTAAAAAAGACTTTTAATATATCAGCCGTAATGGAATAATTATTTTTTGATGTGTACTTCTGAATAAGTTTTTTGTTATTTATTTGGCGATGGCCTTTGCCATAATGGTGTTTGATTCGAGTTAATGTTGAAATGTTAACCCGTAGTATTACGAGCAAGGTCGAACTCTTCTTTTTTAGGCGATGGCCTTTGGTCGTAGGGGTGTTATTTCAATCGTGTCGAAATGTTAACCCATCGTGGTTCGAGCAATGTCGAACACTTTTCTTTGGCGATGACCTTAGCTTTAAGGGTTTTATTTCAAGCTTGTCAAAATGTTAATCTGTCGTGGTTTGATGGATGTCGAACTCCTTTTCTAGGTGGTAACCTTTGGCCGTAGGGGTGTTATTTTGAGATTGTCAAAATGTTAACACATCGTGGTTCGATCAAGTTCGAACTATTTTTCTAGGTGATGGCCTTTGACCGTAGGGGTGTATTTCGAGCTTGTCAAAATGTTAACACATCATGGTTCGGTGGAGGTCGAACTACTTTCTAGTTAATGGCATTTGGCCATAGGGCTGTTATTTCGAGCTTGTCAAAATGTTAACCCTTCGTGGTTCGATCGAGGTTGAACTCTTCATCCTAGCGATGGCCCTTGGCCATAGGGGTGTTATTTTGAGCATGTTGAAATGTCCATCCATCGTAGTTCAATCGAGGTTAAACTCTTTATCTTAATAATGGCCCTTGACCGTAGAGGTGTTATTTCGAGCTTTTCAAAATGTCAACCCATTATGATTCGATCGAAGCCAAACTCTTTATCTTGGCGATGGTCCTTGGCTATAGAGGTGTTATTTCAAGCTTGTGAAAATGTTAACCCATCATGGTTCGATCGAGGTCGAACTCTTTAATGCCAATAGAGATTGATGGAGAGAAACATTGAGTAGAAAATGTTGCTTTATTTCATTTAGTGAAATATTGTACATGTCAGTTTCATACACACTGGAGAAGTTTCCTTGTATCTAGTCCTTTCAAAGCTCGGCCCGGAGATATCATTGGCAAGCAGGGCGAGGAATTATACTTTAAACATTGAAACATCCCCTTCATTGCCTCGTTGAAAACCTCCCTGAGAAAACCTAATTCGGACAAAACCAGGGTGAGGGAAAAAGAGTATGACTTGGGTGGCGTCGTTTTTTCAGAAGTGAAAGTATTTGGGATGGGTAACATTACAATTGTTTCGTAGTAGTTCTCCCTCCATTATTTCTAGTTGGAATGTCACTTTTTCTTGATGCCACTGTGATTTTATATGGCCCGTCCCAGTTGGTTCCCAATTTTCCTTATTATGGATCTTTGGATGCTTGTGGTTTGACCTTCAGAACGTAGTCCCGGACTTTGAGTGGTCTTACTTTTGCCTTCTTGTTGTAGTACATTTCCACTTGTTGTTTTTTGGCTACCATCCTTATTTGAGCGATATCTCTCTATTCTTCCACTTCGTCCAGGTCTTGCATTCTATTTTCGTCATTGTTTGGTCCACCTCTGTTGGAGTGTCTCAGGCTGGGTTCTTCAACCTCAAGAGGTATGACGATGTCAGTTCCATAGACTAACGAATATGGCATTTTGCATGTGCTGGTATTTGGCGTGGTGTGGTAGGCCCATAATACTTCTAGCTAGCAGCACTTTCGGCCATAGCCCTTTTGTGTCTTCAAGTTTTTTTTTGTTCCATATTTTTTTTGTTGGAGGATTCTTCATGGTCGTTGATAGGAAGATGGTACGGTGTGGAGAGTATCCGCTTGATGAGCCAATTTTTGAAGAACTCGATCATCTTTTTTTCCAGCGAATTAAGGCCCATTGTCGCACCTGATTTCTTTAGGAAAGTCGAAGTGACATATGATGTTTTTCCATATGAATGTGATGACCTTCTTCCACCTATTTGGAAAAGTAGTCAGTTAAAACTAGAAGGAAGCATGTCTTACCTCGAACTATTGGTAGGGGTCCGACAATGTCCATTCCCCATTTGATAAACAGACATGGTGAAGTGACGGAGTGCGGGGGTTCACCCGCTTGGTGTATAATTGGTGCATACTTTTGGTGTTGCTCACATTTCTTGATGTAATCTGCTGCTTCCCTTTTAATAGTGGGCCAATAGTATTCTGCCCGAATGAGGCATCTGACGAGGGCTCGGTTGCCTGTATGGGCACCATAGTGGCCCTCATGTTTTTCTTCGATAACGTGCCTTGTTTGATTTTGTCCAAGGTATCGAATGTTCTTGTGTAAAAGTTATGATTTATGAGTATGTACTTGTCCGCCTATATTCGAAGATTTTAGGCTTTTTTTGTCTTGTAGGGTGACATTCGAAATATGGTCTAAGTTTATGTGAAGCTAGTACCAATGCCAGAGCCAATTTTTCGAGGTGGGGATACCTCATTTTAGCATCAATCTAGGATTTTATGATATAGTAAATTCGAGGTTTTGTACCTTTGTTTTAGCGGACAAAACTGTGCTTACCGCGACTTCGGAGACGTCTAGGTAGACAAGGAGGCATTTGCCTGGATCTACCTTGGCAAGTAATGGCGGCGAGGCAGTTTTCTTAGGGAGTTGACATATTCAGAATTCCACTGGAGCCCATTGTCTTTCTTTATACCATTAAAAGATTTATGGAATCTATTCGATGACCATGAAATGAACCTTGAAAGGGAAGCTATCCGACCCGTCAATTTTTGTACCTATTTTTTGTTGGTTAACATTTTGAGTATTCCTTCGATGGCCTAGATCTGGTCTGGATTGACCTTGATGCCTCTGTGTGATACCAGGAAACCTAGAAATTTTCCTGAGTTAACGCCGAAGTCGTATTTTTCATGGTTTAGTTTCATGTCATACCGCCACATAATGTCGAAGGCTTCTTTCAGGTGATCAATATGGTCTTACTTCCTTTTCAATTTAACCAGCATTTATTCAATGTAGACTTCATTGTTTTGCCAAGTTGATCTTTGAACATCTTGGTGACTAACCTTTGGTATGTCGCCTCTGCTTTTCTCAGTCCGAATGGCATGACCTTATAATAGTATGTTCCTTGATGAGTGATAAAAGTATGTTTCTCTTGGTCCTCTTCCTCCATGAGGATTTGGTTGTAACCCGAGTAGGCATCCAAGAAGCTTAGCAACTCATGTCACGCGGTTGCTTCGATGAGTTAGTCGATGTGTGGCAATGGGAAGCAGTCCTTTGGGCATGCCTTGTTTAGGTTCGTGAAATCAACACACATCTGCCCCTTCCTATTTTCCTTCTTCAAAATGACCACATTGGTTACCGACTAAGGATATCTTGACTCCTAGACGGAGCCATTGGCGAGCATCTTATGAACTTCTTTGTTGACGGCCTCATTGTTCATGGCATTGAACTTCTTCATCATTTCCCTTACTGGCGGATAGAAAGGGTCAACATTCAGTTTGTGCGTGGCGATGTCTTTTGGGATGCCTGGCATATCTGAGTGGGAGAAGGCAAACCAATCAACACTATCAGTTAAGAATTTATGAAACGTACTTGGTTCTGAGAGACTGTACCCTATGTAAGCCTTTTTGTGCTATCTTTGTCATCTAGTTGGACACGACAGATATCTTCTATGGTTGACTCAGAGGCTTTCACAATGTCGGGATCCTTGATTATGTTTGTTTGTATGTCAAGTTTGGTTCCCGACATTGCTTATTTCTATGCTTCCAGGCTCGTTCCTTTTAGTTATTGGGTGCGTGTACAATCCTAGGTGATGCGGTAGCATTCTTGTGCAGTGCTTTGTTTGCCTCGAATGCTAGATAACCCCGATGAAGTAGGAAACTTGATTACTTGATAGATACTTGATGGGACCGCTCGCATGGCGTGTATCCATAAGCGCCCTGTGATAGCGTTGAAGGCTATATGTTGGTCCATGACGTGAAACATTGTTTCTAGGGTGACTTCTCCGCCTAGAATGGGTAGCACTATCTTTTTTGAAGTTCTTTCGACTGCATTATTAAAACCCGTAGTGCTATGCAATGCGGTACTATCTTATTTCTCAGTCTCATCTATGCGAGGACTCGAGGATGGATAATACACGCACCTCTTCCGTCATCCAACATTATTCTTTTTTCATCAATATTTACAATATGTTAAGTGATAATAAGAGCATCATTGTGAGGGAAAGACTAATCGTCGGTATTTGATTTATCAAAGATGATACTATTTTTGAGGTCATCATACTGTTCATGAGTGATTGACTATTTGAGTTTGTGTGTAGTGGACTTTACATGGTTGATCAATGTGTCATCACCTTTGCCGATGATCATCTGTATGGTATGAGTGGGAGAGGGAAGTTTTAGAGGTCCTTCGGTTTGTTTGCATCCACTGGGAAAGTTAGCTCGTCCTCGGTTGCTCAGCAGTTCTTTTAGGTGTCCCTGATTTATCATTCTCACTACCTCCTGGCACAGACCTATTCTTGGTCTTATGGCCCCTTTCCTGGTGGAATTCATAAAGAACGTTCAACTTCCGTGTGCTTGGGTTGGACTTTATCTTTTGCGGCCATTTTACCTATTGGCCGAGTACACTATTTCTGAAGGAGAAGCACAAAAATTATGAGAAGACAAGAGCAGAAGCATACTTTTTTCATTTCGGTGTGGCATAGTATGTCAAGGAGGGGGATCTATGGGTCGCAGAGGAGGTGGGATGGATGTCCGGATGTAGGTCTGATGTCTTTCTTGACCATGATGGGGTCCCAGTTGATCAATTTGACCGTCATTGTAATGATCTTTCCTTGTTTTAGCTTAAACTAACATTAGCCATTGGATCGGGCCATTGAGGTCATCCTCGTTGGCCCTTACCTCGGCATAATAGGAGTTATGGATTTCTTCTCATGTGGTGGGAAGATATACCATGAACCTTCTTAATAGCTTTCTGGTTGGTCTAAATCCGTTCCTACTTAACCCATTGTGGAAGGCTACTATGGACATCACCTCTGACACATTTGGCAAGCTCATTCTCACATTGTTAAATAGGGCTAGGAAGTCCCTGAGTCCCTCGCCGTGCATTTGCCTAACGACGAATATGTTGTTTACCTTTGCTTCCACCTTTTTTCTCTTGCATGAGCGATGATAAACTTGTCCGCCATTTGTTTGAACGTTCCTATTGACCGGGCTGGTAGTTGTGAGTACCAAGTTAGGGATCCCCCTGTTAGGGTTTTGCCAAATTTATACAGTAGCACCGATGGTACTTGCGCTTTTGAAAGATTATTGCTTTTTATAGTTGTGATGTAGTCGATGATATGATCTTCTAGGTCTGTAGTACCATCATATTTCTTCCTGTATGGGGGCATTTTGATGTTTTTTAGAATGGTGTGGGGGCTTCTTCCGTGTTGTATGGTTGCTCGATGAACCAACCAACGTCCTATTTTGGTAACAACTTTGGGGTTCCAGGTATTTTGTCGACCCTTTCCTGATGCTCCTTCATCAGGTCACAGAGTGCCTTATTCTCATTTTCTGTGTCCTCCATTTTCTTTAGAATGGTTGCGATTGCGTCATCACATGCATCAAAATAGTATGAGTGTTACCTATGCAGGGGGGGTATCTTGTTCGCTAGCGAATGTCGTGACATATATATGTGTAATGTCTCTATTCTCTCTTTGAGCGGGATTATTAAGTATGGTGTTTAGAGAGTTTGTTAGCCACTTTTCCAGTAGTGTTTTTATAGCTTGTGGTGCCGATCCTGTTGTAGACATGGAGGCTTCTTTTTCACGTGAAGTAGTTACGCTTTCGTGCGGGGGAGGTGAAGTGTCTCTCCTAGGTGTACCGTTTGGTGTCATGTTTTTGTTGTTTTCCCTGCTGTCTTCATTGATGGTGTTCAGGATGTTGGATGTGACACCTGCTATTGCTTTTAACCTTCCATCTCCTTTTTCTACCATTGTTCGTTTATGCCAAGATGGGGAGAGATGGCTATCCCTTTTTATGATCAAGATGAAACTAAAATCTTAACTAATAAGATTCCCACATACGACGCCAAATTGTTTGATGAAAAAGTATTTAACCTTTTGATTAAACCAATTAATGATGAGAAAAAGAGTAAATCTTAGTTAAAGATAATAAATTTAGATGAAATACTATATAAAATAGACAAAATAAAAGACGTTGGTTAATATGTTTGATTCAACTAAATTTAGATCAACATAAATATGCAATTAATTTAAGTAAATGTTATAAGCGTAATCTTTGAAGTTGCTACCCACTTATTGAGATCTATATGAAATCTTATTTTCTTGGTAACAGAGTGGAAGCAGAAGAGGTATAAGTTGATTGAGGAACCTTTGGACCCTAAATTTAAAACAATGAAGTATCTTTTTGTATTCAATGAATAAGGCCTTTCTAGTATATTTCTCAGTTGAGTTTGTTACAAAGTGTTAATTGGTCTCTTTGGCTGGATCCTTCTTTTCTTGATTAATCCTTCTTATTTCTAAAGCACAATCCCCCAAGAACCCTAAAAAGTACAACATAAAGAATTTACGAAAAGCATATTCTGACTCTCTCCTACTAAGTTTAAACTACCGTTGACATCCCGTCTCAACTGACCGCTCTTCACCACGTCCTTCATCACGACGACCATCAGTTCTTGCGTCATGATAACCTGGTTCCTTGTCCTATTCGTTAATTATTGTGGCTGCCAAATTTGGACCCATACATTCACAAAATCAAATGTAGTTTTAAAATAATTCTTCTGTGTTGGAATATTCTTTTCTAGAAAAACTTCAAGTGAGTCATTTGTTCTCCTACCATAGAAATACAAGAGTGATCCAATACATGAAGATTCATGAAATTCTTTTTTAATACAAGGCATGTTTTTACAGTCCACAACAGGCTCTTGAAAGTAATCTTTTTTCTCCAAATCAAATTCAGAGAATATTTGTTTGAGCAATGGAATTAACTCATCAACTGGTCAAAGCTATAATGCTTGAAAAAAGATTTCAACATATTTCTCATTCCCTGCTCCATCATTTTTTTGTAAATTCTCTGAAGAGGAATAATCAGGTAATTCATGTCTGATGTTTTCCCATTTTGAAGGATATTTTGGTTACCCTCTAACCTCTCGTAAACGGGGAAACTAGTAACCTTATCTGGAACACGAACAAATTTATGTTTCCATTTAAGAATAACACCAAAATTTGCTCCTCCACCTCCGCTTATTGCCCCAAATAAATCTTCTTTTATATTATTCCTATCAAGGATTTTTTCATTGAGATCCATTACACGAGGGTCGAAAACATTATCTGTTGTTAAACCATATTTTCTCATCATAGTACCAGTCCTTTCGCCACTAATAATCTCTCTAGTGGTAATACGAAAACAGACACCTCCTGCAAAACCATGCACTTTACTTTTCTAGCAATTGCATAGTAAAATTAACCAAAGGTTGTCGTTGTACCCAAATTGTCTCTTCTTTTAAATCAATCTTGATATCATCAAGATTGCTTAAATCAATCATGACAAATTTGGTTTTAGACCTAAAGGAGATTCCTTCATAGTCATAGACACCACTTTTTATTTTGATTTGCAACCCTAGTTTTCTACCACAAAAAATAACAAGATTGATTTATGATTCTTTCGTGGGAGAGACACTGAAGAAGCGATGCGAAGATTGCAGCAATCTCGGGCTCTTTTGAGCACATTCAAGGATAGATGAATAAGTTGGAGTGTTTGGGATGCTTTTGAACATGTAAGCAAATTTGTACAACGAAACACAAAAAAAACAAAATATAAGGTGTGAAGTTTTTCAAATAAGAACATGTGAAACTTCAGGTTGATGGTTAGTATTCTTTTGATAACCGAGTCAGCTCATCTCTTTTTATGCTAGTGTACATCCCTAGGTTTCTATGCACCATCACGTATAGGTATGAAGGAAGAAACTGGTAGTTCTCTTTCGGTGTTCCTCTTATGCAAGCAATTGCTTTTTGAATAGCGCAACATGCCTTGTGATATCTAATATCAATTCTAAATTTCTTTTTCATTTCACTTTCTACAAATTATGGAGTAACCTCAATATTTTTATCCCGAACATGTTCTAAAATTTGTTCACTTATAAAATTTGATGTAACATGCTTCTAATATGATTTTCTTGCATCAACCGAGCATTCATGGTTGTTATGATATTTTATCTCTAAAAAAAGTGTAGAATTTTTATTGTGGTAGCACATATATTCCAACCACATTTCTCCACGATGTATTCAGCTCGTATCTCTTTGAACGTGATCTAACATCAGTGAATTTAACATTTTGATTTATCTCCAAGCTACATAAAAAATTCGTCATATTTTTCTTGTTCTCAAAAATTGGTCCTACTCTTACTTCCTCAGGTAATGCAATATGCCTAAGTATTTTACATGGTGGAGATTCTTTCAGGTTTTTCCTCACTCTTTTTTCTTGATTTCTTAAAAGTAATAGAATTTTTAGTAATTTCTTCAATTGTATCTCATGTTATCGGTATAAATTCCATATTTTCTTCATCTTCATTGTTGCTTATCATTGCAGAAGGTCATTTGTTGGATTGGGTGTTTGTTGTCTATTTGTATTATTAGATGTTCTTCTTCTTCTTGGTTGTCAACAAACTGGTATGATTTTATTGCAACGGCAGATAATTATTGAAGCATTCCATATTCTGAACCAGCCGTAATGTTACAAAGTTGTTGCTGGTTGTCTATTTCCATTATTGGTTCTTCTAGTTCATGTTGATAATGAGAAAATTGTTCTGAGTCTATTGTATATGGAAGTGATGATTTGAATGTTGCAGATTCTGAAGCAACTGTACCGTCAGAAATGAGTTGAGCTTTTTCAAAGATAAAATGGTAATTCTTGTATGCAGAATCAGTTGTTAGAAAATGTATGCAGATTTTTGAGTTCTTCATTTGAAGTTACAAGCATCCCTTTGCTTGAATTTAGTTTTATATCAAACCATATCTTTAGTGAATATTTAGTTGAATCGATATCTGTAACTTTACTAATTTTCTTTTGGAAAGTATTGAATGATACTTGTTTGTTAAGCAGAACAAGTTTTTATCATGATTCAAGTGTTTTAAATCAAAAGTCCACCTCCCATTGAAAGTAATAACAAGGCAAATCGAACTCATCCTATAAAAGCATGTTTAGTGTCATGTATTAGTAAGCTGAAGAAAAGAATTTAAGCGTGAAGTTAATAAAAAATTCATTAGAAAATTGAATACTGCAAGAGAAAACTTAAGCACGTTTAAGCTGAAGTTTTAACAAATATACTAGAATACTTTAGCTTGGTTATAGTGAAGTTTTTGAGAAAAGCTCATGAAAAATCTCTTTTGGTATGAACTTTTACCAAATGTACTAAATTTAACTTCAGCATACAGGAAAAAATTACATCATGCAAAAGCAAAACTTCATCATGTTTTTCCTGAAATTTTTAAAAATGAACTAAACAACTTCAATATTTTATGCTGAAGTTTCGGAAAAAGCTCAAGACAAAACTATTGAATGCAAGAAAGAAATTCAGCATCTAGTGCTAAAGTCTTAGCAAATGAACTAAAAAACTTCACTTTATACTGAAGTTTTCGAACAAAAGCTCATGAAAAAAGTATTTTAATGCAGGACAAAATTTAAACACGCTTTGGTATGAAATTTCAGCAAATGAACCAAACAACTTCAGCATTTTCTACTGAAGTTTCGGAAAAAGCTCATGACAATACTGTTGAACGATTGACATAATTGTCGATGTCCCATTTTTCTTAAAGGCAAAATCGAGTTTATGATATTTTGGAAGACAGCTCGTTCCCTTTTGGGAATTAGGTTTTTGAATTGAAGAGTCGTCACCTAATGATTAAAGTGCATTAGGACACTAAGAGGGGTGTGAGTTGAAGAACCAGGGTTTGGGTAAGTGCTAGAAATTATCTTGGTGGGGGGGGGAGGTGTTAGGCATCCTCCAAGATCCACTAGTATGGATCCCAGTGATGTTATAGTTGTGACTTCACTTACAAGTATCAAATAAGAAAATAAGGGTTTCTTATATGAGGGATTGTCACATTATGGCTACAGATAAGTTAATGTTTGAAGAAACAAAAATGGGCTCGAATGTTGAGGAAACAACTTGAAAATTCTAAAACGAAAGTGATAAAATAAACAAATAAAGGGTAGGGGTCCTAGGTTTATAAATAATATGGATCACATTAATACAATACCCGGTAATCACTCCTCAAAAAAGGGGCTACACGTGGTATTGGTGCACCAGTCATCATATCCATATCTGCCCTTTCCCACCCCGTTAAGGTATTAAATACAAATGATTTTATTACTTGTTGCATGCTAGTACTCGTCCCGTTCCTATCAGTTCCGGAGGCATTGGGACTAATAATCCTATAGGGAAGGGAGTTGGGGCTTTTCAGGATGTTAGAAAGGAACAAAAATCTAATGCAACAGATAAAAATACATAAAGCAGTAAAGGAGAAGCACATAGCAGTTAAGGCTCAAGTAGGTCTCCTCATACAAAACATCAAACTATTTAGCATGACTTATAAATACAGGCTAGGGCTTTAATTAAACCTAACGTAGGAAGGGTGGCTGATTTATCACATATTTTTTCATAAGAAATCCAAATTAGACTTGTCTGCTAGTTGTAATTATTAAAGACTGGTATAGTTGATTAATTACCTACGGGTTTGCCTAGATGAGGCTTGTAATCGTGATATCTAACATTGCAGAAGGTATACGGATTTTAAAGAAAGGCCACTTGTATCATAAACAAAAGTTTTGCAGATTTCAAATGACTTTACCACTGATTTTAGAATTGTAGACGAATCAGATTCTAACGATTACCCCTATAGGCGTGGCTTCTAAGTGTTATGGATTTAAAATGGTTACATAAGTGTAGGATCTTATAAGCATGGTGTCTAGGATGCAACTAATTATTTTAACCTATTGACTATTTGCTTAATGTGTTTATGGAGGAGTGTAGAAACTTATAAACATGATTTCTAATGCAGATGAATAACTTATAGGCAGGATTTCTATATATAGATGACTAAATTTATAGGCAGGATTTCTATATGCAGTAATAAATAAACTTAGTGGAAGGATTTCTATATGCAGATGTAAATAAACTTATAAGTAGGATTTTTAAATGCATAATGAAATGACTTATAAGAATGATTTCTAAATGCGTAATGAAATGACCTATAGGAAGGATTTCCAAATGGAGATACATAAACAAAAATGTTGTGATTGTAGAAATAAACCTAAAGCATGATATCTTCCCCATATGCATAACATGAGAGACCCTCCCCCATTTTTACTATACACCCCACAGTTATTACAAATTATTACAACTTGAATGAATCCAGGAAAAAGTAAATTACATCAAAAATTAAAATTCGAACCAAGAAGTGCCTAATTCAGACTCCTAGTTTGACACATAAAATACACCAACTTCCAAGGATTAGATTCTCAAAGCCTTTCTCTTATTTGGGATGTGTCAAAGTTCCCAAGAGTCTCAAGTGGATTTTGGGCAGTGCTTACACCCCGAATATCATTGCAGAATTAGATTATACTATAATGTGGAAGGGCCAGCCCTCAAATGTCCATGTTGAGATGAAACTCAAGGTCCGAAGGAAAGGCTCAAAGTAGGGGGAAGAACTTAGAGTCTAAGAGTAAGTGTAAGTACAATAGAGGGGGGGGTCAGGAAAGGCCATGGTAGGCTGGTGGCCATGCCCAACAATCAGGAGTGGTTGCACACATCTGACCAGCCTGCTAGCCAAATCTTAAGAGTTAGGATCCATTGAGGATCAGGTTTAGACCTGGGTAGTAATTTGGATACTTCCAGGCCATGAGCCTTAACTCAAACACATAAAAGGGAGTGGGGGTATGGAAATTCATAACAAACAACAAATGCAAGGGAAAAGCAGCATAGTTAATGCAAAACATGAACAACAAAGTAGACAAGAGTGTTGCAACTACAAAGTAAACACATAGGGAAAAAGCTAAAATCAAAATTAAGACATACCAGTTTCATGGAAACAAACAAAACAGTAGTCTTGAATAGCCATGCTGCAAGCAAGGAGTACAAAGATCTCAGAAAAGAGAGTAGAGAATTGAGAGTGTTTAAGTATTGAACTGAGGGTTCAAAGTTATTAAGTGAAGAAGGATCGTGCCCCTTTTATAGTGCAAAAATTAAATAAAATAAGTAAGAAAATAGTTTCAAAATTAATTACATAAGGTTTCCCTTTAATTAAAGGATTCTGATTTCAAACGAGAAAAATAATTAAGGGGAGAGTTTGATCAAAATCTTTTCCCAAAGCAGCACAAGAAGGATAGATACACAGAAACGTATTTAAGGAAAGAGTCTAGTACTACAATGTTTATGAAAATAAGGAAAGAAAATCAAACAACAACTAGTAAATCACAAGGCTTGAATTTTGTATGGATAAACCCAGTCAGAAAAGATGGAGAAAGTTTTTACTTAAGGAAAAATCAGTAACAATCAATCAAACCTAAAGAAAAGGATTCTGAATCAATCATAAGTTGAAAAATGTTTTTCCAAAGAAAGAATTCATCATACATATAAAAACATATAGCCATACTCTTGCACGAAGATTGTCATACTAGTTAGTAAAAGAGTCAAGCGTAGAAATGTTCGGTCATAAACAAAAAAGTTCAACTTAGCTCATAGACTCAGAATGAGTCTAAGAGGGTCGAGGTTCCAAAATAGAACCTCATTCCAACACCTGACCAAACTTCTTCAAAACTCCCAAATTCTAGGGTTTCTGCTTCGCATTAGAGGAAGAGACGAGAAGGCAAGTAATTGAGACAAGCTCAAAGATTTCTTTCAAAGACTTATGAGAAAAAAAATAAATACAATAGCAAGTTCAAAACAACAGAGTGAAGAAACTGATTTGAAGCATAGTGAGAAACAGTAGAGGAAAATATGTTGAAGAAAAACCTGGGACTTAAACAAGTTCAGAAGAGAAAAGAGTGGGCGTGACACCTGTGGATGACAAGATACGGGAAGAGAGGCTCAAATGGTTAGGGCACGTGTGGAGGAGAAGCCTTGATGCTCCGGTGAGGAGGTGTGAACGGTTGGCCATGGTGGGTACGAGAAGACGTAGAGGGAGGCCTAAGAAGTACTAGGGAGAGGCGATTAGGCAAGACATGTTTGACTGTAGATTTCCGAGGACATAGCCCTTGATAGGAAGGTCTGGAGGTCAAGTATTAGAGTTGTAGGTTAGGGCGTAGTGGAGCTTTCCTACTTTATACCTGGGGTGAGGCGAGGTAGGAGTAGGGTTGATCTTAGATGGCTTGCGGTTTATGTTGAGTCCACACCATCCGTGTTGTTTATCTTATCCTCGGGTCTTGGATATTGAATATTGTTATTGCATGTCATTTATCTTTTAGTTGTTATGCTTCGTTACTATTACGGTTTCTGCTACAGTTACTAATGAATTGTCGTTTCTTGTTTTATTATTGTCTTTCTGAGCCGAGGGTCTATCGAAAACAATCTCTCTGCCCTCTCGGGATAAAGGTAATGTCTGCATACACATTACACTCGCAAGATCCCACTTTATGTGATTGTACTGGGTAATTTTTGTTAGTTGTTGTTGTTGCTGCTCAATTCCTACAGTCAAGTAACTCAAACGAATCAGTAGTAGACGCATCAATATCTATATATACTCAAGCGACAAGTCTTCTTTGAGTAGTTAAGAACTTGATCATCTTTCCGGATATTTTGATTTTAGGGTGTGTTTGGTATGAAGAAAAATATTTTCCATGGAAAATATTTTCTTAGAAAATGTTTTCATGGAAAATGAGTGATTTTATCACTTATTTTCTCTCGTTTGGTTGGTAAGTGGAAAACATTTTCCGGAAAATATTTTCTATGTTTGGTTAGAGAGTAAAAAATAGTTTTTTTAGAAAAATATTTTTTTTGCAACTCTCCTACCCCTCCCCCTCCCACCTCCCCCACCCTCCCTTCCCGAAGTCTCTAAAAATTGACACAATCTAAAGGAACTAATGTGATGCTTTACTTTTTAACGCAAAAATCGCGTATTTTTGAATCGGTAAATTTAGAATTTCTAAACACGTAAACTTCCGAACTCATAATTTTGGAACTTGTAAAATATTGAGCCTTTAAATGATAAATAATAAAATTAAAAACTTAAAAATATATTTTAAAATTTTTTCGGGGGGTGAGGGTGGGTGGGCTGGGGTGGGGGGCAGTAAATTCAAAAAAAATAAAAATTTAAATTATTTTGTGCGGGGGGGGGGGGGGGGGTAGGGGGTGAGGGTGGGTGGTGCAGAAAAATAAGAAAACAGAAATTTAAAATTATAGAAAAAAAATTAAGGTAAAAGAAATTTTTTTTTTGCGGGGTGGGGTGGAGGGGTAGTAAGGTGGATGGTAACGGAAAAACTGATTTCCAAAAAAAAACTATTTTTTGGAGAGGGGGTGGGGTGGGTTGGTGAGGGTGAGAATGGTTGAGAAGGAGCTTTGAAAAATGTTTTCCCGTCTTTTGATAAGGAAAACATTTTCCTCCAATTAGAGGAAAATAAATTGATAAGGAAAATATTTTCCAAAAATTTAAGCCAACCAAATTGGGAAAATTGGAAAACTTCATACCAAACACACCCTTAGTATTGTTAATCTCGTATTTGATTGGTGTGCTGACTTACAACTGTCAGGCATCTTTATAGTTGACAATACCAATAAATTTTGTTTTATTTGAGTAATTAAGAATTAAATCATCTTAGCTTTCCGAATATTTTGCGTCTAGTATTGTTAATCTAGTCCTGCGCTAATTGATTACACAATAAAGTTTCAATCACATAAGTATTCTACACATGAGAACCATGAAAACTAGGAAAGTCCATGTGTAAACTTATTTAGCCGCCATGTGAGAGAAATTACTATAACACAAATATTTATTAAGATACTTCAAAAAAGTATATGCTTATGGATTGTACAAGTCTTGACGCTAGACCGACCAAGCAACGGCTACTCGGATTTAGGGAAAATGATGCATAATTTCCAAGAGGGAGATGTATTGGGAAAAAATTAAATTTTTATTAGAGATGACATGGTATGACACGTGGATTGGTCAAAAGGTTAATATTTAATTATTAATTGAGAAGAAGAACTCAGAATAGACACGAGGTGCAATTCAGATGCGCATCTCGTACCTAAATGAAGCATTTAGGTCAGGAGATGCTTGAAGATTCCAAAGACAAGAATTTGGCGATGGAAGATATGGGAAAAGGGAGCTAAACAGGCACGAAAAACGGTTTTAGACACGAGTCCCGTATCAATTCAAGACATTTAAAGCCAACATGACAAAATGCGTTAAACACATGGATTTGAAGACAAAAAGGAGTCTACATTCAATATTAAATACCTGATACGTTGGAGAATTGGTATTTAATTGGAATAATTGTGTAACGGCTTATTCAATGTCATTTATTACTCATAATTATATCATTAAAACTTAGGTTTCGTTCTTCTACCTAAGATCAACTATAAAAGGAAGAAGTTGCATCATATGTAAACACACGAACAATCATTGATATCATATTGGAATACAAATTTCTTTATTGTTTATTTTATTTCAAAGAAAGCCTATTGTATTTTTCGGTCTCTTGATTATTAGTAACCCTGTTTTTTTCTCTTATTTTCTAGTTTTAATCGAAATTCTATATTAATGTTAAACAAATTGGTTCCGTTACCGGGAATCTGATAATCTGTTCTTTCCATGCTTGCACACTTTACTTATTGTTAACATCATGTCAAACACCAACAACAACAACAACAATGCTGTTGAAAACCAGATGCCTCATGCTCAAGGGACTTGCACAATGTTAACATAGTTCATTTTCCTCAAACCTCTCCACTCCAATCTAGTACTGTATCACATGCTGTTGAGCAACAACCACCAAAACTACCATCACCTAAAAGAACAGTGTATATCACTAATGGAGAAGAGGATATCTACGGAGTAACGTGCACGGCTTCAAATAAGATTTCTAAAATGACGATCACGCACGGGAAGCGAGTGCGTCAAACCTTAGATCATGAAAGCATAAATTTTGATGATGCAGATGTGGAAGGAGGAATTACTCCTCATAATGATGCACTGGTTATATCATTATTTGTACATGACACCGAGGTAAAACGGGTCTTGATTGATCCAGAAAGTTATGCAAATATCATTCTACTCAAGGTGTTGCGAGAAATGCAAGTTGAAGATAAAATTATACGAAAAGCACATACGTTGTCAGGCTTCGACAATTCGAGCGTAGTAACTAGAGGAGAGGTAATTCTAACAACTTATGTTGCAGGTGTAATTAAAGAAACTAAATTTCAAGTAGTGGAGATAGAAATGACCTACAACATAATTACGGGAAGATCATGATCCATAATATTGATGTTGTCCCATCAACTTTACATCAAGTTATAAAGTTTTCATCACCTTGGGGGATATGTCAAGTTCGAGAAGATCAACAAATAGCCAGGAGTATCAACGCTGTGACAAATACGAGCATCATGAACAAAGAAAAACAACAATTACAGGAAATAGTCGGATGCGTCAGCAATCAAACTAAAACTGAGAAAACAGATTAAGACTTGAGACCAGATGTAATCCAAGAACCTGAAGAGAATGAGAACATTAAAACAAAAATAGAGGAGCTCGAAGCGGTGGTGTTATTTGACCAGTGGCCTGAAAGATGAGTTTACATTGAAGCTAATCTAAAGCCCGGCATGCGTGGTATGTTAATTGAATTTTTAAACGCTAATATGGACTATTTTGCTTGGTCCCATGCTGATATGACAGGTATACCACCGGATGTGATGACTTATAAACTCAACGAGGATCCATCTTTTATTCTAATCAAGCAGAAGAAAAGAAAGCAGGGGACTTTCAAAAATCAAGTAATTCAAGATGAGGTTCAAAAATTGCTAAAAATTGGATCAATCCGCAAGGTAAAATATGCTTATTGGTTAGCCAACACGGTGGTCGTACCTAAGAAGAACGGTAAGTGGCGAGTTTGAGTAGATTATATAGATCTAAATAAAGCTTGACCGAAAGATTCTTTTCCTTTACCCCATATAGATCAAATGATAGACGCAACTGCAGGTCATGAACTTTGAGTTTTTTAGACGCATATTCGGGGTACAATCAAATTAAAATGCACTCCAATGATGAATAGAAAACCTCCTTCATCACAGACGGGGAACTTACTATTACAAAGTGATGCCCTTTGGTCTAAAAAATGTTGGGGCAACCTATTAAAGGTTAGTCACCAAAATGTTTTAAGAACATTTAGGAAAAAGTATGGGGGTATATATAGACGATATGCTTGTCAAAACCCATCATTGTAATGATCATATTTCTCATTAATCTGTTACTTTTGAAATTTTGTGAAAATTTAATATGAAGCTCAACCTAGAGAAATGCGCATTCGGAGTAGCCTCAGGTAAATTTTTAGGTTTTCTTGTTTCTAATCATGGCATTGAGGTAAATCGTTCTCAGATTAAAGCGATAGAAGAAATACCCGATATTATTACAAATATAAAAGAGGTTAAAAGGTTGACTGGTAGAATTGCGTCTCTAGTAAGATTTATTTCCAAATCCTCAGAAAAATGCTTCAAATTTTTCTTAGCACTCAAAAAGAAAGATCATTTCAAATGGAATGAAGATTGCCAGCAAGCCCTTAAAGACTTGAAGATTCACTTATCGAATCCCCCAATATTTGCAAAACCAAAGAAAGGTGAAAAGCTACTAATTTATTTGGCAGTCTTAGAAGTAGCGGTAAGTGTTGTTTTGGTCTGTGAAGACCAAGGTAAGCAATCTCCTATTTATTATGTAAGTAACACTCTTCTAGATGATGAGATAAGGTACCTGCAGCTGGAAAAGTTAACATTAGCCTTAATCATGGCATCAAGAAAATTAAGGCCTTATTTTCAGTGTCATCCTATTATAGTAGTTACTGCTTTCCATTTACGAAATATTTTGTATAAACATGAATTGTCATGAAGATTAGCAAAATGGGCTATAGAGTTAAGTGAATATGAAATAACTTATCAACCTGGATCTGCTATCAAATCCCAAGTACTCGCTGATTTTGTAGTTGATTTTAGTCAATGGATACATTTAGAGCCAGAAAAAGAATTACAAGTTTTTAATGGTGCAAACGCGGGAATTTGGGTATTATTTACTGACGGTTCATCGAATGTGAAGGGGGTAGGCTTAGGAATTGTTCTCATACCACCTACGGGTGTAATAATTAGACAAGATATAAAATGCTATTCAATAACTAATAATGAAGCAGCATATGAGGCTGTGATTGCAGGTTTAGAATTTGAACTTGAACTTGGCGTCAAACAAATCATAATCAAAAGTGATTCACAACTCGTAGTAAATCAATTACTGGGGACTTATGTAGCTAGGGAAACGAGAATGCAAGAATATTTGAAACTTGGAAGCTAATACAGATCCCAAGAGATGAAAATGAAGAGGCAGATGCTTTTTCCAACCTCGCATCCGCAGTAGACATAGCAAACGACGCAAATGCTTCAATGGTGCATTTAATTCATTCTGTGCTCGAGCTTGATAAGAATGAGTTAATTTTTAATCATTTAACATGGTATTGGAAAAATAAAATTATTATTTTTTTGCAGTATGGGACCATCCCTAATGACAAAACAAAGCTCATGCATTATGAAAGAAAGCTGCCCTATATTGTTTACATCAAGGAAATCTGTATCAGAAAATTTTTGAGGGTCCTTTAGCAAGGTGTCTCAGACCTTCACAAACAGAGCATGTAATAAGGGAAGTACATGAAAGACATTGTGGAAATCACGCAGGAGGTAGATCACTGGTAAAAACATTGATACGAGCAGGATATTATTAGCCTAAAATGGAAGAGGAAGCCAATGACTTTGTAGCTAAGTGTGATAAATGTCAGATATATGGCAATAATATGCATATACCAGTTGAACTATTACACCCAGATATAGCTCCGTGGTCCTTCATGAAATGGGGGATAGATATCGTAGGACCACTACCTCAGGCAAAAGGTTAGGTAAAGGTTCTACTCATGCTTACCGATTATTTGACTAAATGGGTAGAAACAGGAGCGTTTCAACAGGTATGAGAAAAATAAGTTAAAGACTTGATTTGGAAAAATATAATATGCCGTTTTGGAGTACCAAAGGAGATCGTGTGCGGTAATGGTCCAAAGTTTATAGGAGTGTAAATCACAGAATTCTTTCAAACCTGGCAAATAAACAAAATTATATCAACACCAAATCATCCTGTGGGTAAAGGACGGGCAGAATCTACAAACAAGATAATTATCAACAACTTAAAGAAATGTTGCAAGAATCAAAAGTCAATTGGCCTGAAGTATTGCCGGTTGTATTATGGGCTTATCGAACAATGACGAAAACAAGTACGGCAGAGACACCATTTTCAATGGTTTATGGTGCATAAGCTCTGATTCCAGAAGAAATAGGCGAACCAGCACACGATATGTCCAAACAATGGAAGACTCAAACAATAAAGAGTTACGGGTTAACCTCGATTTGATTGAAAGAAGAAGAGAAGCAGCATTTATAAGAATGGAAGCTCAAAAGCAAGTAATTGAGCGATACTACAACAGGAGGGCACGCCTTAGGTTCTTAAAAATTGGTGACTTCGTGCTTAAGAAGGTGTTCTAATCTACGAAGACTACTAATTCCGAAAAATTAAGTTCAACGTGGGAAGGACCCTATAGAATACGTGATGTTGCGGGAAAAGGAGCATACGAGTTAGAGACAATGGATGGCAAGGTTCTAACTTCACATCGGAATGCAGTCCATTTAAAAAGATATTACTTCTAAAAATGCGATCATAATCAGGTATCTTTATGTTAAATTCTTTTTTGAATTGTTAAAGTTTTACTAACGGTTTTAGATGCTAAGAAGAAACCCTAACTCACACCAAATGATGAGTCACAACCTGCACGGAAAAATGGAATGTCCTTAAATTTCGTGCCTAGGGTTATATAAATTTGATGGAAATACACACGAGTTAGGCAGTCTTCATCTACAATCGAACCTCCGAGTCCCGTATATTTTTCTATTTCAGGAAAAGGACAAATTATGAGGAATAAGAAAGTGCTCGAGGCTTCATTCTTTAGCGCTTAAACACTTGGGGGACCGTATACTATACATGGATTCGTACAGAAAAACAGATTGGGTATCAAGCAAAAGTTACTCAACCCAATATTCAAATACGAGTACCGAGCAAAAAAAATTGATCAAGATTCAGCTACAAATAGAGAAGTGTTTATGGGAAGATGAAGACATTCATCATAAAACAATCATCAATGTTGCAAACATTTCTCAAAATACTTCTAAACATGTAAAGATAGGGTTATGATTATGTACTAAAACATGTTACAATGAAAAACCTTATCTATTTTATATCATGAAAAAATCTGTTACAAGAAAAACGGTTGCGAGAAAGTTATAGATATATGTCTACACATATACAAAGTAAACTTATCAAAAGTTTATGAATAAAAAATTACCAAAGTTATTACATACAAATCATGTGCATTCCTATTACTTTCATCGTATTATAACACCATTATGAAGTTGAGACGTCTTCTTCACTAAGTGTCTATAAAATAAAAGGGCCCTCTTTTATTATCTTCATGTTGATATTCCATGAAGAGAATCATAAAGCATATTCAAAGAATAAAAATGCTAAGTTATTTTGTAAGTCCTAAATGAGAAAATAGGCAAGAATAAAATATAAAGAACTCATAAAGCTTCTAAACATAAAAGACTAAGCAAGATACTTAATCATTGAAATGTATTTGTCTTTAAACAGGTGCCCCATTATGGAAATTGGGGACTTCACTAAAAAATCCCTTAAAATCACCCAGGGATTACATCACAATCATAAAAAAAAAAACAAGGATTGAAACATTTCTAATTAGTCACTGGGGGAATTGGAGCATCAGAAGTTGTAACTTCATTTTAAGCAATAGGCTCAATAACAACTTCTCAAGGAGCAGCAACAAGAGTAGTTTCCGCCAAACTTGAAGTATCAATGTCATCGAGGGAAGCAGTAGTCACAAGAATCCTAATCCCTGTAAACTGTAATACAGGCATTTCACCCCGGTCACTTGAATCATAACTTCAGCTGCTTCAGTAATTGCTTCACAATTCAAGGGTTATGTTGCTTCAGGAGTTCCAAGTACCGAAGAGGAAGAATCAATTGGTTGCTCTGGGGAAGGAGTGGCAACAAGTTGGTTATTCTTTTCAATTGCATCTAAAACTTTGGCCAACTCAGATTGCAAATTGAAATTTTCTTGGGTAGCCTCCAACAAATCATCCCTACGAGACTTCAAAAAAGCCCAATTGACTTCATAATTAAAATTCTCCGCAAGAGAATTATATTCCTCCTCCAGGTTTTCATAATCCTTTTCCCATTTAGCAAGAGTGTTTTTCATTGTCTCGTTCTCAGATAGGTGAGAATTAAGTGAAGTCTCAAGTGTGGTATGGGAACTCTCTAAAGCACAAAATTTATCCGAAGAAACTCTCAAATCAGCCCGAGTCTAATCTAAGCTCTGCTCTAACTCCTTGGCAGGTGCTTCTTTTTTCTCCACAAGAGCTTTGAGCTTATATTAATTTCTTCACTAGCCCTTGACAAAGCATCACTCAAAGATCTCTATCCTTTTTTACCTGACTTAAGGAAGCTTTGGTGATTCCTAAGTCTGTAGATAAAATACGATTTTTTCATTCTAGATGGGCTTTGCTATCTCGTAGCTCTTCCATGCCCCCTAAGGTACTTTCAAATTGCTCCTTCCAATTTTCAGCTTCAAGCTGAGCTCCTTCAGCTATTCTCCTTGCATTTGATATGACCTTATCAGACTCCCGAACTTTCTTTTCCAAAGTGGAGACTCTTCCCACTAACTCCGTCCCAATCAAGTTAGCCTACAAACATAAGGCACAAAAATAAGAATCTAAAGTAGTAGAAAAATAAATGTCTAAGTTAAAAGAAGTTACCTTCAAGGTTGAATGAACTATGTCATTCATCAAAGTGAAACAACTGTGACTTTGCATCTTTTCTCTCTCCACATCTCTTATTAGAGGCTCAAGCCAAACGTCAGCCCTACTAGTCTTCCTCAAAAGGCTATGAGTAGCAGGTACTTCTAGTGTAACCTTTCTCATAGCCATGCCTCTATTAGTAGGACCAGCTTCGGAGTGCATGGCAGAGGAAGAAGCACTGGAAGGAGGGGTAGTAGAAGCGGTACGGATAGTAGGAGCTGCGGGAGTCGAAGTAGGAGCACAAGAGATAGATACGTGAGCCAATACAGGTATGGGAGCAGGAGCACTCACTATAGAAGAAGGAATAAAAGAGGACATCACAGGTGTAGAAATACTCACAGTTGGAGAGGTGATCAAGGAAATAGGAGAAATGGGAACTGAGGAAGACAAAGAAATCTCATTTAAAACAGGACCGAGCTCCCTACCTTCAAAATTACCAATAGAAAGATGGTGAATGGATTTACTAGGGTCCTTTGGAGCAGCATCTTCATCAGAATCAGTCAAAACAGGCTCGATAATAGAGGTACGAGCGGTAGCATCTTCAATCCCATCCTCCATAATAACACGTCTTCTAGCTCTAGGTCTAGACACCAACGAGGAAACTCCTTCTTCCTCATTCCCAGTGTCTATTGCCATTGCTTTTCTCTTTGCTATCAAGGCCTTTGCCTTGTCCAAATCAAGAGAGGTATTGGCAGTAGTACATATAGCCAAAGTACGTCAGCCGTCATTCCTCTCATACCAAACCCTGATAAAAGGAAAATATGAACTCTAAATTTTATAGAAAGAGGTCTAACGTATATATTTACAAAAATTATATATATAAAGAAATATATACCATGTGTTTTCATTCTCAGCCATGAAGAGTAGAAATTGATTTCCAAGTTCTTTGTTCCTTAGGAGCAACCTTCAAAATTGATTCTACTAAACCACGGTAGTTAGGAATAGGATCCACATTTCCCATGGTTGCTACAAAAGACCAACAAAGGATAAAATTAAAAGAGAAAATGAAAATCTCTAAAAATAGGCACGGTAAAGAAAATAAAAACTTACGCACAAAATTCCACTTCTCAGGGAAGGGAATGTTCGTTTCATCCAGCAAATCCAATGTACGGACAACAACATAACGAAGATACCACCCATGGTCATTGATATCATCAAGATTTACCAGAACTTTTTTACTCCTTGAAGTCAAGGTAAAAACCCCATGACGCATTAGGTTGGGTGGTAAAAATGAATAAGATGGGAAAGAGTGAAGTTGATTTTGGCTTTGGTAGATAAAAATCTCAAACAAGCCACAACCCTCCACACTAAGGGACAAACTTGAGCTAAACAAATATTGAAAAAGCGACAAAAATCGAGGATAATTGGGTCTATGGCATGTTTAAATCCTAAAGTAAAAGGATAAGTATAAACAAAAGAATACCCACTTTTGTAAGAAGAAATCCTTTGATTTAGGGCAGGAATGGATAAACAAAGACTCTCTTTCCAATTACAATCTTTCCTAATGGTAGGGATTGTAAGCTCGGTTATAAAAGTAGGATAAGCATCAGTCCTTTCTAACTTCGCAATCTACTTCTGAAGAGATGTTTTGTCACCCCCAAAAGACAAATCACTTGGTACAATATCTTCAACTAAAGGTTCCTGATGAGAATCAGAAATCTCCTTATCTTTGGAAGAGGGAGTTTTAGAAATAGAACCTTTGGTACTTGAACTCGGAGAAGGAGAACCAGTAGAGTCTCCACGTGTAGATCTTAATCTTCGCAGCCTTCCTCCTTTGTCTCTACTATGCCTAATCAGAGCATGGGCATTAGGAAATTGATCAAGAATAGGAACTTTTCTAGAATTAGGTTTGAAGACGACATTGTTAGATGAAATTGAACAAAGGAGAGAAAAAGGAAACAAGAAAATACTTGTTGAAGAAGATGATAGATGAAGAGAGAAATGAAAAGGTATATGGAACAGACCATCAAACTTAGAAAAGTAATGATGGAAAGCCTATAATAAAGGCAACTATCACTTCATGAATAGTGAGAGTGAAAAAGCCTTGAAAAAGAGTACAAAATAGATTAATCAATCAAAAAGTGACACATGGATAGCTCATTAAATGGAAAAGACAACTGAGACATCAATATTGTCATACGCATTGATTATGACAAAAATTCTTTTTTTTATGAAGATCCACTTCCCAATTATTTAACTGATAAATAAATAAAAAGTGGGAAGACTATCTGTATTGGGATAAAACTGAATTTATATTAGAGGTGACATGGCATGACATGTGGATTGGTCAAAAGGTCAACATATAATAGTTAATTGAGAAGAAGAACCCAGAATAGACTCGAGGTGCAATTCAGATGCGCATCTCGTACCTAAATGAAGCATTTAGGTCAGGAGATGCTTGAAGATTCCAAAGACAGGAATTTGGCGATGGAAGATACGGGAAAAGGGAACTAAACAGGCACAAAAAGTGGTTTTAGACACGAGTCCCATATCAGTTCAAGACATTTAAAGCTAACGGAACAAAAGACGTTAAACACATGGATTTGAAGACAAAAAGGAGTCTACATTCAATATTAAATACCTGATACGTTGGAGAATTGGTTTTTAATAGGAATAATATGTAACGGCTTTCTTTCTTGATTGGATGCCAGCTTTTTCTTAATTCCTATCGTGCACTTACATACAAATCTATAGGTAGTTCATCTCCTTCTAAGAAAAATATCCAAAGTTTTCATTTTTGATCGAATTCCGTCTATTCAATGTCATTTATTACTCATAATTATATTATTAAAACTTAGGTTTTATTCTTCTACCTAGAATCAACTATAAAATGAAGAATCTGCATCATATGTAGGCACACAAAAAATCATTGATATCATATAGGAAGACAGATTACTTTATTGCTTATATTTATTCAGAGAAAGCCTATTATATATTTCGGTTTCTTGATTATCGGTAACCCGATTTTTTCTCTTATCTTTTAGTTTTAATCGAAATTCTATATTTTGGTTAAATTGGAGAAATTTTCTACCATCTCAATATTAATTGGGATAACTCATAAGACCACATGTTGTGAATGGTATAAATATTGCCACCTGAACTGGATTTAGAAAGAAAAACAAAGTCTTAGGATTTACGTATACGTTCTATTCTCTAGATTTATTTAAGAGTTCGTTATTGAGTCTAGGCACATGAAAATAAAATGTATACATAAACAAATTCTTCTCTATAAGAAGTACTATAATTTTGAAGGGTAACTCCTTCTTTTCCCTCAAAGCATAATATATAGCTCAATTTGTCATTCTGCTGGTCATAGAAGGTGAAGGAAGAGTCTTGAAGCAACAATAAAGTTGGTTCTGTGCGACCTACAAGTCAGGGGTTTGAGTCGTGGAAGCAGTTACTAATGATTGCATTAGGATATAGACTGTCTATATCACACCCCTTGGGATGTGGCCCTTTCCCAAAGCCTGATAAATGCGAGATGTTTTATGCATTAGGCCGTCTTGTCTTATTGTAGAAGTTCCTTCATGTTCTCTTACATTACTTTCTTGCATGAAATTTCTACTGTGCTTCAGTTCAATCATATGGACAGAATCGGTTCACTTTATTTAGTTTTTTTTGTTTGTTTTTGTTTTTCTTTTTAGTTGACATGGATGGAAGTGACACCTGCTAGTTTATTAGTTATTTAATTAAGTAGTATAAGATTGAAAATATGCCATAGTTAAAAGTACTATAGAGGTTCTGTTAATACTATTTTGCTGTTATGGGAACTGTATGGGGTCGAATCGGGCGCGATTGATGAAAGTCGAGCACGCCTCTCTCCACGACCACTAAAGTCAAATATATCTCCTTTCACGCCCATACGACGTAAAGGAGTACGCCTCTAAAAATAAAGGCGCACTGACAAACTCTCCCGTACGAGCGTTCCGTCCCCTCCGCCCGTTTATATTTCTATAATGACAATAGTCCTAAAATAAAGTGATATTCTGACGAGGGAGCCTTCCTTCAATATAAGAAAAGTCCTCCCTCATTTGTAAGGCATGTGTTATTTTCATTAATAATACAACTTCTGACTATCATTCTCTCTCTATATTATCTCTCTCTCAGTAATCTGTTCTGGTAACCCATTAAGTCTCATTATAATCTCACCAAAGTAAATAACGCACGATATATAGATCTATCATTGGATTTGTTACTATTGATTTCGATTTACCTTTTCATAATCTTTGATTGTCCCTAACTCAAAAACTAATCAATAGCGTTTGAGTCAAATAATTTAGCGCCGTCTGTGGGGATTTTGAGAATCAAACCTGTAGTATACAGCTGAAGGATCAGATCACCAGATAAAACCTAAAAATGTCCGATAACAATACCCGGTCCAAAGCTATAATGGAAGTCACCACCAACATCCTGAGTTCCCTGAACGAGGTCGGTGGTAGTGTAGCCATCAACACTACCCGTAATATCACACCTGAGGCAGAAGCCTCACCTTCCCCCTTCGGGAATCTTGCAACCTTGTAGGAAAAAGATACCTCCACACCCGCTGCAAAAGAAGCACCCCCGGCGGTCAGGAAGTTACTGGAAGAATGGATGACAAGTGCCCTGAGCGGCCTAGTGGAAAAACCACCACAGAGTCATGAAAAAGCAGCACCAACAACAAGTATCACCGCCACAGCAGACGCGCAAGAGGAAATGCGGACCAACAACCAACCCGTCAAAACGCAAATGCATGACGACACATTAACGTCCATTTTGAGAAAAATGGAAGAAATGGAGAGTGAAAACCAGGCCCGACGCGACCAAATGAAGGAGCATCAGGATAGGGTCGACAATATCCCTAGAGTGTCCAAACTGCTGCCCAAACGTGACATAGGGATAGTCGTAGAACAACCTTACTCCGAGGAGGCCGCCCCTTACACCATCCCGAAAACATTCAAGAAGCCTTCTTATCTGAGAGTATACGATGGGACTACCGACCCTGAAGTTCATCTCATCCATTATATCACCGCCGTGAAAGGTAACGACCTGTCTAAGGAACAAGTACCATATGTGCTTCTGAAGAAGTTCGGCAAGACGCTGACCGGAGGAGCCGTGACATGATATTCTCAACTGCCCGTCAAAGCAATCTCAAACAAGTTCATCACTGCACACGCCTGCGCTAAGAAGGCAGAAACGCGGGTAAACGACATCTTCGCCGTCAGACAAATCACAAGAGAAGGTCTCAGGGATTTCCTCACCAGATTCAACAGTGTAAGGATGAGCCTACAAAACGTATCGGAGGGCATGGCGGTAGCCACTTTCCAAAACGGACTCAGTAGGGACGGATCCAGAGCAACCAAGAACCTATAAAGCCAGCTCATGAAATATCCCCCCATAACTTGGGATGAGATCTATAATGCCTACTGCGCCGAGGTACGAGCAGACGAAGAGGACCTCAGTGGACCAACCCGACGACTGACAGCCATACACCCAGAAACAAGGAGAGATCAACGTCATGAGGGACGTCGAGAACTCCTCCAGCGCTCTAATAAAGATCAACATCAGCCTTATATGAGGTCTTCTCTTTTACCCACTCGTCATGCAGACGCACTACAACGTCATCTCGCCAACACAAAAACGAAAGAGGTATGCCCTCTTTACTTTCATCACATAACTTTTGTGTTTCTACTTCAGAGATTGTGTATGCACTTGAAAAGCTCGGCACCAAGGTGCAGTGGCCTCAGAAAATGAAATCGGACCCTACCACGAGAAAATCAAACGTTCTCTGTGAATTCCACCAAGAACAAGGACAAAGAACCGAAGACTGCATAGGTCTACAACAGGAAGTCGTCAGAATGCTAAATCAAGGATACCTAAAGGAGCTGCACAGCGAAAAGGGGAAGGCCAATTTCGCACGCGGGCGAGAGCAGTCCCGTGGACCGCCAAAGCCACCCTCCCTGACACGTACGGTAAACATGATCATTGGAGATGGAACTGACGTCTCTATCAACCATGTCAAATTCGTTAAAACACACATATTGAAGAGGATAATCTCCCACGAATGGTATGATGACCTCGAAGGAAGTATCACATTCGATAAGTCTGACGCTGACGGTTTGTGTTTTCCCCATTATGATGCTTTAGTTATCACTTTACATATTATTGATACGGACGTCAAGAGAGTCATGATCGATGACGGAAGAGGCGCCTGCATCATCTATCTGAGAGTCCTCTCGCAGATGGGACTCGAGGATAGGATAACCCCCGCTGTATAACTCTAACTGGTTTTAACAATACAGTGGAATGCACGTCAGGAGAAGTGACTTTACCCGTCCTTGCGGGGGGAGTCACCTTGGAGACCACCTTCCACGGCATACAATGTCATCATCGGGCACCAATGGAAACATGCCATACGAGCGATCCCCTCAATCTTATACCAAGTGGTTAAGTTCCCTACCCCATGGGGAATATTCAGCATCAAGGGAGAGCTGCGCACAGCGCAAACATGTTATAAGATAACACAAGACTGTTCCCACACCCGACAGCTGAGCGGGGCAAGTGTGGAGGCATAGCAATCAGCCATGTCGGGGACCAAAGCAGACCCGACGACCGACACCATCAAAGACCCAGGCATTGGGAAGGCCTGTAAGGCCACAATTGAAGACCTCGATCCGGTTCAGCTAGATCGTCACAACCTCGAAAGGAAAGCATACATCGGCCATGGGCTCACCGACCTGGGTAAGAACCATGAATTTATGACTAACCATGCAGACACATTTGCTTTTTCCCATGCAGACATGCCAGGAATCTCCCCCGACATTGCCACCCACAAGCTCAACGTCGATCCGCTACATCCACCAGTAAGACAAATCAGGAGAAAGTTCAACGCCACAGTCAACGAGGCAGTCCGCGAGGAAGTAGATAAACTACTCGCCAACGGCTCTATCAAGAAGTCAAAATATCCACAATCGGTCGCCAACGTAGTAATGGTCAAAAAGAAGAACGGAAAATGGAGAATGTGTGTGGACTTCACCGACCTGAAAAAGGCTTGCCCCAAGGATTCCTTACCCCTCCCTCACATGGACCAACTAATCGATGCCACCGTCGGGCATGAACTACTAAGCTTCTTGACGCATATTCCAATTATAACCAGATCAAAATGGCGGAGGAGGATCAACAAAAGACCATGTTCATCACACACCAGGGTACCTACTGTTACAGGGTGATGCCCTTTGGGCTCAAGAACGCAGGGTCCATATATCAAAGACCGGTCACTAAGATGTTCAAGGAACAACTAGGGAAAACCATGGAAGTGTACATCAACGACATGCTAGTGAAGTCCGCCAGAAAGGAAGACCACATCAACCACTTGCGAAAGGTCTTCGAAATACTGAAAAAGTATGCGATGAAACTGAATCCCGAGAAATGCGCCTTTGGTGTGGCGTCAGGAAAGTTTTTAGGTTTTCTTGTATCCCAAAGGGGGATCGAAGTCAATCCTGACCAAATCAAGGCGATCGCTTCAAAAGCCGAAACTCTCAACAGTATGAAATAGGTCCAGAAATTGACAGGTCGGATAGCCGTCCTCTCCCGCTTCATCTTCCGATCCTCGGACAAATGCCACAAATTCTTCAGCGTGCTGAGAAAAGACAACAGATTCCACTGGAATGATGAATGCATCAAAACCCTACAAGGGCTAAAAGCATATCTATCATCGCCACTGCTGCTGTCAAAAGCGAAACCAGGCGAGCCTCTACTGACGTACCTAGCCGTATCGGAGGTTGCAGAAAGCGCAGTACTGGTTTGTGAAGAAAAAGGTATGCAATCACCTATCTATTACATTAGCAAAATCCTAGTAGATGCCGAAACTCGATACCCACACCTCAAAAAATTGGCTTTGGCACTGGTCACGGCTTCTAGAAAGCTGAGACTCTATTTCCAATGCCATCCCATCAAAGTAGTGACCACTTTCCCTCTGAGAAGCATCTTGCACAAGCCCGAACTATCGGGTCGGCTCGCCAGATGGGCCATAAAGCTCAGCGAGCATGATATCACCTATATTCCTAGGACCACCATCTAGTCGCATGTCCTCGCCGACTTCGTGGCTGATTTCAGTGTCAAAATATTGCCAGAGGTGGAAAAGGAAGCCCTACAGGCTGCCTCAAACACCGACCCCTGGACCCTCTACACCGACCCCTGGACCATCTACACCAATGGGGCCGCAAATACCTCGGGATCTGGACTGGGACCATCCTCGAAGTGCCTACAGGTTAAATCATTTGCCAATTCATACGATTCCCAAAGATGACTAACAACGAGGCAGAATTTGAAACCGTTATTGCAGGTATAAAATTAGCCATTAGGTACGGAGCCCTCCGACTCGTCCTACACTACGATTCACAACTCGTGGTAAATCAAGTCAGCGGGACTTATTAGATCAAGGAACAAAGGCTACAGAAATATTAAGCATAAATCCACAAGCTAATGGCACAACTCGACGAATGCCGCTTCGAAAAGGTTCCTAGAGCGCATAACACCGAAGCAGACGGACTGGCAAAGCTGGCCGCTGCCGCCACAAACCTAGATAAAGAAAGCACCGTCACCCTCCTTCACTCAACAATTGACCATACTCAGGTACTCTCCCTACACCTAACATGGGACTGGCGCAACCAATTTGTATTATATTTGCAGGATGGAAATCTACCACCCGACAAAAAAGAAGCAAAAAAGCTTTTCATGCAGGCATCAAGGTACTGCATGATAAAGAACGACCTCTACAAGAGAACTTTTTGAGGACCCTTGGCTAAGTGCCTAGGTCCCAACCAAACAACGCCGGTATTAGAGGAGATTCACGAAGGCCATTTCGGCGCTCATACAGGCAACCGAGCACTCGTGCGATGCCTGGTACGGGATGGGTACTACTGGCTCACCAAGAAAAAACACGCAACGGAATACGTCCGCCAGTGCTAGAAATGAAAAAAGTTTTCCCCTTTAATACATCAACCAGGGGAACCCCTCCATTCAGTCACTTCACTATGGCCCTTCATCAAATGGGGAATGGACCTAATCGGACCACTACCCGCTGGGCGAGGAAAGGTACGCTTTTTACTAGTTTTAACTCACTATTTCTCCAAGTGGGTGGAAGTAGGTGCCTACGCCCAGATTCACGAGCAAGAAGTCATTGCCTTCATCTGGAAAAATATTATATGTCGCTTCGGCATCCCCAAAGAAATAACCTGCGACAACGGACGACAGTTCGTAGAGTAAAAAAACAACCGACTTCTTTGACAAATGGCGTATCAAAAGAATACTTTCAATACCATATCATCTTGCCGCCAATGGCCAAGCGGAGTTATCAAACAAAACCATTCTGAATATATTGAAAAATAAACTTTAAGACGCTAAAGGACTATGGTTCGAGGTATAGCCAGAAGTACTATAGGCGCACATGACTACCCCCAAATCCTCCACAGGAGAAACTCCCTACTCACTAGTCTACGGAACTGATGCCACCATACCGGTCGAATTCGGTGAGCCAAGTCCAAGGTACTCGGACACGAGCGGAGCGGAGAACGAAATAAATTGAATCCAAGACTTTGATGAAGCTTAAGAAAGAAGGGAAATGGCCCACATCAGGCTGGTGTCCCAAAAATAGCAGATCGAAAGATACTACAACAAGAGAGCAAAAATCTGACCACTCAATGTAGGCAACTACGTGCTAAAAGCCAAGACACTGGCATCCAAAGACAGCAACGAAGGAAAGTTGGGCACGAATTGGGACGGACCCTACAAAATCACTGCAATAGCAAATAAGGGTTCCTTCCAACTAGAGACCATGAACGGGAAGACGCTCCAAAACAACTGGAACATCTCCCACCTCAAGCACTTCCATTTCTAGAAAGCGTATCCCCCAAGTCGTACTCTTTCTCCCTCATCCGAGTTTTGCCCCAATTGGGTTTTCTCGGAAAGGTTTTTAACGAGGCAACGAAGGAGATGCTCAGGAGTGCTTAAAGGCTTAAATCTGATATACCAAGCATACCGACGATCGGCACGAATGGCATATCACAGGGACTAAGGCTACGACCATCTCCAATGTATGAAAGGCTATGGCCATCTCCAATGGATGAAAGGCTACGGCCATCTCCAATGTGTGAAAGGCTACGACCATCTCCAATGCATGAAAGGCTACGGCCATCTGCAATGTATGAAAGGCTACTGCCATCTCCAATGTATTAAAGGCTACGACCATCTACAATGTATGAAAGGCTACTGCCATCTCCAATGTATGAAAGGCTATGGCCACCTCCAATGTATGAAAGGCTACGACCATCTCCAATGTATGAAAGGCTAAGGCCCTAATATCGTAAGGGAAGACTATGGTCATCTCCAATAAACAAAAGGCCACGGCCACCCATTAACATAAAAAGGCTAAGGCCCTAACAATGTAAGGAAAGACTACGGTCATCTCCGATAAACAAAAGGCCACGACCACCCATAAATCGCGAAAGGCTAAGGCCCTAACAGCGTAAGAGAAGACTACGGTCATCTCCGTTAAACAGAAGGCCAAGGCCACCCATAAACGCAAAAGGCTAAGGCCCTAACAACGTAAGGAAAGACTACGGTCATCTCCGATAAACAAAAGGCCACAGTCACCCATAAAATGCAATAGGCTAAGGCCCTAACACCGTAAGAGAAGACTGTGGTCATCTCCGATAAACAAAAGGCCACGGCCACCCATAAACGCAGAAGGCTAAGGCTCTAACAGCGTAAGGGAAGACTATGGTCATCTCCAATAAACAAAAGGCCACAGCCACCCATAACCGCAAAAGGCTAAGGCCTTAACAGCGTAACGGAAGACTACCATAATCTCCGATAAACAAAAGGGCACGGCCACCCGTAAACTCAAAAGGCTAAGGCCCTAACAACGAAAGGGAAGACTACGGTCATCTCCGATAACCAAAAGGTCACGGCCGCCCATGAACGCAAAAAGCTAAGGCCCTAACGGCGTATAAAAAGACTACGGTCATCTCCACCAAACAAAATCCACAAACACAGGACGCCACGACCACTCCTGAATGCGTAATCAACCAAGGGAAAAATAATAGACGCATAAAAACACTCAAGCAGCCGTGACCGGATTCGATCCAACCTAACCATGAAAAATTAACTCAATAAAAGACGACGCCATGCAGCAAATACGCAAAAAATAAATTGCAAAAGAAGACATAAAAACACAATTATTCCCTTGTATCATTATAAATCATTCACAAATTACAACGTCTCGTCGATTACAAAAAAAGGAAGTTTAATCTAATTACCCTTGCCCCCGCCATCCTCCGCCGCACCAACCGTGCCGTCAACACGATCCCCACTGCCCTTGGTCCGGAACGCCAAAGAAATCCAGGACCCCGTGCCCAATTGGTTCACATCCGTAAAAGCATAGCCCGCTTGGTCCGGAGAGTCAGGGTTGTACCCACAAGCTTCGCGTGTAACCCTAACAAGACGGCATTGATTTTCATCCTCTGCCTCAGTGGCTCAACTAATGGCTAGCAGCTCCTCGAATATTGTCCGCCTCGCCTCGGCATACACCCACATGTAGTAAGCTTCGCGGGGTACGTCGCCAACAGGATCAACTGCCTCCTCCTGCTGAAGAGTGACCACCTCGATCGTTGTAGTCCCGAGCTTGGTAGATGGGGCATCAACCCTGGCACGCAACTCCGCTGCCTCCGCCATCGCCACACGACCTAGTTCAAACTCTCCCTCCTTCTGTTGGAGGAGACTCTCCCGCTCAGTGTTTCGAGCCACAGCGGCCATTAGGTCTGCATACACCTTTTCCAGCTGGGCCGTGCGTTTCTGCAGTTGATCCTCCACCTGCTCCAACCCCTCACGGAAAACTTGAAACTAAGGGTCCTAGGTGTAAAGGTCTGCTTGTGTCTTTTGCTTACCGCAGACCTCCCTGTATTTCTCTGTCGCCTTCCTAAGGCGGCGCTCTTCTACTGCTCCCGCCGGCCCGGCTCTATTTCTAAGATGAGTGTCTGAAAGAAAGACAATGAAGAGACATAATTCAAAACGGCACACGCCTCAGGACTCATGATAGAACTACAAAAACAATGACAAAATCTTACCTGCAAGGCAGCGCCAGCAACTCGACGAGATAAATCTCTATCGCTTACGACCTTCAAAGACTCGGTTTTGGTAGCACCGCATAACAAAGAGATATCTGCCACGACCTGCTCGCTGTCCAACAATAGGTTGTATCCCACGGGAATCACAAGCTGACACGTAGGTCCTATCATCACCATATCTACCCGGTGACAGCCGGCGTACTATCATCCTCAATATGAGGAGAATCGGTACCGCCCACAACATCCCTCAAGAGGGCTGCCCTTTCTGGTCGAATTGTTTCGCCCATAAAGACCGACCTCGATTCAGGGCGGCGAGTGATCGTCTTCCTCTGTTCCATGACCACGCCTTTGCCAAGAAGTTGTCAGTGCCTCTTTCGCTCCAGCGGCTCATCGTCCTCAGAATCCTCTTCTTCAACAAGAGGAGATGGAGGCAAGGGGCCCTCTCTAAATGTCGGTTCATTCACCAACTCGACTATGGGATGAGAAGTCCCAGGGACGTCCTCAGAAGCAGGCTCCCGAATCACGGCCTCGCCTTCAGAATGAACAGCGTCGGAAACATCCACACTAGATGCTTCCATATCCGCTTGGTCGCCCTCAGGTCGAGCGGCCTCAGGAGCGATCCCACTTACATGAACTACATGTTCAAAGTCGTAATCCGCCGATGAGGAAGCGGCAGCTCGACGTCTCCTCCTCTGCGGTGCACTCTGGGCTGCCAACACAGTTATACAAGGAAAGATGCGTCAGAAAATATGGCGTCAAAAAAAGTATATGGACGCCAAACCTAAAAGAAGTACAATACCTGGAAGGCCATATCTCATGGTGAATGCCACACACTTTCTACAGTCTTCCGCAAACAGGATCAACCGCCCCACCCATGCTATAATATCCGGCAAAGATTGGGGCGTGCGCACCCTAGCTACCTTGTTGCAGATGCAAAAATATAAAAAGGTGATGAAGAGTCAAGGAAGCATAAAATAACTAAGTACAAGGGATGACACCTACGCTTGGTATTCCATGCTTCAGGGAATCCAGTAGGGTTCGATACCAAATCCGAGGTTCGGATGAAGAAACATTTCAGCCAAAATTGGCGATTGGGCTTGTCTTCCGTCTTGAAAACCAAGCCCTTCATCCCATCGTTCTTCAACTGAAGCATCATCCCTCTCAAAACCCAAGACTGAATAATTGTAGCAGGTGTAATACCGTGACGTCCAGTTCGGCCCTCTCGGCGCAAGTCGTTAGGATACGATACACTTTCCACGTGTAAGGTGTAAGTTGCGCCGGACAACCGTTTTAAAATGTGTATAACTCCTCTGCCAATGGGTAGATAGGAAGGCCACTATTATGAAGGGGTATTCATAGAAAGCACAGAATCCCATTCTGTGTACATTAGCAAAATCCCCCTCGGCCGTTTGCACGATGACCCGTCTCCAGAATCTGACAAGAAACACGGAGATCATCCAAAAGAGATTCAGTAAATTTAGACCTCTCCCATGTCGGGGCAGCTCCCTTCGTAGGAAAATCCCTTCGAACGTATAGTTTACGGGGAAGTAAGTTGTCTATAGAAAGAGGAACGAGGGGTTTGCGAGATTTTTTCCCACCTTCTGATGGTGGAGGGACCCTGGAAGTGGCCTCATCCTCATTTGTCCCACGGCGATGACTACCTTTAGCCATTGTCAACCTTTTTATCAAATTTAGAGTATGACAACAAGCTCCGAAAGTTAAAATGAAAAGTTGCTGAATATCGCTATAAAAAATGACAAAAGTGGAAAGAACTTTTTGTAGGGATCCGACGAATTGAAAAACTTCAAATACCTCCCTATTTATAGTGGGCTAGTACACGGGATTCGAAGAGGTTGGTGCCAAAAAAAGAGGCAGGAAACCGAAATGTCAAATCATCTTCTGGCCTGCCTCGGGAGCAGTTGTAATCATGACGCATGCTGTCAGGAAACAACGGTTCAAAGAACATGTCACGTATGCATATGCGGATAGGTCCGAGACGGGTCGATCTTTTTCGCCCATTGCAGATATAGGTTGAATACATCTCCAAAAGGCGGAGGGACTAACTGTACGGGATCGAAACGGACGCGATTGATGAAAGTCGAGCACGCCTCCCTCCACGGCCACTAAAGTCAAATATACCTCCCTTCATGCATATACGACGGAAAAGAGTACACCCCTAACAATAAAGGCGCATTAACAAACTCGTCCATACGGGCGTTTCTGTCACGCCCCAAATCGAGGGACATGACCGGCGCCTGACCGGGTTGCCCCAGTCAAGCGGACCTGGGTGCCTTCCATTCCCACGCGTTACCCCTGTGTTGACTGTTACTCATTAACCAAAATATCTTACCAACAATGACTGATTTCACAATGCATAAACATAACCATGTGATTTATTTACTAACAAGTTCATAATTTATATTTACAACGCCCCATACATATACATAGGCCACAATCCCACAGTTTACATGTCTACGGAGCCTCTAGGATACAAAAAGGAAATACAATACTTGCCGGTAACAAGGCCCCGGCTATACCTTAAAAAATCCAAAAGAAAGTCTGAAATAAAAGTGGCATGAGCCACACTGTGCCCCGAGGAAGAAAGGGGCTCACCAAAACGGGCAGTGGAAGGAGAAGGATACTACTGCCGATGAGCTGAAGTGCCTGCTACCGATCCACCTACAATCATGATACGAATGTAGCGTCCCCGGCAAAAGGGACGTCAGTACACTTGAATTGTACTGGTATGTATGGACAAACTTTGTCCCAAGTAAACTCAAGCCATTAAACAAGAATCACCGTATTAAGACAGCCAATAGATTACATCAAGAAATCAATTAAGCTAACTAACCATGTTTCCAACCTTTTACTCATTTCAGATAAGCCTCAGCACAAGCACGTTTAAAAGTCCACAAATAGAACAACAACCAATCAACCACATAAATTGCAAGTAGTCAAACATAGGGGCAATCAGTGCCCCCCAGGTTGCAAACTCTCCTGCTGTCTCCTTTCACAATTTCACATTATTGATTTTGTATCAATTTTCAATAGCGATTTTGATCGCTTTCCATCCTTATTGCCCCTGACCACCCTTATTACCTCGGCCACCCTTATCACCCCAACCCACACCTTATTTCACCACGTTGCGGCGCGCAACACGACCCCGCCTTACAGTTGAAAACACAACAATTTCAAACAGCAGATAAGGTACCACACACAATTTCAACAAGTTCAAATAAGCAACTTGCACATTGTTTCATGTTCTCAATTACTTCTCAAGCCAATATCACAACCAAGTTACAATGTTTCCACATTCAAGAATATTCACACATGTATATTCAACAATTTTCCATAATTCAAGTGTTTCATCTCTTTCCACAATAAACCAATTCTCAAGTGTTTCGTTTTCTTTTCCACAAGGTGCCATATAGGCCATCATAACCATTATTCACAAATTCTTTACCCAATTCAACTCTCATTTACCTTTCGGTTCATATTTCATACCACAACACTCATAGTTCAACAACAACTTTGAATATCCAACAACAACATCAAAAAAATTTCACACAATTTGTCACTTTAACACGAAACAAACAAACTTCACACATATAGGCGATTTCACAAGAATCAAAATTAGCCATACATACCACAACACTCATAGTTCAACAACAACTTTGAATATCCAACAACAACATCAAAAAAATTTCACACAATTTGTCACTTTAACACGAAACAAACAAACTTCACACATATAGGCGATTTCACAAGAATCAAAATTAGCCATACATACCTGGTGATGATTTTTCCTCCTACTTTATGCTTACACAAGATATCCTACTCTTGCCAACCTTGTTCTTGAAGACTCTTACTTCTACTCACTTCTTTTTACTAGAAATCAAGTTAAATAATCATGCATGAGTGTAAAAATTCTATTTTCAAAAGCTATTATATGCAAACCTCTCTTTACCCAATTTAAAACTGAAAATCAAAGAAAATAGTTAGGGTTTTTACCTTGAAAAGATTGGGGATGTTGAATCTTTGCCCTAGAATCCTTGGAATTAAGTAGTTGAAACAATCCTTGAAGATGAAAGATTTCTCTCTCTAAAAACCCTCTCTTCTCTCTCTAATTTTGGTGAGGTGATATGATAAAAATGAAGAAGAAAGGTGTTATATTAAAGAAGAGATCGGGTCAAAATGTTACAAAATCTGGGCCGGGGTCGAATATGCGGTCACTATGCGACCGCAGAACCCACATGCGGTCCGCAAAGTGACCGCAGAATGGCCTCAAAGTTGTGCAGGTTCTGTTAAGGAATGCGGTCACTATGCGGACCGCATGTTTGATCTGCGGTCGCAAAATGCACCGCAGATTTGACATGCGATCGCATATCGACCGCACATTTGATGGATTTTTGAGAAACTCTCTGGAACGATTTGCGGTCAGAATGCGGTCCGCATGTTGATTCTGCGGTCGCATTCTTGACCGCATATTTGACACTTTTTCGGAAAAATTATTTCTCTACATTTTTGAAACTTAAATCACTACCAAGGGTCCGAAGAATTCTACGCATTCCTAACACATCATTCGAACCATGACACCACATCTACTAGGTTTTATGCACAAAAATTTTACGGGGCCTTACAGTTTCGTCCCCTCCGCCCGTTTATATGTCTATAACGACAATAGGCCTAGAATAAAGTGATATTCTGACGAGGGAGCCTTCCTTCTATATAAGGAAAGGCCTCCCTCATTTGTAAGGCATGTGTTATTTTCAAGGAAATTTTACCACCTATAGAATAGGTTAGTACTCTATTTATAACATATAAATACCTTTTTAAGATTTTACATAATATAATAACCTTTTTTATTTGGTAGCAAAAAATTTACATTTAATACTTTCCTATATTTAAGCCTTATTAGATGGTACAAAATATTTTTCTCTCACCAATTTATGGTTTAACTCCCGCTTTTTGTGAAATATCGTCGCTTAATACAGCTTAATACACCTAAATACAGATTCACCTCCAATGATTTGCGCTGAAACGTTACTTTTTTTCCCGCTTAATACACCTAAATACAGATCACGATTTACAGGAGTCCCTGTTTGTGCGGCGTCATTTCATGTTGTATTATTAAATACAATTCGTTTAATACACTATATACGTCATAAAATAACGTAAAACATATCTATATCACGTAATATAGGAAAGGATTTCTATTTATTGCTAATTAGGTCTTAATGAATGTCTTTTGTGAAAAATTCTCTATTTTCAATAATAATATGACTTCTAACTATCATTCTCTCTCTCTCTCAGTAATCAGTTCTAGTAACCCATTAAGTCTCATTATAATCTCACCAAAGTAAATAACACACTATATATAGATTTATCCTTGGATTTATTACTGTTGATTCTGATTTACCTTTTCATAATCTTTGATTGTCCCTAACTCAAAAAGCAATCGATAGCTTTTGTATCAAACAGGAACAACGAAATAATTAATTGATGTTTAGAATGATTTGCTAAACTAAACGTAGAAGTTGGAAGAGCCTAACAATACGCATATATAAAGAAAAATATGAATTTAAGAAATCGGTACAAGTTAATTTGTTTTCACCGTCGTCCTTAAAAAGATGTTGCATAATAACATGCTACTTGTTATGAAATAATAAAAGAAGAAGAGCAATATTGCAGAGAGAAAGAGAGAGAGGAAATTCTTATTGAATTTTGGGATGATTTACAATGGGGTAAGACCCCTCTATTTATAGGAGAAATTATGACTTAGTCACAAAGTAAAACTCTCCACAAGATAGACATTCACTCCAAGTAGAATTCTATTCTTAACACTCCCCTTGAATGTCTACTCAATAATTAATGTGCCTCATTAAAACCTTAACTAAAATAAAACCCAATGGGAAAAAAAATCTAGAAAAGGAAAAAGAGTACACATATCTAATAATATGCCTTTTGGTTGCCTCGTTAAAAACCTCGCAAGGAAAACCCAGTGGGACAAAACCTTGTAAGGGAAAAAGAGTGCAACGCGCATTAACTCCCCCGATGAGAGCATCAATTCACATCCTTAAGCCTTCGCATCCCGATCTTGTACACTAGCTTCTTGAAGGTTGACGTCGGTAGAGATTTTGTGAACAAATCAGCCATATTATCACTTGAACGAATATGTTGCACATTAATATCACCATTCTTTTGAAGATCATGTGTGAAAAATAACTTTGGTGAAATGTGCTTTGTCCTATCTCCTTTTATGAATCCTCCCTTCAGTTGAGCTATGCATGCTGCATTGTCTTCATACAAAATAGTGGGTAACTTGTCATATTTCACACCACATTTATCTCGAATAAGATGTATTATAGACCTCAACCACACGCACTCTCGACTTGCTTCATGAATAGCAATTATCTCAGCATGATTAGATGAAGTAGCCACAATTGATTGCATAGTCGATCGCCAAGATATGGCAGTGCCTCCACAGGTAAACACATAACCTGTTTGAGATCGAGCCTTGTGTGGGTCAGATAAATATCCAGCATCAGCATAACCAATAAGATCGAGACTGCAATTATTGCCATAAAATAAGCCCATATTGGTAGTCCCTTTTAGATACTGCAATATGTGTTTGATCACATTCCAATGTCTCCTTGTGGGAGCAGAGCTATATCTTGCTAAGACATTAACTGGAAAAGTTATGTCGAGCCTTGTAGTATTGGCAAGATACATTAGTGCACCAATTGCACTAAGATATGGTACTTCAGGACCAAGTAGCTCTTCATTCTCTTCTTGAGGTCGAAATGGATCTTTGTTCACATCAAGTGATCGAACAACCATCGGAGTACTTAATGGATGTGCTCCATCCATGTAAAATCGTTTAAGTACCTTTTCTATGTAGGTAGATTGATGAACAAAAATTCCGTTTGCCAAATGTTCAATTTGCAAACCAAGACATAATTTTGTCTTTCCGAGATCTTTCATCTCGAACTCCTTCTTTAAATAATCAATTTCCTTTTGGAGTTCTATAGGAGTTCCAATAAGGTTTATGTCATCAACATATACGGCAAGTACAACAAATTCCGATGTTGTTTTCTTTATGAAAACACATGGGCAAATGGCATCATTTATATAGCATTCCTTCAATAAATACTCACTAAGACGATTATACCACATTCGTCCTTATTGCTTTAGACCATACAAAGATCTTTGCAATTTGATTGAAAACATTTCCCGGGATTTTGAATTATTAGGCATTTTGAAGCCCTCGGGAATTTTCATGTATATCTCATTATCAAGTGAGCCGTAAAGGTAGGCGGTGACCACATCAATTAAACGCATGTCAAGTTTTTCATGGATAACAAAACTAATGAGATAACGGAATGTTATAGCATCCATAACGGGTGAATATGTCTCTTCATAATCAACACCAGGCCTTTGTGAAAATCCTTGTGCAACAAGGCGTGCCTTATATCTTTGTACCTCGTTTTTCTCATTTCTCTTGCGTACAAAGACCCATTTATAGCCAACAGGCTTAACACCATTAGGTGTTTGAACTACAGGCCCAAAAACTTCACGTTTTGCAAGTGAATTCAACTCTGATTGGATTGCTTCTTGCCATTTTGGCCAATCAAGTCTTTGTCGACATTCTCCAACAGATTGAGGTTCAAGATCCTCATTTTCTTGCATAATGCTGGATGCAACATTATATGCAAAGACATTATCCACCACTATATCCACTCGATTCAAATTTGTCTCAATATCGATTGGATTTATTGATAGTTCCTTATTTTCTTGAGTCTCGGGCTCAGTGGATTCCTCATGAATCTCAGAATTTATTAAGTCGTGGATTTCTTCGTGAGATTCTTTCATAGTGTCATTTTGATCATTTATTTTCCTTTTTCTAGGATTTCGATCTTTGGAACCTAATGGTCTGCCACGTTTCAGTCGTGCTTTTGACTCATTAGCTATGACACTAGAAGATTGTCCAATAGGGACATCAATACGGATTGGAACATTCTCCGCAGGGATATGTGATTTTGTTATCCTTTTCATATCCGTAAATGCATCGGGCATTTGATTTGCTATTTTCTGCAAATGAATAATCTTTTGTACCTCTTTTTCACAAATAGAGGCACGTGGATCAAGATGAGATAATGATGGATTTTTCCACAAAATTTTCCATTTGGTTTCACCAACTTCTCTCCCTAATTTTGGGAAAAGTGTCTCATCGAATCGACAGTCTGCAAATCGTGCAGTAAACAAATCTCCCGTTAATGGCTCGAGGTTGCGAATAATGGAGGGCGATTCAAACCCAACATATATTCCTAACCTTCTTTGCGGACCCATTTTGGTGCGATATGGCGGTGCTACAGGCACATATATCGCGCATCCAAAAGTTCTTAAATGGGATATATTAGGTTCATGACCCAAAACTAATTGCAACGGGGAATATTTATGATAATTTGTCGGTCTGAGACAAACTAGCATTGTTGCATGCAAAATGGCGTGACCCCAAACAGAAGTGGGCAACCTCGTTTTCATGAGTAACGGTCTTGCTATCAATTGCAGGATGTTTAATTAAAGACTATGCAACACCATTTTGAGTGTGAACATGAGCTATAGGATGTTCCACTTTTATCCCAATTGATAAGCAATAATCATTAAATGCTTGGGATGAAAACTCAGCAGCATTATCAAGTCTAATAGACTTAATTGGATTATCATGAAATTGTGCCCGTAATCGAATTATTTGTGCCATTAATTTTGCAAACGCGAGGTTGCGAGATGACAATAGGCACACATGAGACCATCTAGAGGATGCGTCTATCAAGACCATAAAATATCGGAACGACCCACTAGGTGGGTGAATAGGTCCACAAATGTCCCCTTGTATACGTTCCAAAAACGCAGGTGACTCAATTCCAACCTTTTGTTAGTGATGGTCTAATAATTAACTTGCCTTGAAAACAAGAAGTTCAAGAAAATTCATCATTTAAAAGAATCTTTAAATTCTTTAATGGATGCCCATTTGAGTTTTCTATGATTCGTCTCATCATAATTGATCCAGGGTGTCCCAATCGATCATGCCAAAGTACAAAAGTATTGGAATCGGTAACCTTTTGGTTTACAATAGAATGTGCCTCAATTGCACTAATTCTTGTCCAATACAAGCCACAAGACAAAGATGGGAACTTCTCAATAGCCCTTTTCTGGCCAGAGACACTTTTTGGTAATGATGAGATATTCAAGATTATCCTCATCTATTGTCTCAATATGATATCCACTTCTGCGGATATCTTTAAAACTCAACAAGTTCCTCTTGGACTTGGAGGAGAAAATTGCATTCTCTATGATAAGTATTGTTCCCATAGGCAGAGTTATAGTAGCTCTTCCATAGCCTTCAATTAATTTACTACTACCAGAAATTGTAGTAACATCTGCCTTACACATACTTAAATGAGAGAAATAATTCTTCTCTTTGAGTATTGTATGTGTTGTACATGAATCAACTAAACAAATATTTTTACAAGTTGAATTTAATCCAAGTTTGCTTTGTGAAATATCCATATTTGCTTCCCATGGGTTGACATATATACAAAAGAAATATACAAATAAACATTAATATTTTCAAAGAAAAATAAAAGAAAGCAAACTCAAATCAATAGCTCGATATTGGCTTTTAATGTAACTTCAAGCAAACTCTAATTATGATACAAATAATTTCGTAGGTAAAAATAATGCGATTATAAGAACACTATACGTACTTGTTTACATATTTTATAAAGGGAATTATTATATTATTACAATTGTTCTAACCTTACACTATTCTCTCATCCAAACTGTTAGAACATCTCAATCAAGCAACGGTAATACAATTTTGCTAAATCATACAGAGAGAGAGAAAGACAATGAAATCAACTAATTGTCTATCACATTAAGTTAATGAAAATAGCATAATCAAGATTTTTTTTTTAATGTTTATCTATAAAAAATTAAATTATTGGATTAAGACAAAAGAATTGTAGGAGATAAGTATATAAATGTTTCCTTATCAGAAACTTGATACAAATTGCAACGTATTGCCAAGTCTTGAGGAAACAAGAAAATCATTATTTTCTATTCTGTTACTTATCTTTCTATTTATTTTCAAATTCAGTGATCTTTAAATAAATTATCAAGAATGAGAAAAATAATGGGGTTGAAAGAGAAAAATGGTGGTAATCAACTGAATAATGTTGAGACGTGGGTTATTATGGAAACTGAGAACTGTATTTCCGATGATTATTCCCTTCAGTTATATCCAATTTAAAATACAAAAAAAAAGCATTGTATTATGACAAAATAGTAATTATTGAATTATCAAAACGAACATCATGAAACGTGGTAGACGTTTTCTCAAGCATATCATAATTACTGATAGTATCTCCACAGAGTTTCAATTTAGAAGTAATTCTGAACATCGCAGAATTATATTCAGAAACAGACTTAAAGTCTTGGAGCCTCGGATGAGCCCAATCATATCGTGCTTGTGAAAGGGTGACCAACTTTAAGTTGTCATATCTTTCCTTTAAGCCATTCCACAAAATAAGTGGATCTTTGATTGTGAGATATTCAATTTTCAACCCTTCATCAAGGTGATGGCGCAAGAAAATCAAGGCCTTAGCACAGTCTTGGGTGGATGCTTTATTTCTGTCTTTAATGGCGTCTCCAAGACCCATTGCATCTAAGTGGATTTCAGCATCCAACCCCCATGTCATATAGTTCTTGCCCGAAATTTCAAGGGCAACGGACTTTATTTTCATAATGTCAGTCATAATTAAAAAGAGGAGAAAAATTACCTTAATCTTCTCAAAGAGCTTCTTGAGACGGTAGAGTCTCGTGCTGATAACGTGTTATGAAATAATAAAAGAACAAGAACAATATTGCAGAGAAAGAGAGAGAGGAAATTCTTATTGAATTTTGGGATGATTTACAATGGGGTAAGACCCCTCTATTTATAGGAGAAATTATGACTTAGTCACAAAGTAAAACTCTCCACAAGATAGACATTCACTCCAAGTAGAATTCTATTCTTAACACTACTATTATACTCATTCGCCTTATAAGCGAATTTTCTCTTTCAGTTACAATTAGCTATCTTTCATTTAACTATATTCCAACACATCATTCAGTTACTATTGAATATATTTCTAAAATCAGCAACATGATTTTTTTATCGGATTTTCTAGATCATCTTGCAATAACATTATTATACATACATTCTTTGTGCCCATATACACTCAGGTAGTTACAACAACAACAACAACAACTCAGTATATTCTCACAAGGTGAGGCTGGAAAAGGTAATATGTAGACAGGTCTTGCCTCTTCTCGAGATGGCAGAGAGGCTGTTTCCAATCGACCCTCGGCGCAGGGATAGGTAGTCAATGACTACAAGTCCGATAATTACAAATTTCAGATCATGTGTGATTTTACTATTATTAGTTAATCGATTGTCTGATCCTTAGTCTTAGTTACAATTGTCAAGTACTATCTCCATACGCAATTGTGCAAAAGAAGACACATCAATGTTTGTACTTAAACGAAAAGTTTCCTTTTCAATACTAATTAATAACTACTTTAGATATATATAACATGCTAAATCCTATGTTTGACCTATAGTTTCCTTTACGAAGTGAATAATCATTCTTCCACGAAATTTTAAATGAACTATTTAATGGACTAAAATATTGATATAATGTGTATTCCTTACAAGTAATATCTCATTGTTACAAAAGAAACGTCTATATATTAGGGTGCTTGATGCACTTGAAGGCCGCTCAAAAGAACATAGGTTTCAAATATTTTACTTCAATCTCTTCTCTACAAGTTATCTTTGCAATGATCGTCATTGAGATATTATATTGAATGATGAAAAAAACAAAAAGAGAAGTAGTAATGCCAAATCTCTTAAATATTTTTCTACAATATCTAATAAGATAGACAAACACTCCTATGGCCCGTTTGACCAAGCTGCAAAAAATACCTTATTTTGATAAGTGTCTTTTTTTTCAAAAGCGCTTTTTTCAAAAATATTTTTGGTGAGAAGCAATTTGTGTTTAGTTAATTAGTTTTAAAAATACTTCTGAGCATCAATTAATATTTTGGCCAAGCTTTAAAAAATTGCTTTTAAGTGTGTTTTTACAAAAGTGCTCCTTAAAAAAGTGCTTTTAGACAGAAGCTAATTTTTTCTGCTTCTCCAAAACTGCTTCTGTTTCTCCTCAAAAGCAGTTTTTTCTTTCCAAAAGCTTGGCCAAACACCTCAATTTTCTGCCAAAAACACTTTTGATTAAAAAAAAAATGGCCAAACAAGCTAATAGTCTCCTATAAAGGTATAATGTACCAAGCCAACAAAATAATCTTGCACGTCTAATTATCATAATCAAAACGAATTTTCGGTATTATGGAATGCTTGGTTATTCTTTTTAATGACAATATATCAAGAATCATATGGCCAATGAATATTTATACAACCTACTCAAACTTATTTGGAATCGAGGAGTTGATTTTCTTAAAACAAATAATTTCCTGTTTTATGATCTTACGTAGTGTTACCTCCCGAGTCACGTATCCATTAGTATATACTTTTATCAGTTCTATTTTTTCCGATAACCATGAAAAAACTAGTGATGGACAAATTAAGCAAGATTGTTGACACGTTATTAACTTAAACACTAAACCTAAGAAACGAAGCAGCTATTACCTAAATACTCGGAAATGGAATAACTAAGATAAAGACTTAATAGTTTAAATTAATTTTCACTATTACTATAGAATAATATACTAGTATTAGGTCCCGCACGATGTGCGGATAATATTACGAACCTGCTAAATTCTCTAAATTAAAAAGAATAAATTATATGACTAATTATTATTGACATAAACTTAAATATTATAACCTTATATATAATCGGTGATACAAACAAATAAAAATACAATATGATTTAAAAATAAATACTCCTTCGCTTTCAATTTACATAAAATATTTTTTATCAAAAGAATGAGACGTTGCAATTTGTTTATAAAGCTTAGTTGTCTAGTAGATAATGTGCAAGTTATAAACTGTAAATACACGACTAATTATGTGCGAAAAATCAAATATGACATAGCTTCTTGCGAGTTGCCAGCCACTATTTTAAAAGGTCGATAATAATTTCAATCCACATTAATATTTCAGCACTATTAGACCATTGGAACTAGTAAAGTCCATTCACGAATAAAGCCAAGTGGGAGAAATTTCCTTGTTCTCGTATAATTAATTTTGGCATGTCAAAAGCATCTGTATAAAAAAAATAGTAGAAATTTTGCCAGCTAAAAACTCGGATTTTAAGGCTGTACTTTCATGTGCCTATAGTCAAAGTCAAGCTGCTGAATAAATCTTTTTTTTTTTCGTAAACTTTTGAATAAATCTAGATAAGTAGATTTCCGGTATAAAAAATTCTATAAATATGGATCAGTCGAAAAGGTATAGTCATGAGCAAATTCATCTTCTTTCCTCTCATAGCATGATAACTCATTCTTTCTAGTTCTAGTTATAGAAAGTCGATTCTAATCTCTCAAATTTGCATGATACCTCTTATGCTTCTTCTTTCATTCCAAAGAAAAGAAATGCGTAATCTTCAAATTCTCTCTCTTTTACTATTTTCATTCTTTTTGGCAAAATGTTACTCCCAAGAAGATTTTTTCCATTGTCTTTCGAAATACTCTAAAAACAATACGAAAAATATTTACACCCCAAACACTCCAACTTATTCATCTATCCTTGAATACGCTCAAAAGAATCCTAGATGGTTAAATTCTTCACATCCCCTCTTCATTGTCTCTCCTAGGAAAGAATCAGAAATCAAGCCTGTTATTCTTTGTTGTAAAAAACTAGGGTTGCAAATGAAAATAAAAAGTGGTGGCCATGACTATGAAGGGATCTCCTTTAGGTCTAAAACCCCATTTGTCATGCTTGATTTAAGTAATCTTGATGATATCAAGATTGACTTAAAAGAAGAGACAGTTTGGGTACAAGCAGGAGCAACCCTTGGCCAACTTTACTATGCAATTGCCAAGAAAAGTAAAGTGCATGGTTTTGCAGGAGGTGTTTGTTTCAGTATTGGCACTGGAGGGATTATTAGTGGTGGAGGGATTGGTACTTTGATGAGAAAATTTGGTTTAGCAGCAGATAATGTTATTGATGCTCGTGTAATGGATGTTAATGGAAAAATCCTTGACAGAAAGACAATGAAAGAAGATTTGTTTTGGGCAATAAGAGGAGGTGGAGGAGCAAGTTTTGCTGTTATTCTTGCATGGAAACTCAAACTTGTTCGTGTTCCTGAGAAGGTTACTAGTTTCACAGTGTACAAGAGGCTAGAGGGTAACCAAAATCTCCTCCAAAAATGGGAAAATATCGGACATCAATTACCTGATGATTTGCTCGTCAGAGTAGTTATACAAAATGATGGAGCAGGGAATGAGAAGTATGTTGAAATCTTTTTTCAAGCACTATATCTCGGACCAGTTGATGAGTTAATTCCATTGCTCAAAGAAAAGTTCCCTGAGTTTGATTTGCAGAAAAATGATTGCTTTCAAGAGCCTCTTGTGGACTGTAGTAACAGACCTTGCATTAAAAAAGAATGTCGTGAGTCTTCATGGATTGGATCAGTCTTGTATTTCTATGGTAGGAGAACAAATGAGTCACTAGAAGTTTTGCTAGAAAAGAGCATTCCTACACAGAAGAATTATTTCAAAGCTGCATCTGATTTTGTGAAGACTCCAGTTCCAGAAAAAGGTTGGAAAATGGTAGAAAAATTATTTTTGGAAGAAGAAAGACCTCAGATGATAATGGAGCCATTAGGTGGAAAACTAGATAAAATTTCAGAAACAGAAACTCCATTCCCACATAGAAAGGGTAATTTGTATAATATTCAGTATTTGGTTAATTGGGGCGATAATAGTGAGAGTGTATCAAGTCAGAAGATAGCATGGATGAGGAAACTTTACAAGGAAATGGGGCCATATGTTGCAAAATCTCCAAGAACTGCTTATTTGAATTACAGGGACCTTGATTTTGGAACTAATGAAGAAGATTACAGCTATTCCAAGGCCAAAATCTGGGGTGAAAAGTATTTCAATGGCAACTTTGAGAGATTGGCCAAAATAAAGAGTAAGGTGGATCCCGACAATTTTTTTAGAAATGAACAAAGTATTCCACCTTATCATAACAGCTGATGAAGACTGGATTGCATGCAAGGGCAGGAAAAAAAATCCAAGTTGTTTAAAGTTTTTTTAAAGATTCCTTTGTTTAATCTCGAATGCAATAAATGTATCATTATGTCCACTTTATCACCTCTTAATGATCAACAATAAAATAAAACCTGAATGTTTATTGCATCCAGAAACGTACGTTATAGAATCATCTTTGATTCTGAGAGTTAGCCTTATTATGTTACTTTATATATATATATATATATAAGGCGGATAAAATACATTGTTCTCCAACATAGTTTCTCCAAGGACACTTTGATTTCCTAAGCTAGGTATTGCAAGCATCATACGATAGTTTTTTAACAAAAATATATTTGTCTAGCAAGTCTTTTTCCATAAAATATTTAACATGAGAAGGGGTTTCAACAAAGTCTTCATATATTCCTTGTAGTTCCTTTGCCTTTTTTGCCAGTTGATGAGCTACATTATTCTCCTCTCTGAACGTGTGTCAAAGGATTATCCTCTTCGATAATGCATTAACCACCTGCAAGCATTAACAATATCATAATAAAGTACATTTCCTGCGTGCTCGTTAGATTTTAAAATCAAACATGCTCAATTAGTTAACAATTTTTTGTCTTGGGTTTGGCTCTCCTTTCCCTCATTTAGGTTTCCAACATTTTTTCGACTTTTTTATTACCAACTATTCGTGCTTTATGGCCGAAAAACTTCTCCCCGGCTCCCACCCTCCTTTTATTTTTGCCCTAATAGCCAGCTTGATTCACAGTTTATTTTTTCTAACCTATATAGATAAATTATACCTTAATTGTATCTAACCCAGAAATAAATTTTATATTAATTATATCAAACCTATGTACATAAATTATACATTAATTATATTCGATTGTACATATATAAAATATATTATACATTTAGTATTCACCCGTCTATAGTTTTGAGTTTAAACAGTTGTATGATCAGCTATTTAGATTAATACTTCTTTTATTTATTTTCGTACAGTGAACTCAGTATGATCAGAATCAGTTCTTATGGGCTATTTGCAACCATAGCCTATATTTATGCCACCTTTTAACTTGTACAATATTTTTAAAATTATTAATTTGATAGCCAACTGACAAAAAGTCCGTAATAATATGACCATTATACACCTGACAATACATATAAAAGATGCATCACGCATAAATCACTTTGCGGTTCTCCTCCATCACTCTGTCTCTTCTCAGATATCATCTCGCAAACCAGAAATTTGAACCAGATCCAAATTGCAAATTCAAAATTACTAAATCTATGGTAAGTATTGCAATTCATCAACAGAAAATTAGTTTTGAAACTAATTGAACTTCACGATATATGTTTCTATGATTATTTTCGTAATTGATGGATGAAACATGAAGTTTTTACTGATAGATTTCACTGACGGATGACGTTGCATTATAAAATTGTTTCACGATGAATTCTAAAGTCAACTAGAAGATTCTTCACGTTAAACCTAATTTAACGTCAAATCTAAAAATACAAATATGCTGAAGTTTTGTTCTGCATAACATGCTGAATTTTTTGGTTTATTTGCCAAAAAATCTGAGTTTTTACATAATTTCGTAAAACTTCACACCAAAAATAATGAAGTATTTATCTTGCAATCTAAACAAGTTGAAGTTTTTAGTACAAATGCAAGAATTCAGCACCAAAATATGTTGAAATTAATGTTGATACACAATTTTCTTATATATAATTTTTATATATACAAATACTCTCAAAATGGCATATATACGCATATATAAGCATAGCTAATTATTTTGGCATTTTCCTATTTTTAAAGATTTTTAAATGAATTTATTAACCATTGATTATTCCAAACATTATTATTTTGGTAAATAATTTATTTTATTCCTACAATTATACCAAAATATAGCTAGGGTAAATTTTATACATTTTTTAAAATTTATTTTCTAATTTAAAAGATAAATTGCATGGAATTGCAATTTAGCATATTTTAAGAATTAATGGCATTTTATTAACTAATCCAGTACTTTTAATTTTTAAAATTGATATTTATATATTATTAACTAATCTAGTAAATTATTTTACTTTCAAAATCATTTTTACTATTTTTTAAAAAAATAAAAGGGACAAGTTGTGCTAAGTTGAATTTCTTTATTTATGGTTCTGAACTTTTCTATGCTAGACTCTTCCACTGATTAGTATGCCAATTCTTCGTGCTTGAGCATATCTGTATATTTTTATATGTATTATGAATTCTTTCTTTCGAATAGGTTTTTGAACTAAGATTGATTCATAATCTTTTTCTTTCAGCTTGATTGGTTGTTCTTGGTTTTTCCTTAAGTAAAACCTTTCTCCGCCTTTTTTGAATCGATTCATCTATACTATATTCAAACCTTGTGATTTACTAGCTGTTGATTGATTTTCTTTCCTTATTTTAACAAACCGTGTACTACTAGAATCTTTCCTTGAATAAGTTTCTATGTATCTATCCTTCTTGTGTTGATTTAGGAAAGATTTCGATCAAACACTTTCTTTAATTATTTTGTCCATTTAAAATCAGAATCCCTTAATGGAAGAGAAACCTTATGTAATTGATTGCAAAACTATTTTTTTACTTATTGTTACTTACATTCTGCACTATAAAAGGGGAACGACTCTTCTACACTTAATAACTTTGAACCCTCATTTTAATACTTACACACTCTCCATTACAATACACTGTCTCAATTCTCTACTGTCCTTTTTGAGATCTTTATACTGCTTGCTTGCAACTTGGCTATTGAAGACTACTATTTTGTTTCCCTAAAACTGGTATGTCTCAATTTTGATTTCAACTTCTTCCTTAGGTGTTTACTTTACAGTTGCTACACTCTTATCTACTTTGTTGTTCATATTCTGCATTAAGTATGCTGCTCTCCCCTTGCATTTTCTATTTGTTATGAATTCCCATACCCTACTCCCTTCTATATGTTTGAGTTAAGGCTTATGGCCTAGAAGTACCCAAATTACTGCTCAGGTCTGAACCTGATCCTCAATGGATCCTAAATCCTATGATTTTGCTAACAGGTTGGTCAGGGTTATGCCAGCACTCATGATTGTTAGGCATGACACCAGCCTGCCATGGCCTTCCCAAATCCCCCCTCTATTTCACTTACACTTACTCTTAGACTCTAAGTTATGCCCCTTCCTATGAGCCTTACCTTGGGGCCTTGAGTTTCCTCTAAACTTGGACATTTGAGGGCTGACCCTTCCATACTACATTATAATCTAATTCTGCAATGATATATGGGGTGTAAGTACTGCTCGGGGTCTACTTGAGGCTCTTGGAAACTTTGACACATCCCAAATAAGAGAAAGTTTCTGGGAATCTAATACTTAGAAGTTGGTTTATTTCATGTGTCAGACTAGGAATCTGAATTAGGCTCATCTTGGTTGAAATTTTAATTTTTGATGTAATTTACTTTTTTGGATTCATTCTAGTTATAATAACTTGTAATAACTATGGGTTGTATATTAAAAATGGGGGATGGTCTCTAATGTTATGCATATGGGGTAGATATCATATTTTGTGTTTATTTTTGTAGTCACAACATTTTTGTTTATGTATTTGCATTTAGAAATCCTGCCTATAGGTCATTTCATTATGCATTTAGAAATCCTTTCTATAAGTCATTTCATTATGCTTTTAGAAATCCTACCTATAAGTCATTTCATAATGAATTTAGAAATCCTGCATATAAGTTTATTCACATCTGCATATAGAAATCCTGCCTATAAGTTTATTCATTACTGTATATAGAAATCGTGCCTATAAGTTTAGTCATCTGCATATAGAAATCCTACCTATAAGTTATTCATCTGCATTGGAAATCATGTCTATAAGTTTCTACACTTCTGCATATACACATTTGACAAATAGTCAATAGGCTAAAATAATAAATTACATCCTAGACACCATACTTATAGGGCTCCTGAACTTACGTAACCGTTTTAAATAAATAATGCTTAGAAGCCACGCCTATTGAGGTAATCATTTGAATCTGATTCGTCTACAAGTCTAAAATCAATGGTAAAGTTGTTTAAAATCTGCAGAGCTTTTGTTTATAAAACCAGTGGCCTTTCTTTAAAATAAATATGCCTTCTGCAATGTTATATATCATGATTACAAGCCTCATCTAGGCAAACATGTAGGTAATTAATGAACTATACCAATCTATAATAATTACAACTAATAGGCAGGTCTAATTCGGTCTTCTTATCTGAAAATATTTGATAAATCAGTCACCCTTCCTACGTTAGGTTTAATTAAATCCCTAACCAGTATTTGTAAATTATGCTAAATAATTTTTTGCTTTGAATGAGGAGGTCTACTTGGGCCTTAACTGTTATGTACATTCCCTTTACTACTTTATGTGTTTTTATCTGACACATTAGATTTTTGTCCCCTTTTAACATACTGAAAAGACCTGACTCTCTTCCCTTAAAGATTAGTAGTCCCAATGCCTCCGAGAATTATAGGATTGGCACGGTAAATATCATGCAATAAGTAACAAAATCATTCCACATTTAATACCTTAACAGGGTGGAAAATAGTAGATATGAATATGATGACCGGTGCGATTATACCACGTGTGGCCATCTTTTGAGGAGTGATTACCTGGTATTGCATTGATTTGATCCATATTATTTTTAAATCTATGATCCCTTACACTTTATTTGTTTATTTTATCACTTTTTTTTTTCAGAATATTCAAGTTGTTTCCTCAAAATTCAAGCACCTTTTTATTTCTTCAAACTTCAACTTATATGCAGCCATAATGTGACAATACCTCATATTTGAAACCCTTATTTGCTTATATTATACTTGTAAGTGAAGTCAGAACTGTAACATAGCTTGGAACCACACTAGTAAGTCTTGGGAGGTGCTAATCACCTTCCCTTTGAGATAATTTCTAGCCCTTACCCAAACTCTGGTTCTTCAACTCAAACCCTTCTTATTGTCCTAATGCACTTAAATCATTAGGTGGTGAATTTTTAATTTAAAACCTAATTCCCAAAAGGGAACGAGTTATCTTCTCAAATGTCGTAAACCCGATTTCGCCTTTAAGAAAAATGGGGTATCGATAACATGACGACTCTGTTGGGGATTTATTTAGGATTTTACCATTTCATGTTATTTGTGACTTTATTTCTTTTTATTTCCTTTGTTTAACATCTTTATCTCTCTTTTACTTCGAAACTGACTTGGCTATTTATTTTTTTTCTATAATGCTTTCTTTTACCGCTTTCCTTTCAATACTGTTGCAACTAGGAGCAATTATAGTAATTATTACTTTATAAATGTGAAAATACATGACAACTTGTTTAATTCTTGTAATTGCATCTTCAACATCATATTACACTCGTGCCAACAAAATACCATAGCAACGCTTATAATGAGTGGTTGCGACCTTTCAATATTATCACCCCCAAAATTTGGCAAAGGCATATTTGCGGTAAAACAAGTTGATCAGTGGTGCAATCGATGGTTCCATGCCATTTCCTCTTGAGCTATCCTCTCAAGGGTACCAGTCTAGCACCCTATAGAAACCTTACTCTATTTAAACAGTGTATGCATCACTGTCAAACCTAACTGAGTCGGTTATGTTTTCCGCATAATGATCTTTAAGATAGCTTTGTTCAAAGTCCACCGGGTTAACTTGAAATCCAAATGGACATCACCACATTCTATGCATTTATTTGGAGAACTAAATGCTTTTACGCTAATTATTGGTTTATATAGTTGAGTCTAGCAAGGGTAAGGGTCCACACTTTGTTTTGCAGAAAATAAGGCACGAAGCCTCCAAATTCGGCATGGTAACCAATATCCAACCAATGTGGCTAAGCAGGTGGGAAGACCTTCACTCCAGTGATTTGACCCTCATTTGCAAATATTTGGGAAATTTGCCTTCTCTTTTAGAAATCCGACCTGACAACAAAATCATAGAGGCTGCAACTTTATTCTGGGATACCAACAGATTTGTGTTTCACTTCGGGGACCTTGAAATGACACATTTGCTCGAGAAATAGGAGGATTAGCTTGAATTCCATGGGAGACTCTAGGTTTACTTATGCCAAAACATCGCAAGCGTAGGGGTTTTCTCAAAATAATGCAAAAGAAGAACACATACTTGACGTGCTTAAAGGATCCCTACATTCCTTTTGACTATCTGTACGAGAGGTACATCTATAGCAAGTCCTAACGCACTTACCCAGATGAATTCGCCCTCACACCATTGGGGCATATCGACAAAAGAGCCTTCATCATTATGTTCTATTTTTGGGGATGATAGTGTTTCCTATGAAGAAGTCTAGAATCAATACCAAACTGTCCATGGTCACCAAGACTCTGATGGAAGGAATTGGCGAACAGCCTTTTAGCATAGTACCTATGATTGTTGCAGAGATGTACCAAGCCCTAGAAAAATGTCACAAGGGGCCAAACACCTTGAGGGTTGTAACTTACTACTCCAACTCTAGCTCATGGAGCACCTCCAAAAGGGTTAATATCGGCAAGAGATTCTATGCAGAGGCTAGGATGATCATATCACCTTCCATCAACCAAAATGAATGAATTATATACCTAGCATGTTGGTCCAACCAGAAGATGATAAAGGATGGGTAGAGTTTTTTGAAAATCTAAAAGAGGACCAAGTGTAGTGGATGTTCGAATGGTTCCCTACTGAAGAGTGCATTGTCCGATCTTAGGATGCACCATTTCTTATAATTATTGGTCTGAGAGGAACATATCCGTATGTCCCTCTCTGAGTCATGAGACACACAGGAAGAAGGCAGGTAAAACCAATGGTCGACAAAATGAGTCACTTCAGGGCCGACTTTCAAGATGACGATAGTCCATATAAATGTCAAGCTCAACACATGTGACATTGCAAAATCATCTTGGGAAAGGATTCCATAGAACCAGATAGGTACCATGCTGGTTATACTTTATACTATCCCAGTTGGTTAGAAGACAATCATGGTGGGTTAGGACAACCCGAGTTTGTTCGAGGTCACAGGGTCATCGACGAAAAGGCTGAAGAACATGTTAAGTATAATCAATTGCGCAAGAGGATTCGGGAATGCGAATGTGAGCACCAGGAAATTGAAGAATCCCATCAAAAGCTGATCGAAGAATAGAAATATATGGCTATAAGATCCAACAAGCGATTGGGGTATTTAGAGTGTGGTTTAGTGGAGCTGGAAAGGAAATTCATCCGGAGGATTGAAAATTGCTAGAACATTAAAGGAAAAAAAGGAGGACACTTGGCTAGAGCCTATTTGCTGCTGGGATTGCATGAGATGGTAAAGCTGTTCGAAGGAGCTAAAGATGCCGAGTCTAGGGAAGGTCCGTCTGGGACCAAGTAGTAGGAGTCTTTCATTTGCTTTAATGTAATAAGGCCAATGGCCATTAGTGACATTTTATATTATGCCATTTTAGTGCCGTGTTGGGATTCATCTTATTTTTATCAATAAAATGAGACATTAAGCATTATAAGTTATCCAAATCAACTTGTCGCTAGGCCTACCTCTAGCACAATGAGGCTCCAAAATGAGGACACGATTTATATTCTTGAATTATGTGTTTGAATACTGCAATGTTTTTCTCCTTATGATCCACACTAACTTTTTATCTTTTTAAATTTTTGTTTTATTCCCCTTCCCCAAAAGGTTAGTTCTTGCACTCTGGCATCATCATCTTACTCCACAAGATCTAAGGGCCATCCACCTCATCCTTCTCTGAGTCCTATCAGAAACAAGAACAAGGAAAAAATGAAAGATTTGAGCAACATCAAGAAAGAGAACTCAGTTGAAAGGGTATAGGTTATCAAAGTATTCATGTTTTGAAGGAAAGGGCCTCCCAGCTCGAATAGAAGTTATTGAAATTTCAGGAAGAACATGAGCAAATTCGAAATTTGGCAAACTTGTCATTTCCCCTTACTACCCCAGATGTCAACTTCCCCAACACTCAAAATCCCACACCACTTCAAAACATCCCGAAAGAACTAAACCAATCCATTCCCTCATCACCACTGCAACACATGCCACACTTCAAGAAACACCCCCACTGCTTATCCTTGAACCACTAAATTCCACAAATGATCCTCACCATAACACCCCCATCTTTGTGGAAACCATTCCATATCCCCATTCATCCCGCCTTAAGCGCACCCAAGCTTAATGACAAAGACTCTCTTATTATAAATCTGGCTATGGAACTAAAGAAGCTGACTAGCAGAGTTCAGGGTGTCGAAGTAAGCAAGGGGATTGGGGGACTGAATTACGAGGACCTTTGTATTCAGCCAGATGACGAACTGCCCGAGGGGTAGAAACCTCCCAAGTTCGAGATGTTCAATGGAACCAGGAATCCCAAAGTTCATTTGAGGACATACTGCAACAATCTGGTCAAAATAGGAAAGAATGAAAAGATTCACGTGAAGCTCTTTATAAGAAGTCTAAAAGAGGATGCACTATCTTGGAACATTAGCCAAGACCTAAAGAAGTGGTCGAATTAGATAAATATGGTGTCCGATTTCATGGACAAATTCAGATTCAACACGGAGAATGCACCAGATGTATTTTACATCCAGAACTTAAAGAAGAAACCTACGGAGACATTCCGTGTGTATACTACTCGCTGGAGATCAGAAGCAGCTAAGGCCAGGTTGGCTTTAGAAGAAGAACAAATGAATAGGTTTTTCGTTCGGGCTCAAGACCTACAGTATTATGAGAGGTTGGTATTAATCGAATGCTAGAAATTTTCCAATATCATTAAACTAGGGGGGGCGATCGAGGAAGGTATCAAAAGTGGTATAGTCACTAACTTAGAAGCATTGCAGGCTACCAACAAGGCTCTACAATCTGGTGGCGCATCCAAGAAAAGGGATATGTGTGACCTAATGGTTGCACAGAGAATAAAATCCCCAATAAAATACCAAACCTACCCAATACCCTCTCCTACATATCAGCATACCTCAAATTACCAAGCACATTTTCCCTCTTACCAAGCTCCACCACCTACTTAACAAACATCTCCACCTCCGGCATATTAACCTACTTTACCCAAATACTCCTACCCCGCACATGTCTACCAAGCATACATTACCCAACAAGCTCACTATCAATCAACTCGCCAAAATTTCCCTAGAACGCGACCAAAACATCGACCGCAGACCTCACAAAAAATACATCGCCATTGCCAAACCAATCGACCAATTGTATGAAAGGTTTAAAGTTTCTTGTTACATCACCCTATCCTTTCTATAACTTTAGAAAACCTTTCCCAATGGATCAACCCAAACAAAACTTATGCATACAAATCCGACATGAAGGGGCGTACCATTGATAGGTGTCACTCCCTGAAGGACAAGATTCATGCTTTGATTGACAACAAGATCATTATAGCAAAGGAGCTTGCTCTTAATGTCCATAACAACCCTATGCCTGACCATAAAATCGGGGGCATTCACATGATCGAGATAGAAGATGATTGGGACCCCAAAGGGTTGATCAAATTAATTACTTAAGGTGACGAACCAAAGAAACCGACAGTCACAATTAATTTGATTGTAGTCCAGATCCAGCTTTTTGAAGATGCTAAAGTGAGCATGTATGTACCACTCGATCTTGAAACACCCAATTCTACAAAGGCACCATGACAAATTGAGGTTGAGTTAGGGTCCCCAAAGGCACATGTGCCATTTTATGTTACCTCCCAAAGCAAGGGTACCCATCCCAGTGTCAATATCTGCCATAGAGCCATTCCATACAAAGACCATCCCCCAGGATTACACAGCCGAGGCAAGGAGAAAAGGAAAAGCCAAAATCGGAGAAGCAGTTGCGGCATAGGGTATAAAAAGAACCGATAGGTTTTATACTCCATAACATTTAGCTAAATCAACTAAGAAAGCCTCTGGACGGCCTATTGAAACTGGGCCCGATGATCTCTGGAGAAAGATACAAGCAAAGGAGTACTCAATCATTGATCAACTGAATAAAACACTGGCACAAATGTCCATCCTAACTCTGTTGCAAAGCTCTGATGCACATAAGAATGCCTTGTTGAAGATACTGAGTGAGGCATATGTACTCAACAACCTAACTTGAGGAGAAATGGCGAACATTGTAGGGAAAGTATTGGAGAGTCACAAAATCACTTTCCACGAAGATGAGTTGCCACCGGAAGGGCTAAGCCACAACAAAGCATTACACATTACCGTATAGTGCGAGGATTATTTCATCACCAGGATTTTGATTGACGGAGGTTCCAGCCTCAATATTTGAAATTGGTGTCTCTCAGAACATTAGGGAAGAGCCTTCATGAGATCAAGGATGGAGCTATCAATGTCAAAGCTTTCGATGGTTCCTAAAGGTCTACTATTAGGGAAATAAGTTTGTGTCTACAAATGGGGCCGACTTGGTTCGACGTTGACTTTCAAGTAATCGACGTCCCAACATCTTACAACTTGCTTCTAGGATGACCTTGGATTTATGCCGCGAGGGCTATAGCATCCACACTACATCAGGCGGTAGATTTTGAATGGAGTCACCAATAAGTTATCATTCACGGTAGTGGTAGCAATCATATATATAGTCGCCAAACCATCCCAGTAGTCTAAGGAATAAGGAAGATACGCGGAGAAACCTACCACCACATTGAACGAGTCAACACCGTTGATAAGGACAAGTGGTGGGATAATAATATTAAGTATACGTAATTGGTGTCGATATGAAGCTCACAAGGGACTCGACAAGAACCTCTAGAGAATTACCAAACCCATCAAGCTGAAGAAATATGGCATCACTTTTGGTTTGGGACATGAATACACTTGGGAGGATTTCAACCACTGGTTGCCATTGTAGCGCAGTCCCTACTATATGCTGGAGCATCCGATACCTTGCATGGAACAGACCTTCCAGCCATCCTATGTTATATATGGGTCAGAAAAAAGAAGAAATACTGGCGTAAATGAAGAATTTGTTTATGGAAGATGATATTAGGGACTGTTGTTTCATTTTCGAGGAGGAAGGGGAGGAGGCCCTTCCATACAAGTCGTGAGCCAAGGAGCACGCTTCAATAATTGGTCCATCAGAACCACTAGGGCCTAGAAAGCTTCGGGGTAGCAAGGCTGAACAATGCACCATGCATCATTTTATTCTTCCTAGTTGACTTTCTTTATGCATTTTAATTTCGAAATAAGAGCTCCAATGTTCAAATTAATTATGAAATTTATCAAAGCATTTCAGTTTCTTATAAATCTTTCTCTTATTACTTTTCATCGTTTACTTTATTTACAGAGCATTACAATTATTTATCTTGATGAACTGATAATTGTAACTTGCAATGAAATAATGCAACAAACAGATATAGACTCCGAAGATGACACTATACCATAAGAGATTGTTAAAGACGTTTAGGGTTTTGGGAATAGACCTAAGTCCAACTTGGACGAGACTGAGGTTGTTAACTTGGGAGATAAAAAATTTTCAAAGAAACGCGCATTAGTGTTAATCTGTCACCATTAGAAAAGGAAGCGTACACGAAATTCCTAAGGGAATATGAGGACATATTCGCCTGGTTGTATGATGATATGACTGGTCTCAGTACATCTATTGTAGCTCACAAATTGCTAACCGATCTGACTTATCCCCCGGTAAAGTAAAATATCAGGAAGTTCAAACCTGACACGAGTTTAAAAATCAAGGTAGAAGTCACCAAGAATGTCAAAGCCAAGGTTTTCAGGGTACTGGAGTATCCAACATGGTTAGCCACTATTGTGCTAGTACCAAAGACGTACGGGAAGGTTCGAGTCTGTATCAATGATCGGGATCTCCATCGGGCCAGTCCGAAAGATGACTTCCAATTGCCAAACATACACATTCTTATTGACAACTGCTCTAAGCATGAATTTCAATCATTCATCGACTGTTTTGCTGGGCAACATCAGATATGGATGGATGAGGAAGACGCAGAGAAAACAACTTTCATTAAACTGTGGTGGATGTATTTTTACAAGATGATGTCAGTTGGGTAGAAGAATGATGGGGCCACCTACATGAGGGACATCACTACTATCTTCCATGACATGACATACAAAGAGATCGAGGTATATGTAGACGATGTCATCATCCAATCCAAGAGATCCACTGACCACATGGAAGATGTGAGGAAGTTTTTTAACAGACTAAGAAGGTACAATATGAAGTTGAACCTCTCCAAGTGTGCATTCGGGGTTCCCACCGAATACTACATGGGTTCATTGTGAGTTGCCGAGGAATAGAACTGGATCCATCAAAAGTTAAGACCATTTAATAATTGCCACCGCCAAAGAACAAAAAGGACGTGATGAGTTTCCTGGGGAGACTCAACTATATCAGCCGATTCATAGCTCCGTCCACTATCATTTGTGAGTCAATCTTTAAGATGTTGAAGAAAGATGCCTTTACGAAGTGGACTGATGACTGTTAGAAATCTTTCAACAGAAATACATGTTAGCCCTGTAAGTTTTGGTCCCGCTTGAGCCCGGTAGACCTCTATTACTCTACCTTGCAGTGTTGGATGGAGCGTTCTGTTGTGTTCCTGGACAACAGAAACAGGGAGGAAAGAACAATCCATTTACTATCTTAGCTAGAAGTTCACCCTGTACAAGGTCCGATATTCTCTATTAGAGCGCACCTGTTATGCTCTGAATTGGGTAGCTCAGAAGTTGAGGCATTATTTGTGTGCCTACACTACATGTCTCATATCAAGAATGGATCCGTTGAAGTACATCTTTCAGAAGCCCATGCCTACTGGCAAGCTGGCCAAGTGGCAAATCCTATTGAGTGAAATATACATTTTTTACGTGACCCAGAAGGCAACCAAATGACACGAACTAGCAGATCACCTCTCTGAAAACCCTGTGGATTGAGAATACGAGCTTTTGAAGACGTATTTTCCTGATGAGGAGGTATCTTTCATAGAAGGAGATATCATAGAATCCTATGACGGTTAGAGAATGTTTTTTGATAGAGTAGTAAACTTCAAAGGAGTCCTTCACTGTAGTACTTAGGGAGGATCCTCTGGTTCTTGTAAAGATGCGAACTTATTATATCGTATACTTAACACGACTTATGTTGTCCTGCCTTGGATATACTTCTCTAACCGTTATAGGATTCTACAGTGAATGACTCCTTTGATTTCCTAAGCTAGGTATTGCAAGCATCATACGATAGTTTTTTAACAAAAATATATTTATCTAGCAAGTCTTTTTCCATAAAATATTTAACATGAGAAGGGGTTTCAACAAAGTCTTCATTCCTTGTTGTTCCTCCTTTGCATTTTTTGCCAGTTGATAAGTTACATTATTCTCCTGTCTGAACGTGTGTCGAAGGATTATCCCCTTCGATAATGCATTAACCACCTGCAAGAATTAACAATATCATAATAAAGTACATTTCCTGCGTGCTCGTTAGATTTTAAAATCAAACATGCTCAATTGGTTAACAATTTTTTGTCTTGGGTTTGGCTCTCCTTTCCCTCATTTAGGTTTCCAGCATTTTTTTCGACTTTTTTATTACAAACTATTCGTGCTTTATGGCCGAAAAATTTCTCCCCGGCTCCCACCCTCCTTTTATTTTGGGATCTTACCTAATAGCCAGTTGGATTCATAGTTTATTTTTTCTATCCTATATAGATAAATTATACCTTAATTGTATCTAATCCAGAAAAAATTATATATTAATTATATCTAACCTATGTACATAAATTATACATTAATTATATTCGATTGTACATATATAAAATATATTATACATATAGTATTCACCCGTCTGTAGTTTTGAGTTTAAACAGTTGTATGATCAGCTATTTAGATTAATTCTTCTTTTATTTTTTTCGTACAGTGAAATCAGTATGATCAGAATCAGTTCTTATGGGCTATTTGCAACCATAGCCTATATTTATGCCACCTTTTAACTTGTACCATATTTTTTAAAATTATTAATTTGATAGCCAACTGACAAAAAGTCTGTAATAATATGACTATTATACCCCTGACAATACATATAAAAGATGCATTGCATAAATCACTTTGCGGTTATCCTCCATCACTCTGTCTCTTCTCAAATCTCATCCTGCAAACTAGAAATTTGAACCAGATCTAAATTGCAAATTCAAAATTACGAAATCTATTGTAAGTATTGCAATTCATCTACAAAATTCAAATTAGTTTTGAAACTAATTGATGTTCACGATGTATGTTTCTATGATTATTTTCGTAATTGACGGATGAAACATGAAGTTTTTACTGAAAGATTTCACTGACGGATGACGTTGCATTATAAAGTTGTTTCACGATGAATTCTAAAGTCAACTAGAAGATTATTCACGTTAAACCTAATTTAACGTCAAATCTAAAAATACAAATATGTTGAAGTTTTGTTCTGCATAACATGCAGAATTTTTTGGTTTATTTGCTAAAAAGCTGAGTTTTTACATAATTTGGTAAAACTTCACACCAAAAATGATGAAGTATTTATCTTACAATCTAAACAAGTTGAAGTTTTTAGTACAATTGCAAGACTTCAGCACCAAAATATGTTGAAATTAATGTTTATACACAATTTTTTCATATATAACTTTTATATATACAAATACTCTCGATCAAAATGGCATATATACGCATATATAAGCATAGCTAAGTTTTTTGGCATTTTTTCTATTTTTAAGGATTTTTAAATGAATTTATTAACCATTGATTAATCGAAAAATTATTATTTTGGTGAATATTTTATTTTATACCTACAATTATACCCAAATATAGCTAGGGTAATTTTTATATATATGTTTTTTAAATTTATTTAGTAATTTAAAAGATAAATTGCATGTAATTGCATTTTAGCCTATTATAAGAATTAATGGCATTTTATTAACTAATTCAGTACATTTAATTTTTAATTTAATATTTGTATATTATTAACTAATCCAATACTTTTATTTTACTTTCAAAATCATTTTTACTATTTTAAAAAAAACAAAAGGGACAAAACTTACCATTTAAAAACTGGCCTCAATTCGTTGCAATTGCAACCCATTTTGGATTTCGATTATAGCCAAATTTGACCTCCTAATTGACCCAATTCCCAACATAATTCCAGACCATCCCAATTCCACTTAACCCAACCTTAATCCATTTAAATTACCGACCCAAGCCCTTTTGATCTGGACCGTTGATCCTTGACATCAACGGCCCCGATCCACCCTACCATTATTAAACCAAGTGAATACCCTAATTCCCTCATTTCATTCCTATAGCCACCTCTGAATACCTTCTCGCTCATAAAATCTCTCGAATGTTCTTGAAACCATAATTGCCTTATGCTAATTTTGACCTCCAACTTACCGGAATCTAAGGCCTCTCAGACTATGGATGACCTACACTCACCTCCCTCTACTCTTGAACGCATGTTGTTTAAAGTTCCGAGGTCTAACCCCGATGGTGTCCGTTCGAATCTTCCCTAATTCAATTTTCCATGGCTTCTCCGGCTTTGCTCCGCGTATCCAAAGAATTTCGAGCCTGGTTCTAACTTATCCGACTTAGATCGGACCTTTTCCAAGTATTGCTCATTCTAGGGTTCCTCTAAACCCTAGCTATTTGAGGATTTCTCTTGTTTTTTAGATTTGTTACATATTTGTACTATACTTCAGTTTTCAAACGTTTCCCCAAATTTTTCTTTCAAAGATTGCTTCTTTCCGCTTTAGGGTTTCTGAAAAGCTTAAGATATTTCATTGACTCTTCCTTTTCTTTTCTTTGTGTGTATTTGGCTATACTATATTTTTATGTTTTTTTTGTTCTACCACGCATGTCTTCTACTATGTTTTTGTGTTGCATGTTCTCCTACTGTGCTCCGTTCTTTCTCCTACTATGTTTCTATACCATGCTCTCACATGCTTATCCCATTGTGTTTTACTATATGTTGTTTTGCTATACAGTTCCGGTGCTCTCGTGTTCTTCTACTGTATTTCTCTACCATGTTCTTAAGTGTTAATGTTTTACTTCTACTGGACCTTGTTTGAGTTTCATTTAAACATGTTTCTTCTACGGTTTTTCTTAAGTGCTAGACCATCTATTTTCTCTTCTAAACTTGTTTAAGTCCCAGATTTTTCTTAAACACGTTTTCCTCTGCAGTTTCTCACTATTCTTCAAAATCAGTGTCTTCACTCTATTGTTTTGAACTTGCTATAATAGTTGTTTGCTTTCTCATAAGTCTCTGAAAGAGATCTTTGAGCTTGTTTAAATTACCTTCTTCCTCGTCTCTGCCTCTAATGCGAAGTAGAAACCCTATAATTTTGTGTTTTTGAAAGGGTTTGGTCTAGTGTTTGAATGGTGTTCTATTTTGGAAGCCTTGACCATCTTAGACTTGTTTTGAGTCTATGAGCTAAGTTGAACTTCTTTGTTTGTGGCTCTAAACTTTTCTATGCTAGACTCTTCCACTGACTAGTATGCCAATTCTTTGTGCTTGAGCATAGCTGTATGTTTTTATATGTATTATGAATTCTTTCTTTCGAATAGGTTTTTGAACTATGATTGATTCATAATCCTTTACTTTCGGCTTGATTGATTGTTCCAGGTTTTTCCTTAAGTAAAACCTTTCTCCGCTTTTTCTGAATCGATTCATCTATACTATATTCAAACCTTGTGATTTACTAACTGTTGATTGACTTCGTTTCCTTATTTTAACGAACCCTATACTGCTAGAATCTTTCCTTGAATAAGTTTCTGCGTATCTATCCTTCTTGTGTTGATTTGGGAAAGATTTCGATCAAACTCTATCTTTAATTATTTTGTCCATTTGAAATCAGAATCCCTTAATGGAAGGGAAACCTTATATAATTGACTTCAAAACTATTTTCTTACTTATTTTTACTTACGTTCTGCACTATAAAAGGGGAACGACTCTTCTACACTTAATAACTTTGAACCCTCATTTTAATACTTATACGCTCTCCATTACAATACACTCTCTCAATTCTCTACTATTTTTTTTTGAGATCTTTATACTGCTTGCCTGCAACTTGGCTATTGAAGACTACTATTTTGTTTCCCTAAAACTGGTATGTCTCAGTTTTTATTTCAACTTATTCCTTATATGTTTTCTTTACAGTTGCTACACTCTTGTGTACTCTGTTGTTCATATTCTGCATTAAGTATGCTGCTCTACCCTTGCATTTTCTATTTGTTATGAATTCACATACCCTATTCCATTCTATATGTTTGAGTTAAGGCTCATGGCCTAGAAGTACCCAAATTACTGCTCAGGTCTGAACCTAATCCTAAATGGATCCTAACTCCTAAGATTTGGCTAACAGGTTTGTCAAGGCTATGCCAGCACTCCTGATTGCTGGGCATGACCACCAGCCTGCCATGGCTTTCCCAAATCCCCCTCTATTTCACTTACACTTACTCTTAGACTCTATGTTCTACCCCCTCCTATGAGCCTTACCTTGGGGCCTTGAGTTGCCTCTGAACTTGGACATTTAAGGGTTGGCCCTTCCACACTACATTATAATCTAGTTCTGCAGTGATATCTAGGGTGTAAGCATTGCATAGAGTCCACTTGAGGCTCTTGGAAACTTTGACACATCCCAAATAAGAGAAAGGTTCTGGGAATCTAATACTTTGAAGTTGGTTTATTTCATGTGTCAGACTAGGAGTCTGAATTAGGCTCTTCTTGGTTGGAATTTTAATTTTTGATGTAATTTACATTTTTTGGATTCATTCTAGTTATAATAACTTGTAATAACTATGGGATGTATAGTAAAAATGGGGCATGGTCTCTAATGTTATGCATATGGGGTAGATATCATATTTTGTGTTTATTTCTATAGTCACAACATTTTTGTTTATGTATTTGCATTTAGAAATCCTGCCTATAAATCATTTCATTATTCATTTACAAATCCTTCCTATAAGTCATTTCATTATGCATTTAGAAATCCTACCTATAAGTCATTTCATAATGAATTTAGAAATCCTGCCTATAAGATTATTCACATCTGCATATAGAAATCCTGCCTATAAGTTTTATTCATTACTGCATATAGAAATCCTGCCTATAAGTTTAGTCATCTGCATATAGAAATCCTACCTATAAGTTATTCATCTGCATTAGAAATCATGTCTATAAGTTTCTACACTTCTGCATATACACATTGGCAAACAGTCAATAGGTTAATATAATAAATTGCATCCAAGACACCATACTTATAGGACTCCTACACTTACGTAACCGTTTTAAATAAATAACGCTTAGAAGCCACGCTTATAGATGTTGATAATGGGCTAAATTGTGTAATATAGCCCAATATTTATGCTCTAAATTAAGAAGAAATTACTGTCATATCATTATAATTACATATAAAGTTAGCTCTAATTGTGATTTGAATGTTTCACAGGAGTTAATTAATCATGTGAGAGTTTATGATGGTAAACAATGTGGAAAATTGAGCAAAAGAGGACAAAGGAGCACAAAACCTACTAGCGCGGGCATTAGCGCGGGCATTAGCTTGCCCGCGCTAGTCCAAAATTTCGGACAAAATGTTACCCTACTAGCACGGGCATTAGCGTGGCCATTAGCATGCCCGCGCTAGTCCAGTTCCGGAAATGCATTATTGAGTGACTATTTTGTCACTAAGGGGTGGATTCCACTAAGGGATAAAAACAAGGAAAAGGTGCATAATTGAGAGATCAGATTTTTGACATTGAGTAGAGTGGAATTACACTATTCATTTTAGAGAGAACATTTTGAGATGAGAAACCATTGAATTCCTCTTGTAGCTAAGAAGAAATTGAAGATCAAGACTTTGGAGCAACAAATTAAAGAGTTCATCTAAACCTTCATCTTGTATATTCTTTGTAGTATGTTAGATACTAATATTGTTGATTTGTAACGACCCGGCCCGTCGTTACGGGAATATATCACCCCGTCATGTTTCAATTATATGTTTTATGCTTTTATATCAGTGTTAGAGCCTATCGGGTGAGTTAGGAGTGAATAGAATTGAAAATGAAGCAAATAGCATGTTTGAAGGAACCTGAATAAGGAAAGTCAACACAGAGTTGACTATTTGGTTAGAGGGCTCGGAATCGGATTCTGATGATTCGGTTAATTCCAGGAGATCATTTGTGAGCTAGGAGAGCGATCGAATTGAATTTGGAGATCCGGTGTAGAAATAGGCTTGAATTGGCTAAGGTTGAATTTTGGCGAAATCCGATCGATAGGTGAGATTTTGATCCGGGAGTCGGATTGAAATTTTGACAATTGCAGTAGCTCCGTTAGGTGATTCTGGATATGCCTGCAAATATTCAGGTCATTCGGACGTCGTTTGGTCGGGTTTTTGATTGAATGAGCAATTCGGGAATTTTGAAGAAACTTAGGCTTGAATCCGTGTGTAGTTGGTGATTTTGATGTTTAGGATGGTGTTTTTATGATTGGAACAAGTTTATATCGTGTTTTGGAGTATGTTGGTGATATTCGTTGGGGTCCCGGGAGCCTCGGGATGAATTCGGGGGTCCAAACGGACCAATTTGTGCCAAAGGCACTGCTGTTTCTGCTACAATAAATGCAGAGAATTTTTGTGCTTCGCGATCGCGAAGCTATGTATGCGATCGCGTAAGAGGAGGATGTTGAGCTTTGCGATCGCGAGGGTGAGTCTGCGATCGCGTAGGATAAAGCTGGGAAGCTCTGCGATCGCAAGGTTGAGTCTGCGATCGCGTAGTGTATCGGAGTGAGGCCGAAAAATTGTTCTTCGCGATCGCAGGAAGAGAGATGCGATCGCGTAAGGTCGACTGGTTGTGCATCGCGATCGCGGGTGTATTAATGCGATCGCGTAGGGTCGCTAAGTGGGTCACTGCGATCGCGTCCAGGTTCACGCGATCGCGTAGAGGAAAAGTTGGCAGCCCAGGATTTGTGCATCGCGATCGCGAGCCCAGTGCTGCGATCGCGTAGAGTTAAATGTTCAGGCAGTAAGTTTAATTGCAGAACACAGGGCTTACGGGTTCATATACCCAAAACACCATTTTTGAGCCCTAGAAGAGAAGAAATCACGGGAAAACACTGGGAAATCATCGGGTATTCATCGGAGGTAAGTTTCTTGACTCAAAAACATCATTTTATGGTAGAATTAACATCAATCTTCATGAATTTGGGTAAAAAATGTGACGGATTGTGGCCTAGTTATTGAAAATGAAATTTTGGGTTTTGAAAGGCCAATCGAACTCCGATTTTGATAAATTTTATATGTATGGACTCGTGGCGGGACGAGGATTCTGGAAATATGAGTTTCGAAATTTTTCGAGATGTGGGCCCAGGGCTCGGGTTTTGCAAATTTCGTGATTCCTGATATTTTTTCGAGTTCTTTCGATTGGGTGATGTTCCATTAGCCTATTTTGATATATTTATGCTGATTTGTGCTAGTTTTGACGTGCGTGGATGTCGGTTCGAGGCGCTAAGGCATCGCGAGCATGAGCTTTCGTCGGTTCGAGGTGGGTAATATTTGTAAATGATGTCCTGAGGGTTAGTAAACCCCAGACTTGCACATCTTAGTGCTGTGTTGAGGTGACTTGCACGCCGGATAACGGGCGTGGGGTAGAGCACCATTGGGGATCGTGACTTGGTCCGTCCCGCGTAATAAATAATAACACCTAATTGTTGAAATGAATTGGACTAATTATCATGCTTGGGCTTCGTGCCAATTATTTGAATCCTTCAGGGATTGGTATCACTGTTTTGATAACACTGTGCATATTTTATTCTAAATTTAAGGTTTAAAATGGTATTTTTGCTATTCAACATTTTTATAAGGTTATGAAAAACTTGAACAAGGTCTTAATAACATTTTTAGTTGTGAGCTAATATGATATTGTTGCCCGTAGGGCTTTCTTGATTATTTGTTAGACTGATTGGGGCCGAGGGCCATATGTTAGGGCATGACATTTTATGTGAGCATATGCATACACATGCATGGATCGGACTGCACGCCGCAGTGGTATACGGATCGGGCTGCGCGCCGCAGCAGGTGTGATATTAATATCGTGCTTGGGCTGTAGGAGCCCCTCCGGAGTCTGAACCCCCACAGTGAGCACGGGTACCCAAATTGGATCGGGCTACACGCCGTAGCGGTCATATGCATTGCATAGCATACATACATTGATTTACGTGTACTAAGTGGCATAACATTCAGCACTCATACATTACTGGCACACATGCATTAGTTGCCTTATTGACCAGATCTCCTGGTATAAATTGATAAGGAGTGCTGAGCCCGAGGGGCTTATTTGAGTGCGGACTTGCACTGCTTGAGATTGTATCCAGGTATTGGTAAATTATTATGACAGAAAGTAGCTAAAAATTGAGATTTTCAATGATCTACTCACTTATGCTGGAAAGGAATAAAAAGATAGTTATGTATTATGTAGCATGAGATTGTGTCTATCGTGGTTTTCTTCCCTTCAGTATTATTTACTTTTATTACTGCTGAGTTGGAAGTACTCACAGCCGACTCCCTGCCCCTTGTGTGCAGATTCAGGTACATCACAGCATGGCTGATTCTATTGCGGCTCGGGAGTGCTTTTGGACGGTCGAGGTAGCTGCCAGCGTTCGCAGGACCTGATTCTCCAGTTTGTCTGTATTTTGTTCTGATCATCCCACACTTGTGCACAGTTATATTCACTATTTACACTTTGTATACTCTGTAGAGGCTCATGACTCTTGACCCTTCGGTCTATGGGAGTTGGCACGTGTTGGGATTTGGTTCCCTGTTTTTAATATGTATCTATCACTGTTGAATTATTCCGTTATGCTTAAATTGGATAAAGTGAGCTTGGCTCCGTGATTGTTGTTAATTGGTCAGGCTGGCCTAGCAGTGTGCTGGGCACCATCATGACCGGATTTGGGGTCGTGACACCAATGGAGCTCTATGTCTGACCGATATTGAGGGAAGATGCACCGATATGGCTATCAATTGTGATGCGGTCAAGAGTTATTATGTATAAATTTTTTATGATTTTTGTTCATTTTGTTTGTCTGTAATAGGCGTTTTTGATTCAGCTTGAGATATAATTTTTGAAATTCCTTCCACACGTCTGTGTACGCTTCGAGCGCTCAGTAATATAATTGACTTATGGCTTGCAATTCCCCGATCGAGGGGATACAATCTCCGTGAGTTCATGTTGGGCCAGTAGCGAGGACTTGAGGCCAGATCTTTGTTTATAACTTGAGCATCGAGGTGTTGATTTTTTGAGTGGTGGCAATAGATAATGTATTGAGGGTTTGAAACCCCGTATTTGCACTATACAGTGTTGTGCTGAGATGGAACACGCGTCATGTGACGAGTGTGGTGGTATTGTGACTGGGGATTTGGACTTGATCCTTCCCGATTGATAGATTACTGTGTATAATGACTGAGACTGGCTTATATCTATGTATTTGGGCTAGTAGCCATATTTGGGGCCTTGTGCCGATCTGTAGAGTATTAGGGAGGCTTACTAATGGATGGGCTGTTAATTGTTCGACGCGTGTCTAATCAGTTATGTAGCCCCGAGCTATGGGCGTGAGAAATAATTATCATATCTCGTAATTGGAAGGTAAAGTGCCTTATGTGTAGTGGAACGAGTTTAAACTCGGGAAGACTAAAGTGATTTTGATATGTGTTATGATTCGAGCAGGTACAGCGCAAGTTCAAGTATAAATTATGATAATATGATTCGTATAGTATTGAGATTTAATGTTGTTGAAATACATTGTGATATCTTGTTGAGTTGTGGATGTATTGTTAGAATGGTTTGGTGATTCTCTGGCAGGTGGATAGGCCAATTTACAAAGGAAACTCTGCCGAAACTTTTGGAAAATTTGGGACTTAGAAAGATTTCTATCACCTAAAGAGAGTGGGCTTATTGGTGGTGCATGTATATCTGCAAGAATTGCAGAAGAGCTAAGGTCTCTGATGATTCGAGTCTCCGTCAAGGCTTGTAAATGACTTGAGTTTAATCTCATATTAACATTTCGGCATCACTTGAGTAATAATGATATGAGTGGTTGAAAGTGCTTTGATAAATGGCTTCGCGCTAAGTTGGGAAGGTTGTTATTGATTAACTGATTGCACTATTGTGTGCTATGTTGATTTTGTCTCTAAGTATGTTGGGAAATTCTGGTAAAGGTTATGGTGCTTCGTAGATCTGATGAAGTACTAGGGTGTTTTGAACTGCTGTTGGTAAAGAATATTCACCATATAGGAAAGAAAGATAGCTGATTGTATCTGTAAGTAATCATGTTCTGCGATGTCAGAGTTCTAACAAAACACGAGTGATTCTACTCAATAGGACAGTTGAATTATAGCTGAATAAAGGTGAATGATGCCCGAGAATAGTTTTGCAGTGTTCAAGATTTTGCTTGTAACAGTCAGGTGCCTTAAGATTTGTGTACGTGGCTAAAGATGGCGGTTTCGTTAGAGAAGATCAAGACTTGTGTTATATCATGTGAATGATGGGATTCTAGGTATCCGTATTGGGAAGTAATGATAACAATTAAAAAAAATCGCGGGAAGTTCATCAAAATAAAGTATGGTAGAATGTGGTACTTTTGGGAAACATTAAGAGAGTATTCAATGGCCTATGGGTCTTAGACCGTGTGGTCTTATGTACGAGTCTCGTGTGGTAACATGAGTTGATGTATTATGGTACTATAGTAAAGACTGATATGAAATTAGAGATGAATCAGAAAGGAAACTGGTAAATGGAACGACTTGTTAATAAACCAGAATTGTATAAAAAGGAATACGATTGATTCCTGGTGTGTGGTTGAAGTAATGAGTCTTGCAGACATTGCAGCAAAGCTCTTGAGTGCTGGCAGTTGTGTAACTTGATATGGGTATAAGGACTCAGTCCTGGCAGTTAAACTTATGCAACAAATGGGAAGAAATAGTTTGTGATGTGTTTTATCATGGTTTGAAAATGAGTATACTCCTGTCGGTATGCGAAGCGTGGAATGTGTAATGAGTTTTCTTCTATACGGAATCACGAAAGTCCTTGACTAGTGGAGTGCGCCGATGTTGAGGTGGAGGAAAGGGATATGAATTTCCATGTTGTCTTAGTGTGATATGGTATACACGATGTGTTATGGAAAGTTGATAAGGGTATATTCTAGGTTTTGAGATCAGTTCATAATATATGGGAAGTCAATAAAATTATTGAGCAGCGCGGACAGCTGCAGGTGAATTAAGAATCGATCTTTCTAATAATTTAAGAAAATGGTACTGCTATTCTATTAACATGGCAGGGAATATGATCCAAAAAGGAAAAGGTAATGTAAACTGACGATATCCAGTGGTATGGTGGTATTCTCTTGTTGGATCGACTATAATAACTGAGTCGTTGATGGCATAGTGAAATTTCTGAATGGCCGTCGTGGTATGAATGGACGCTTGATGTGCGTTATGTATTCATACGATGGAGTGTGAAACCAGGTATAGCGATTCATGTGTTATATATGTGTTGGAGACTTGAAGCTCTCGTTAGTCCGCCTATGCAGTGGTTGTATATCATGTGTAACGGCACCATTTTGTGATTATTGGAGATCGGAAGCCCTAGAGGCTCTCTCTTAACTTGATAAGGCGAATTCGAATTATGATACTTGATTGCTGACTGGTTGTCATGGGTCAGATTTTCTAGACTAATGTGATATGGACTATGTCGGAAAATGGCACAAATTGCGTAGCAGAGAGCATCAGAGTATGCTCCAACAGAGCAGTTGTACCCAGGACCAGTGGACGACTGGTAGGCATTGCTTTGTTAGTTGGACCTTAGTGGCGGATGTCAGTTTAGAGGTATCTACCATTGATTCAGTTCCAGTATTGAGAAACGTTGTCAGATGCATTTCGTGTGGCTTGTATATATATATATATATATATATATATATATATATATATATATATATATATATATATATATATATATATATATATATATGTTAGCTTTATGCGTGGATCGGGTGGCACACCGCCTCAGGTATGGTATCTAGATCGGGTGGCACGCTGCCACGGGTATGTCATTGGAGCGGGTTGCACGCCGCAATAAAATATTGTGAAAATATAGTTAGTTATATGCTACTGGGTATACAATACTTCCCCACTTCCGAGGAAAAGTCCGTTTTGAGTATCGCTTGGCAAATGGCGCGTCGGTTGTTTCCTTTTAGGATTTGATAGCATACGTTAATTGTTTCACCGTGGGTGAGGTTGATTGCGTGGGTTCAAGACCTAGATCTTTGCGTGGCTAACCGTTTTGAGCTTGGTAGCTTGAGGTGCTTCATGAGTAATAGTGTTTGGATAGAATCACGAATCGTGGCAAGGCCACGTGATGTTATGACCTCTCGAGGAGGACTCATGTACTCTATTTCTAAAATGCGAGACGCGATCTCAGTTCTATGTTATGATGGCACAGAGGAATTGAATTGCAGCTCTTTTGCTGGACACAGTTGCCATGATTTGAGCTATCATGATTCGAGTGTGTTCCGACGTTTCTATTAGAGCCTATGTTGTGCTCGTCGTGGCTTAGGTCGGTGTTGAGGTGTCAAATCACCAGTGCGGCGTGTTATGATTGAAATGAGCGTTGGATCCAATAGTGAGTGTGAGTATATGTGATTTCAGCTGGTTAGAAAGGTAATACCGAGATTTGGGTCCGAAATTTGTTGTAGTATCAGTTAAAAGTGAAATGGATTCATGAATGGTGACCTGAGAGATGGGTTCGATATATCGCGTGTTCGGTTGCCGTGGGCATGATATGAAGGTGTTGGAACAAGACTCTATCTAATGAAAAGGGTTTTTCAATTGGTATTTGGTTATCATGGGAAATTGTGTGATTAGAGACTATTGTCTCGAGTGATTGGGTTGTTTGATACATCATATGATCTCACCCGGAGTGGTGAGTATGGGTTATTGCAGTGGATTCGAGTGTATCCTGAGTATAGGCATGAGATTTGCATTTGGCATATGATTTCAGAAAGTGCAATATGATTTATGGTTCAGATGGTCTGTGAAATTTTGACTATATGGTGTTTTCGGACTTATGTGAGATAGGGTGACGTATGATCGCCTGAATATATGCTTGGTAAGGTTATTCAGCTATTGGGTTGCTTCTAGTACAACTCTGAGTCCGCTCAAGGACGAGTGTTTGTTTAAGTTGGGGAGAATGTAACGACCCGACCCGTCGTTATGGGAATTTACCACCCCGTCATGTTGCAATTATATGTTTTATGCTTTTATATCGGTGTTAGAACCTATCGGGTGAGTTAGGAGTGAATTGAATTAAAAATGAAGCAAATAGCATGTTTGAAGGAAGTTTGAATATGGAAAGTCAACCTAGAGTTGACTATCGAGTTAAAGTGCTCGAAATCAGATTCTGATGATTCGACTAGTTTTGGGGGATCATTTATGACTTAGGAGAGCAATCAGAATTGAATTTGGAGATCCGGTGTAGAAATAGGCTTGAATTGGCTAAGGTTGAATTTTGGCGAAATCTAATCGATAGGTCAGATTTTGATCCGGGAGTCGGAATGGAATTCCGACAGTTGCAGTAGCTCCGTTAGGTGATTCTGGATATGCCTGCAAATTTTCAGGTCATTCGTACGTCGTTTGGTCGGGTTTTTGATTGAATGAGCAATTCGGGAATTTTGAAGAAACTTAGGCTTGAATCCGTGTGTAGTTGGTGATTTTGATGTTTAGGATGGTGTTTTTATGATTAGAACAAATTCGTATCGTGTTTTGGAGTATGTTGGTGATTTTCGTTGGGGTCCTGGGAGCCTCGGGGTGAATTCGGGGGTCCAAACGGACCAATTTGTGCCAAAGGCACTGCTGTTTCTACTGCAATAAATGCAGAGAATTTTTGTGCTTCGCGATCGCGAAGCTATGTATGCGATCACGTAAGAAGAGGATGTTGAGCTTTGCGGTCGCGAGGGTGAGTCTGCGATCGCGTAGGGTAAAGCTGGGAAGCTCTGCGATAGCAAGGTTGAGTCTGCGATCGCGTAGTATATCAGAGTGAGGCCGGAAATTTGTTCTTCGCGATCGCGGGAAGAGTGATGTGATCGCGTAAGGTTGACTGGTTGTGCATTGCGATCGCGGGTGTATTGATGCGATCGCGTAGGGTCGCTAAGTGGGTCACTGCGATCGCGTCCAGGTTCACGCGATCGCGTAGAGGAAAAGTTGGCAGCCCAGGATTTGTGCATCGCGATCGCGAGCCCAGTGCTGCGATCGCGTAGAGTTAAATGTTCAGGCAGTAAGTTTAATTGCAGAAGAGAGGGCTTACGGGTTCATATACCCAAAATACCATTTTTGAGCCCTAGAGAGAAGAAATCACGTGAAAACAGTGGGAAATCATCGGGGATTCATCGGAGGTAAGTTTCTTGACTCAAAACATCATTTTATGGTAGAATTAACATCAATCTTCATGAATTTGGGTAGAAATTGTGAAGGATTGTGGCCTAGTTATTGAAAACAAAAATTTGGGTTTTGAAATGCCAATCGAACTCCGATTTTGGTAAATTTTATATGTATGGACTCGTGGCTAGACGAGGATTCTGGAAATATGAGTTTCGAAATTTTTTGAGATGTGGGCCCGGGGCTCGGGTTTTGCAAATTTCGTGATTTCTGATATTTTTTCGAGTTCTTTTGATTGGGTGATGTTCCATTAGCCTAGTTTGATATATTTATGCTGATTTGTGCTAGTTTTGACGTGCGTGGATGCCGGTTCGAGGAGCTAAGGCATCGCGAGCATGAGCTTTCGTCGGTTCGAGGTGTGTACTACTTGTAAATGATGTCCTCAGGGTTAGTAAACCCCGGACTTGCACATCTTAGTGCTGTGTTGAGGTGACTTGCACGCCGGATAACGGGTGTGGGGTATAGCACCATTGGGGATCGTGACTTGGTCCGTCCCGCGTAATAAATAATAACACCTAATTGTTGAAATGAATTGGACTAATTATCATGCTTGGGCTTCGTGCCAATTATTTGAATCCTTCAGGGGATTGGTATCACTGTTTTGATAACACTGTGCATATTTTATTCTAAATTTAAGGTTTAAAATGGTATTTTTGCTATTCAACATTTTTATAAGGTTATGAAAAACTTGAACAAGGTCTTAATAACATTTTTAGTTGTGAGCTAATATGATATTGTTGCCCGTAGGGCTTTTCTTGATTATTTGTTAGACTGATTGGGGCCGAGGGCCATATGTTAGGGCATGACATTTTATGTGAGCATATGCATACACATGCATGGATCGGATTGCACGCCGCAGTGGTATACGGATCGGGCTGCGCGCCGCAGCAGGTGTGATATTAATATTGTGCTTGGGCTGTAGGAGCCCCTCCGGAGTCTGAACCCCCACAGTGAGCACGGGTACCCAAATTGGATCGGGCTACACGCCGTAGCGGTCATATGCATTGCATGGCATACATACATTGATTTACGTGTACTACGTGGCATAACATTCAACACTCATACATTACTGGCACACATGCATTAGTTGCCTTATTGACCAGATCTCCTGGTGTAAATTGATAAGGAGTGCTGAGCCCGAGGGGCTGATTTGAGTGCGGACTTGCACTGCTTGAGATTGTATCCAGGTATTGGTATATTATTATGACAGAAAATAGCTAAAAATTGAGATTTTTAATGATCTACTCACTTATGCTGGAAAGGAATAAAAGGATAGTTCCGTATTGTGTAGCATGAGATTGTGTCTATCGTGGTTTTCTTCCCTTCGGCATTATTTACTTTTATTACTGCTGAGTTGGAAGTACTCACACCCGACTCCCTGCACCTTGTGTGCAGATCTAGGTACATCACAGTGGAGCTGATTCTATTGCGGCTCGGGAGTGCTTTTGGACAGTCGAGGTAGCTGCCAGCGTTCGCAGGACCTGATTCTCCAGTTTGTCTGTATTTTGTTCTGATCATCCCACACTTGTGCACGGTTATATTCACTATTTACACTTTGTATACTCTGTTGAGGCTCATGACTCTTGACCCTTCGGTCTATGGGAGTTGGCACGTGTTGGGATTTTGTTCCCTATTTTTAATATGTATCTATCACTGTTGAATTATTCTGTTAAGCTTAAATTGGATAAAGTGAGCTTGTGGCACCGTGATTGTTGTTAATTGGTCAGGGTGGCCTAGCAATGTGCTGGGCGCCATCATGACCGGATTTGGGGTCGTGACATGATTTTACCATGAACATGAGTAGCTAAACACTCTAATATTCTAGGGTCGTGGATGTTAGTTGATCTTGTTATTTGAAGCTTAGATTGATTTTATTGAAGTTATTGATATGGGTTGTTTATTTGATTTTGATCTTAATTATTTTACTGCGTAGCTAACAGTGAAATATTATTTACGAACTTTGAATTAAACTTGACAAAGGAAATTCTTGGTTGCATATAAAATCAAATAGAACAAGATTTGAATCTCGAGCATCGGGTGAAGGATTTGCAATTATGATAGATATATACTTAATTGCCTTGTTTGGCTGAAGAATAAGAGTTGGAAATGCATTCTTGTTAATATTAATACCATAGTCATATAGGTATTGATTTAACTTTGATAGATTCATAAGAGCTCGAAGGATTCTTAAGAATATTATTTATTTTATAATCAATAACCCGGATAATTTAATAAATCGATTCTATGAAGAAAATAGCATGATTACTAGCAAGTCCATGACCCTGGAATATATTTGTCCATACTATTATAAAAATATTGTGAATTGGATGTAGTAATTTCATCTTGAATAATTGTGACATTATTAAGTGTATTATAAAGTGGCTCCTATATATTTTCAAATTATATAGCATAAATCAAGAATTAGTTAATTTAATATCAGTCAATAAATTAATAAAAATTCCTCGTGGGAACGATACTTTACTTATTACTATACTACTTGTCGATCACGTACACTTGCGTGAGTGTTTTGGTCGCAACAAGTTTTTGGCGCCGTTGCCGGGGAATTTGAAATTAGCTCCTTGACTGTTTTACTATTTTGTAGTTGTTAATAGAAAATATAAAAAGAAATTTTCATCTATTTGTTTGTGTTATATAGGTTCTTCTCTTGAATGCGGAGGAGCAGAAGCACAATCAATCTCTTTACATTTGATCCTGAAATTGAAAGAACAATTCATAGAACAATGAGAGAGTGGGAAGCTCAATAGAGAACAGAAGGATAGTTGAACATTCAAATTCAACCACAGCCAACAGTGATGGCAGGAAATGAGGAACGAGTCGTGATTGAAGCCGCAAGACCTAGTCTGGCTAATATGACTCAGGCTATTGTGAAGCCTGATATTACTGGGCACTTTGAGTTGAAACAATATATGGTGCAGCTGATTCAGTCTATAGGGCAATTTGTGGGTCTATCTCATGAAGATCCACAAAGACATATTCAGAATTTTTTCGAAATTACGAATACTTACAATTATCCAAATGTTTCCAAGGACTATGTAAGGCTGACACTTTTCCCCTTTTCTCTGCTTGGGGAAGCTAAAGAGTGGTTAAATAAAGAACTATCAAATTCAATCCGCACATGGGATAATCTAGCAAGGAAGTTCATAATTAAGTTCTTTCCTACTAAGAAGACAAAGATGCTGAGGAGTCAAATTCTTGGGTTTGAACAACGCTCTGGCGAGACACTTCGTCAAGCATGGGAAAGGTACAAGAAGTTACTCAGGGACTGTCATCATCATTGCCAAACAGACGAGGTGTTAGGTCACACTTTTGTTGATGGATTCGATGAAGCTTCAAAAATGAATCTTGATTTCGCTTGTGGAGGAAGTTGCATGACAAAATCTTACACAGAAATCCAACACTTGCTAAATACATTCACTTCAAATGACAATAATTGGTAGGGTGATGGAGATTCCAGAAAGGCATTGAAACAAAAATCAGCAGGGTTGCTTGAGCTTGATGATGTATCGGCAATGAGAGCTGAAATTGCAAGACTATCCAACCAGATGACAAGGATGACAATAAAACAACCTCAACCCATGCAACAGGTACAACAGATGGCTATTTGCTGTGAAATGTGTGGTGATAGCCATACAAGTGATATGTGCCCTACGAATCCAGAATCTATCTATTATGTGGGACAGCAAAATAGAGCCCAGCAAATCAGCACGCACAGTGCGGAAATTACTACAATCCAAATTGGAGGAATCATCCTAACTTCTCATGGGGTGGATATCAACAAAATAAAAATCAATACAGACCGCAAGGGGTTTTTAATCAACCTCAGAGACCACCTCAGCAAGTGGAAGAGAGCACAAATGATTTGCTGAAAAAGTTATTGATTGACAATCAGCAGCTCAGGACTGATGTCAGAAATCTTGAAAGGCAGATGGGGCAGATAGCAACGAATAAGAATACTAGACCTACAGGATCTCTCCCCAGTGATACAGAAAAGAATCCACAGGTAAGTGCTATAACACTTAGAAGCGGGAAAGAACTTGAGGAAGTCTCAAAGAAAAAGAAAGAGAAATTTGTGCCAGAGGGAGAGTTGATCCCTAAAGTGACAAATGATTCAAAAAAGACTACTGAAAGTCTTGAACCAGTGGAAGTCCCAAGGCCACCCCCACCTTTTCCCTAGAGACTTCAAAAGAAGAATTATGATCGAATGTTCAGTAAATTTCTGTCTGTGTTGAGCCAGGTTCAATTAAACATTCCACTTGTTGATGTACTTCATGAAATTCCTAAATATGCTAAGTACATTAAAGATATAGTGGCTCACAAAAGAAGATTGACTGAATATGAGACAGTTGCACTTACTGAGGAGTGCACTGCCAGGGTACAAAACAAGCTTCCACAAAAGCTTAAATATCCGGGTAGCTTTACAATTCCTGTGCGTATTGGTGATATCGATGTAGGCCGCGATCTTTGTGATTTGGGGGCGAGCATAAATTTAATGCCCTTATCATTATTCAAACAATTGGGTCTTGGAGCTCCTAGACCAACCATTGTGATGTTGCAGTTAGCAGACAGGTCCATAGCACACCCTGAAGGGGTGATAGAAGATGTATTGCTGCGGATTGGAAAATTCATCTTCCCTGCTGATTTTATTATTCTTGATTATGAAGCAGATGAATTGGTTCCAATCATACTAGGGCGACCTCTGTTAGCTACTGGTGATGCGATCATTAAAGTGAAAGAAGGAAAGATGATTCTAAGGGTAGATGACGAGGAAGCGGTGTTCAACGTATACAAAGCAATTCAACTTCCTTGTCAATATGAGGAACTTTCTATGATATCAGTGATTGAGAATGATCAACAAAATCGTGATCAAAGTGTGCATCTCAATGATTCGTTAGAGAAAGCACTTACAATGTTTGATAATTTGGCAACTGATGAAGAGGTTGAAGAGATAATGTACATCCTTTATACATCTTGTGCATATTTGCAAGGGACATATCCTTTTGAACCGTTAAACATGCCACATGGACCTCCTCCAAAGCCATCAATTGAGGAAGTCCCGAAATTGGAACTTAAACCACTCCCATCTCACTTGCATTACGCTTATTTGGGTAGTTCTGATACATTGCATGTTATCATTTCTTCTGATTTATCTAAATTGCAGGAGGAAATATTGCTGAGAGTATTGCGAGAGCACAAGAGAGCCATTGGGTAGACAATGTCAGACATCAAAGGTATTAGTCCTGCTTTTTGTGTGACGACCCAAAGGGTCATCACTTATTTAATTAATCATTTCGAGCTTCTGAGGCCTTGAAAACCTCATTCTATGTTGCCTCGATTTGCGTGCACAGTTCCGGGCACAAAGCTGAAAAATATTTATGTTGAAATATGTGAAATATGTGAAAAAGTAGAAGAATTTTGATATTAATATTGATATGGTTGACTTTGGTCAACATTTTTGGTAAACGGACCCGGATCCGTGATTTGACTATTTCAAAAAATCTGTAGAAAAATATGGAACTTGGGCATATGTCCGGAATTGAAATCCGAGGTCTAGAACCCCGGTAAAAGAATTTTTCTGTTAAATTGTTTTTTGAAAATGTTTAAGGAAAATGAAACTGATTTTTTATTAAAAAGTACTGGTATCGGGCTCGTATTTTGGTTCTGACGCCCGGTACAGGTCATATATATTGGTTAAGCGCTTCCTGTAATGTTTGGTTGGAAACGAACGTCGTTTGACGTGTTTCGGCCTTAAATTGGAAAGTTTGGAAGTTATGAAATTTTGAAAGAATTCTTGAGATTTAAGGCTAAATTCCTTAATGTTGATGTTATTTTGGTGATTTGATCGTGCGAGCAAGTTCGTATGATGTTTTTGAGTCAGTGTACATACTTGGTTTGAATCCCCGAGGGCTCGGGTGAGTTTCGGATAGGTAACGGGGTGGTTTGAACTTGAAAATTGCAGCAGAAACTCTGCAATTTTTGCACAGAGATTTTCTTCTATGCGATCGCATAGGTGTAGCTGCGATCGCATAGAGCAAAGATCAGAGGTCCCAAAAATCCTTCCGTGCGATCGCAATAGAGCCCATGCGATCGCATAACTTCCACTTTTCCTCCTATGCGATCGCATACTATCATTCGCGATCGCATAGAGTAAGACTGAGGCCCCCAGAATTTCCTTTTATGCGATCGCGTACCATTCCCTGCGATCGCATAGAGTAATTTCAGTTCATCCATTTCCTTCTATGCGATCGCATTTGTCCTCCGCGATCGCATAGAGCAATTTTGCTGTCCCCTTATTTTCTTCTATGCGATCGCATCACAGGCCCTGCGATCGCATAGCCCAGTGATTTTAAGTTCTGCAAAAACAGAACAGACGGGATAAAATCCCATTTCTCTCAACTCTCTCTTCTCCAAGCAGCTTATTGGGGCGATTTTCATCAAAACTTCTTGGGTAAGTGATTCTTAACTCGTTTTCTTCATTTTCCATCAATATTATTTGAATTCCTAAGCCTAAATAGGTGTAAATGGGTTGAAAAATTGAGAATTTAGTATAGTAAGGGTTTTCAATGAATTTGCGATTTAGACCTCGTTTTGGAGTCGAACTTAAGAACAAATTGTATATTTGAACTCATGAAAGATTGGGTGAACTTATTTTGGTTCGAAACTTGAGTTTCGATTATGGGGGCCCGGGGTCGGTTTTTACTATTCCGGGCAGGAATGTTGTAAAAACCATATTTAGCAATATGAACTAGTTTGTTAAGTAGAATTGATGATATTAAATCAATTGTGTATAGATACGATTGGATTGGAGTCAAATTCAAAAAGAAAAGGCATTGCTACGGATTGAATCGTTCGTAAACTTTCGAGGTAAGTGTTTGTTCTATCCTAGCTTGAGGGAATAGGATTATGTGTTATGTGTTATGTGATCGAGTGCGGTGTATGGGCTGTGGTGACGAGCATCCATACACCGGCGTCTAGTATGACCGTGAGTCGTTGGAAAATGATTATTTGAGATATATTACAGATGAATTGTTATTGTTCTTCCTTGTTGGGACTTGTTGTGAAGAAAATTATTGATTGCCCTTGATGGGACGGTTTATGAATTACTGTTTCTTTCTTTGCCCTTAACTGTGATTGTTATTTGGGTGAGGAAGAGAGATAATGCACGAAGGGTGATGCCGTGCCATGTTTAATTATTTATGCACGAAGGTTAATGCCGTGCCATGTTTATTATTGATTATGCACGAAGGATCATGCCGTGCCATGTTTATTATTGATTATGCACGAAGGATCATGACGTGCCCTATTATTGATTATGCACGAAGGATCATGCCGTGCCCTGTTATTGAACCATGTACGAAGGATCATGCCGTACTATGGATGTGAGGATGAGAGTAAAAGCACGAAGGGTGATGCCGTGCAACTGCTTGCTATTTCTTGAAGTGATATTACTTGTGTTTACATTATACTTTGTTTTTCCTTGTGAAATTATTAACTCTGATTAATTGTTGAATTCTTTATGGTATTTATTATTGTGTTAATACTTGATTATTTCTTGTTATTTTGTGGTACACACATATATATATTGAATTGCACAGGTTTATGTGAGTGTCTGGTCCTAGGCTTGTCACCACTTCGCCGGGATAGGCCAGGCACTTACCAGCACATGGGGTCGGTTGTGCTGATATTACACTCCTGTGCGTTTTGGCACAGGTCCAGGTTACGATCAGGATCAGCAGTAGCAGTAAATCGATTGCATGGGAGTTGATCATATTGAGACCGAGGTAGCTTGCAGACGTTCGCAGGCCCGGCGTGTCTCTCTTTATTTATGTCATTAGCTGTAGTCTCTTTGTTTCGAGACAAACAGAATTATGTTATATTTCCTTCGGACTTTTATGTGTAGTATTCCATAGTAGTTCGTGAGTTGGTGACTCCACGTCTTGGGTAGAGGATTTCAGTATGATTTTTACTTTGTATTTAATTATTTCTATCTCGATGAAGTATTCCGCAATTATTTAATTACAATTGTGTTAAAAACAGGATAGTATGAATATAGTGGCTTGCCTAGCTACCACGAGTAGGCGCCATCACGATCCCGATGTTGGGGGAAAATCCGGGTCGTGACAAGTTGGTATCGAGCTCTAGGTTACATAGGTCTCACCACTCACGAACAAGCTTAGTAGAGTTTGAGAGGTAGGTACGGAGACGTCCGTACTTGTCCTCCAAAGTCTATTGAGTTAGGAAAGAGTCTCTCATTTGTTCTTTCTTGTCGTGCGACTTGTTCCTCAAATACTGATTGAACTTCTATTCTGTCCTTTCGCAGATGGTGAGGACACGCGCTTCTCGTCCGCTGACCAGCAGCCCGAGCCCCAGGCAGCTCCCGTGAGGGGCAGGGGCCAAGGCTGTATTAGAGGTCATGGTAGGGGTAGAGCTCAGCCCCAGGCAGCTACCCGAGAGGTGGAGCCCCATATTGAGATTGACGAGGAGGTTCCGATTCCAGCAGCTCCAGTGGGCCCAGCTCAGGTCCCAGGAGAGGCTTTAATTACCCCAGATCTCCGGGATGCCTTGATCAGAATAGCGGGATTCATGGACAACATTGCCAGAGCGGGTTTATTATCAGTTGCCCCGGCTACTTCTCAGGCTGGAGGAGGGGCCCAGACTCCTATTGCTCATACTCCGGAGCCAGTAGCTCCTCAGCCTCAGGCACCAGTAATTCAGCCAGCTGTGGCTACTCAGTCAGGTACCACAGCTCATGCCGGTGATGGAACGGCCATGACTTCTGATTCGTTATGGAGGCTTGATTGGTTCTCCAAGCTATTTACCACTACATTCAGTGGAGCCGCATCAGAGGATCCTCAGGACTTTTTTTTCAGTTGCCATGAGATTCTCAAGACTATGCGGATCGTGGAGACAAACGGAGTTGACTTCTGTACCTTCAGACTTGCAGGATCCGCCAAGACTTGGTGGAGAGATTATTGTTTGACTCTACCAGCAGGGTCCCCAGCTTTATCATGGGACCAGTTTGCGGAACTATTTATGGAGAAGTTTCTCCTTGCTACTCAGAGGGATGTACTTCGGAGGCAGTTTGAGCGCCTCCATCAGGGCACTATGACAGTTACACGGTATGAGACGAGATTTATCGACTTGGCTCGTCATGCAGTGGTGATACTTCCCACGGAGCGGGAGAGGGTCCGCAAGTTTATAGATGGGCTTAATCATCCGATTAGACTCCGGATGGCTATGGGCGTGGGGAGTGACATATCATTTCAGGAGGCAGCCAATGCAGGACGCAGAGTTGAGATGGCTCTTGCTAGGGGAGGCGGTTATTCTTCGGATAAGAGGCCGCGTCATTCGGGCGAGTTTGGTGGTTCTTCCTCCGGTAGCGAGAGAATCCTTTGATAGAGGCCGATCCTCCGGGCCTTTTCATTCCGCCCTTCGGGCTTCGCGGGTGGACCAGGTGATCGTGGTTCTCGGGGGCATTATTCGGACCGGTCTCCTATTAATGCTCGGCCTCTTCGAGTGTTCGTGGAGGCCATTCGGGTTGTCGGGGCCAGCAGCCCTATCGGTCCCAAGAGTTGCTACGGTTGTGGTGACCTAGGTCATTTTATCAGGAATTGCCCTCTAGCAGCGGGCAACTCTCAGCAGCGGGGTCCTCGTCCTATGATTCGAGGCCCCAGCTGACCCTCACAGCCTGCCCAGCCAGCGAGGCGGGGGTAGAGATTATAGAGGTGGAGGTCGAGACCGTAGAGGTGGAGACCGTCCAGCCAGAGGTAGAGGTCAGCCAGTTGATGGTCGTCCTAGAGACGCAACTCAGAGGGGAGGTGCGGATCCCCGATTCTATGCTTTACTAGCCAGGCCAGAGGCAGAGGCATCAGATGCCGTGATTACAGGTACTATTCTTGTGTGTGGCAGAGGTGCTTCAGTATTATTTGACCCTGGATCTACCTATTCCTATGTGTCTTCCTACTTCGCACCGTATTTGGCTGTGCCCAGCTATGCTCTGGATATTCCAGTTTATGTGGCTACACCAGTGGGTGACTCCATTGTAGTCGATCGGGTGCATCGTTCGTGCATAGTTATATTTGGGGGTCTTGAGACCCGTGTTGATCTGTTGCTCTTGGATATGGTAGATTTTGATGTCATATTGGGGATGGACTGGTTGTCCCCATACCATGCTATTCTTGATTGTCATGCTAAGACGGTGACCTTAGCCTTGCCAGAATCACCCCGACTAGAGTGGAAAGGTACCTCAAGCCACTCCGTTCGCACTGTTATTTCCAATGTTAAGGCTCGACGTATGGTCGAGAAGGGGTGTCTAGCTTATTTGGCTTATGTTCGTGATTCCAGCCTTCCATTGAGTCGGTCCCTATTGCACGGGAGTTTCCGGAGGTTTTTCCTTCAGACCTGTCGGGCATGCCACCCGACAGGGATATTGATTTCTGTATTGATCTGGCACCGGGCACTCAGCCCATCTCTATTCCACCCTATCGTATGGCCCCGCCGGAACTAAAAGAGTTGAAAGATCGGTTGCAGGACCTTCTTGAGAAGGGCTTTATCAGGCCCAGTGTTTCCCCCTGGGGAGCACCTGTGTTATTTGTAAAGAAGAAGGATGGCTCGATGCGGATGTGTATTGATTACCGGCGGTTAAACAAGGTGACTATCAAAAATAAATATCCACTGCCGAGGATTGATGATTTGTTTGACCAGCTCCGGGGAGCGAGGGTATTCTCTAAGATAGACTTGAGGTCAGGCTACCATCAGCTGAAGATCAGGGCGGCTGACATTCCTAAGACGGCCTTTCGCTCTAGATATGGGCATTATGAGTTCTTGGTCATGTCCTTCGGGTTGACCAATGCCCCAGCAGCATTCATGGAGTTGATGAATCGGGTATTCAGGCCTTACTTAGATCTGTTCGTGATAGTCTTCATAGATGACATCCTGGTGTACTCCCGCAGCCAGGAAGAGCACGAGCAGCACCTCAGAGTGGTTCTTCAGACTCTGAAAGATAACCGACTATATGCCAAATTTTCTAAATGTGAGTTCTGGCTGAGTTCGGTAGCATTTCTGGGTCACATTGTATCAGTGGAAGGTATTCGGGTAGACCCAAAGAAGATTGAGGCAGTCCAGAATTGGCCTCGACCAGCTTCAGTGACTGAGATCCGGAGTTTCTTGGGATTAGGAGGTTACTACCGTCGTTTTGTAGAGGGGTTTTCTTCTATTGCAGCCCCGATGACCAGGTTGACCCAGAAGGGTGTTCGGTTTCAGTGGTCAGAGGAGTGTGAGGCGAGCTTTCAGAAGCTCAAGACAGCCTTGACCACCGCACCGGTGTTGGTACTACCTACGGGTGCAGGGCCTTATACAGTTTATTGTGACGCATCTCGTACAGGGCTTGGAGCGGTATTGATGCAGGATGGTAAGGTTATCGCTTATGCTTCGAGGCAGTTAAAGATACATGAGAAGAATTATCCAGTTCATGATCTTGAGTTAGCAGCAGTGGTTCATGCCTTAAAGATTTAGAGGCATTATCTATATGGTGTGACATGTGAGGTGTACACTGATCACAAAAGCCTACAGTACTTGTTCAAATAGAAGGAGTTGAATCTACGACAGCGGAGATGATTAGAGTTGCTAAAAGACTATGATGTTACTATATTATATCACCCAGGTAAGGCCAATGTGGTGGCCGATGCATTGAGTAGAAAGTATGCCAGCATGGGTAGTCTTGCATATATTCCGGTCAATCAGAGACCATTAGCTCTAGATGTCCAGGCCTTAGCCAACCGGTTCGTGAGATTAGACATTTCTGAGCCTAGCAGGGTGTTAGCCTGCACGGTCGCTCGTTCTTCTTTATTAGAGCGTATCCGTGAGAGGCAATTTGATGATCCTCATTTGCGTGAGTTGAGAGATACAGTACAGCGGGGAGGTGCCACACAGGTAAATCTAGATGATGATGGGGTATTGAAATTGCAGGGTCGAGTTTGTGTGCCCAATGTCGAAGGAATTCGAGAGTTGATCTTAGCGAGGGCCCACAGTTCGCGGTATTCTATTCACCCAGGCGCCGCGAAGATGTACCAGGACTTACGGCAGCACTATTGGTGGCGCAGAATGAAGAAAGATATCATTGCGTATGTCGCTCGGTGTCTAAATTGTCAGCAGGTGAAATATGAGCACCAGAGACCTGGTGGTGTATTCGAGAGGATTGAAATTCCCGAGTGGAAATGGGAGCGGATCACTATGGACTTCGTTACTGGACTTCCTTTGACTCGGAGGAAATTTGATGCTATTTGGGTCATTGTTGATAGGCTGACCAAATCAGCACACTTTATTCCAGTATTTGTCTCCTACTTGTCGGAGAGGTTAGTGGAGGTTTACATTAGGGAGATTGTTCGTCTCCGTGGGGTGCCGATATCTATTATCTCCGATCGGGGAACGCAGCTTACCTCGCGGTTCCGGAGAGCGATCCGGCAGGAGTTAGGCACCCGGGTTCGGTTGAGTACGGCATTTCATCCTCGGACGGATGGCCGGTCCGAGAGGACCATTCGGATTCTGGAGGACATGCTTCGAGCTCGTGTTATTGATTTCGGAGGCTCGTGGGATCGGTTTCTACCATTAGCAGAGTTCGCCTACAATAACAGTTACCAGTCTAGCATCCGGATGGCTCCGTATGAGGCGTTGTATGGTAGGCGATGTCGATCACCGGTCGGATGGTTTGAACCGGGAGAGGCTCGGTTGTTGGGTACAGACTTAGTTCGGGAGGCCTTGGATAAGGTCAAGACTATTCAGGAGAGATTGCGTTCAGCTCGGTCTAGGCAAAAGACTTATGCGGATCGTAAGGTTCGAGATGTAGATTTCATGGTTGGTGAACGAGTATTGCTCCGAGTGTCGCCTATGAAGGGCGTGATGAGGTTTGGGAAGAAGGGCAAGCTCAACCCTAGGTATATTGGTCCATTTGAGATTCTAGACAGAGTGGGAGGGGTGGCTTACAGATTAGCTTTGCCGCCTAGCTTATCAGCCGTGCATCCAGTTTTTCATGTATCTATGCTTCGGAGATACCACGGCGATCCCACACATGTGTTAGACTTCAGTACTGTCCAATTGGACAATGATCTATCTTACGAGGAGGAGTCGGTAGCCATTCTAGACCGGCAGGTTCGACAGTTGAGGTCGAAGAGTTATCCTTCTGTGCGTGTTCAGGTGGAGAGGTCAGCCTCCTGAGGCATCGACCTGGGAGTCCGAGTCTGATATGCGGAGCCGTTACCCACACTTGTTTCCTGACTCGGTACTTCTTTCTTTTGTCCGTTCGAGGACGAACGGTTGTTTTAGAGGTGGAGATTGTGACGACCCAAAGGGTCATCACTTATTTAATTAATCATTTCGAGCTTCGAAGGCCTTGAAAACCTCATTCTATGTTGCCTCGATTTACGTGCACAGTCCGGGCACAAAGCTGAAAAATATTTATGTTGAAATATGTGAAATATGTGAAAAAGTTTGAAGAATTTTGATATTAATATTGATATAGTTGACTTTGGTCAACATTTTTGGTAAACGGACCTGAATCCGTAATTTGACTGTCTCAGAAAATCCGTAGAAAAATATGGAACTTGGGCATATGCCCGGAATTGAAATCCGAGGTCTAGAACCCCGGTAAAAGAATTTTTCTGTTAAATTGTTTTCCGAAAATGTTTAAGGAAAATGAAACTGAATTTTGATTAAAAAGTACTGGTATCGGGCTCGTATTTTGGTTCCGACGCCCGGTACAGGTCATATATATTAGTTAAGCGCTTCCTGTAAAGTTTGGTTGGAAACGGACGTCGTTTGACGTGTTTCGGCCTTAAATTGGAAAGTTTGGAAGTTATGAAATTTTGAAAGAATTCTTGAGATTTAAGGCTAAATTCCTTGATGTTGATGTTATTTTGGTGATTTGATCGCGCGAGCAAGTTCGTATGATGTTTTTGAGTCAGTGTACATACTTGGTTTGAATCCTCGAGGGCTCGGGTGAGTTTCGGATAGGTAACGGGGTGGTTTGAACTTGAAAATTTCAGCAGAAACTCTGCAATTTTTGCACAGAGATTTTCTTCTATGCGATCGCATAGGTGTAGGTGCGATCGCATAGAGCAAAGATCAGAGGTCCCAAAAATCCTTCTGTGCGATCGCAATAGAGCCCATGCGATCGCATAACTTCCATTGTTCCTCCTATGCGATCGCATACTATCCTTCGCGATCGCATAGAGTAAGACTGAGGCCTAGAATTTCCTTCTATGCGATCGCGTACCATTCCCTGCGATCGCATAGAGTAATTTCAGTTCATCCATTTCCTTCTATGCGATCGCATTTGTCCTCCGCGATCGCATAGAGCAATTTTGCTGTCCCCTTATTTTCTTCTATGCGATCGCATCACAGGCCCTGCGATCGCATAGAGTAAATTCGCCCGGTGATTTTAAGTTCTGCAAAAACAGAACAGACGGGATAAAATCCTATTTCTCTCAACTCTCTCTTCTCCAAGCAGCTTATTGGGGCGATTTTCATCAAAACTTCTTGGGTAAGTGATTCTTAACTCGTTTTCTTCATTTTCCATCAATATTATTTGAATTCCTAAGCCTAAATAGGTGTAAATGGGTAGAAAAATTGAGAATTTAGTATAGTAAGGGTTTTCAATGAATTTGCGATTTAGACCTCGTTTTGGAGTCGAACTTAAGAACAAATTGTATATTTGAACTCATGGAGGATTGGGTGAACTTATTTTGGTTCGAAACTTGAGTTTCGATTATGTGGGCTCGGGGTCGATTTTTACTATTCCGGGCAGAATGTTGTAAAAACCATATTTAGCAATATGAACTAGTTTGTTAAGTAGAATTGATGATATTAAATCAATTGTGTATAGATACGATTGGATTGGAGTCAAATTCAAAAAGAAAAGGCATTGCTACGGATTGAATCGTTCGTAAACTTTCGAGGTAAGTGTTTGTTCTATCCTAGCTTGAGGGAATATGATTATGTGTTATGTGTTATGTGATCGAGTGCGGTGTATGGGCTGTGGTGACGAGCATCCATACACTTGGCGTCTAGTATGACCGTGAGTCGCTGGAAAAAATGATTATTTAAGATATATTACAGATGAATTGTTATTGTTCTTCCTTGTTGGGACTTGTTGTGAAGAAAATTATTGATTTCCCTTGATGGGACGGTTTATGAATTACTGTTTCTTTCTTTGCCCTTAACTGTGATTGTTATTTGGGTGAGGAAGAGAGATAATGCACGAAGGGTGATGCCGTGCCATGTTTATTTATTTATGCACGAAGGTTAATGCCGTGCCATGTTTATTATTGATTATGCACGAAGGATCATGCCGTGCCATGTTTATTATTGATTATGCACGAAGGATCATGCCGTGCCCTATTATTGATTATGCACGAAGGATCATGCCGTGCCCTATTATTGATTATGCACGAAGGATCATGCCGTGCCCTGTTATTGAACCATGTACGAAGGATCATGCCATACTATGGATGTGAGGATGAGAGTAAAAGCACGAAGGGTGATGCCGTGCAACTGCTTGCTATTTCTTGAAGTGATATTACTTGTGTTTACATTATACTTTGTTTTTCCTTGTGAAATTATTAACTGTGATTAATTGTTGAATTCTTTAAGGTATTCCTTATTTTGTTAATACTTGATTATTTCTTGTTATTTTGTGGTACACATATATATATATATTGAATTGCACAGGTTTATGTGAGTGTCTGTCCTAGGCTTGTCACTACTTCGCCGGGATAGGCCAGGCACTTACCAACACATGGGGTCGGTTGTGCTGATGCTACACTTCTGTGCGTTTTTGCACAGGTCCAGGTTACGATCAAGAGCAGCAGCAGCAGTAAGTAGATTGCGTGGGAGCTAATCATATTTGAGACCGAGGTAGCTTGCAGACGTCCGCAGGCCCGGCGTGTCTCTCTTTATTTATGTCATTAGCTGTAGTCTCTTTGTTTCGAGACAAACAGAATTATGTTATATTTCCTTCGGACTTTTATGTGTAGTATTCCATAGTAGTTCGTGAGTTGGTGACTCCACGTCTTGGGTAGAGGATTTCAGTATGATTTTTACTTTGTATTTAATTATTTCTATCTCGATGAAGTATTCCGCAATTATTTAATTACAATTGTGTTAAAAACAGGATAGTATGAATATAGTGGCTTGCCTAGCTACCACGAGTAGGCGCCATCACGATCCCGATGTTAGGGGAAAATCCGGGTCGTGACATTTTGCATGCACAAAATCCTAATGGAAGAAGGACATAAACCAAGTATAAAACACCAACGTCACCTCGGTCCCAACATGAAAGAAGTGGTAAGGAAAGAGGTGATCAAATGGCTTGATGCAGGTATTGTATTCCCTATCTCTGACAACAAATGGGTGAGTCCAGTTCAGTGTGTTCCTAAGAAAGGAGGAATAACTGTGATAGTTAATGATAATAATGATTTAACCCCAACAAGAACTGTTACAGGGTGGAGAATTTGCATTGACTACAGAAAACTGAATAATGCCACCAGGAAGGACCATTTTCCTCTCGCATTCATGGACCAAATGCTTGATTGATTGGCTGGCCAGGAGTACTACTGCTTCCTGGATGGTTACTCTGGGTACAATCAAATTACTATAGCCCAGAGGACCAAGAGAAGACCACTTTTATGTGTCCTTATGGCATGTATGCATTCAAAAGAATGCCATTTGGTCTTTGCAATGCACCTGCGACATTTCAAAGGAGTATGATGGCCATTTTCACTGATATAGTCGAGAGGTTTGTAGAAGTATTTATGGATGATTTCTCTGTTTTTGGATGTTCTTTTGATAAATGTTTAACTAACCTCGATAAAGTGCTAGACAGATGTGAAGAGGCCAACTTGGTCCTAAACTGGGAAAAATGCCATTTCATGGTAAGAGAAGGTATTGTCCTAGGACACAAAGTGTCCAAGAACGGATTGCACGTAGACAAGGCAAAGGTGGAAGCAATTGAAAAATTGCTCCCACCCATATCTGTTAAGGGCATACGCAGTTTTCTAGGCCATGCAGGATTTTATCGAAGATTCATTAAAGATTTTTCAAAAATTTCATCTCCTCTTTGCAGGATCCTTGAGAAAGATACACCATTCAAGTAGGATCCTTGAGAAAGATACACCATTCAAGTTTGATGATGCTTGTCTGAAAGCATTTGAAGAGCTTAAAAGAAGATTAGTCACTGCACCAATCATTGTTGCTCCAGATTGGGAATTGCCTTTCGAATTAATGTGTGATGTAAGTGACATAGCCATTGGTGCTGTGTTGGGAAAGCGGAAGGAGAAATTTTTTTACTCCATTCATTATGCTAGCAGAACTCTCAATCCCGCTCAAATGAATTACACTGTCACCGAGAAAGAATTACTTGCAGTAGTATGTGCATTTGACAAGTTTAGATCCTACCTAGTAGGAACTAAAGTCATAGACTATACTGACCACTCCGCTATCAAGTATCTATTCGCAAAGAAAGATGCAAAGCCAAGACTAATCCGATGGGTTCTTCTTTTGCAGGAATTTGACATGGAGATACGAGATAGAAAAGGTACTGAGAATCAAGTGGCAGATCATTTGTCCAGATTGGAAAACTGAGGTCATGTGATTGAAAGGGACTCAATAAAAGAAACGTTCCCAAATGAACATATGTTAGCCATCACATCTAATGAAACTCCATGGTATACTGACTTTGTAAATTATATTGCAAGTGGAGTGATGCCATCAGAAATCACAGCTGATCAACGGAGAAGATTCTTCCATGATGTGAAATCGTATGTGTGGGACGAGCCCTTTCTCTACAAACAATGTGCTGACCAATTGGTAAGAAGGTGTGTACCTGAAGAAGAAATGAATTCCATCTTGCATGACTGTCATTCTTCTTCATATGGAGGTCATCATGGTGGAGATAGAACAACACAAAAGGTTCTCCAATCAGGTTTTTACTGGCTATCCTTATTTAAAGATGCTCATGCGTTTGTTAAAACTTGTGACAGGTGTCAAAGAACAGGTACAATCACAAAGAGAAATAAGATGCCTTTGCAGAATATTTTGGTGGTGGAATTGTTTGATGTATGGGGAATTGACTTCATGGGACCATTTCCAGGTTCTAATGGTCATAAATCCATTCTGGTTGTAATAGACTATGTGTCTAAGTGGGTTAAAGCCATTGCTCTTCCTACCAATGATGCAAAAGTTGTGGTAAGTTTTATTAAGAAACACATTTTCACACGCTTTGGAACTCCAAAGGTGTTGATAAGTGACGGAGGAACACACTTTTGCAACAAACTGTTTAAAAATGTTTTATCAAAATATGGGGTAAAACACAAAGTTGCTACTGCGTACCACCCTCAAACGAGTGGTCAAGTTGAAGTATCTAATCGAGAGATAAAACAAATTTTGGAGAAAATAGTTAATACAAACAGGAAGGATTGGTCTGTTAAATTAGAAGATGCTTTGTGGGCCTACAAAACCGCATACAAGACTCCAATAGGTACTTCTCCATACATGTTAGTTTATGGAAAGGCATGTCATTTGCCTGTTGAATTTGAACACAAAGCTTATTGGGCAATCAAAAAGTTAAATGTGGATATGGATTTAGCTGGTGAAAAAAGGTTGCTACAACTCAACGAACATGATGAGTTTAGGTTGAATGCTTATGAAAATGCCAAGTTATATAAGGAAAGGACCAAGAGATGGCATGATAAGCATATCCAACATCGTGAGTTTGAGCCTGGGCAACAAGTTCTGTTATTCAATTCTAGGTTGAAACTCTTTCCGGGAAAGCTCAAATCCCGTTGGGCAGTACCTTTTGTGGTGGTAAGTGTGAGTCCCTATGGAGCAATAGAATTAAGGGACAAAAACTCAAGTGAAACTTTTCTGGTGAATGGACAAAGGGTGAAACACTATTGGGGTGGTGACATTAATCGTCACAAGACCTCGATAGAATCAAATGATGTTTGATGAATTGTGAAGTCGTGCTGCGACAGTAAATCAGGCGGTTGTTGGGAGGCAACCCAATAGTAGCGATATTTGTCATTTTTTTGGTGTGTTATTTTATTCGTTTTTAGTTTGTTTAGGTGTTAATTGTGTGTTGATAATTGTAGGACAACAAGGAGGGATGCTAAGGTATGATTACATTGTGCATATAGAAAAAACCCCATTAGCGCGGCCGCGCTAGAGCCCGCGCTAGTCCAGTGAAATATCCGCATTTTTTAAAGGTTTTTAAGTATACTAACATACCCCAACCCCAAAAATCATAAAACACCCATTCCCCTCACTATTTACTCTAACCCTAATGCCTCTTTTTTCATCTTCTTCATCACCAACTCCTAAATCTTCCAAAAATTCCCAAGACCATCTCCATTAAGGTAAGGTTTTCTCTCTTTCTTTATTTGGTGTTTCTAACTTTGAATTTTTATTTTTATTTTGTAGGTATTTCGTTTTTCTTAATTTTCTTTGGAAAAAGAAAAGTTGCCTTCTTAGTTTATAGATTAAGTTTGTTTATGTAACTTTTTGTTAGAATTAATCATGTACATAGAATCATTATGTAGAATTTTATATCTTTATTATATTGTTCATATGAATGTAGATGGTAACTTGAAATAACACCCCTATTTTAGTTGTAATGCTAGATGTCATATATATATATATATATATATATATATATATATATGTAGATGTTAGATGTCATATTTATATATATATTGTGGTATATTTTGTTCTTAATTTGGGCTGAAAATTTTAGTGTTATATAGTTTGTAAAGTAGTAATGTTGTTTGGTTGTTGTGGATGAAAACATCCTTTTAGAATGTTGTTTAAGGCATTACATCAAACATGCTCACAACATGTTTGATAAAATGTTTCTATGAAGGTAATATTGTGATCAATTTCGTGATGAAGTCTAAGTAGTCCGGATTGATCACCTGAATGAACATTGTTAACCTTCACTTTTTGGCAGGTCTAATGGCTCCTCGTAAGTTCCCATCATAAGCTTCTTCATCCAGACGCCCAGCTACAACAAATGTTGGGGGAAGGCCACGCAGATCAGTTGATACCCAGCCCTTTAACAGCTAGAAATTTGTATCTGCAAAAGCAGAGGACATATTTCATAAAAAAGAAGCCAAGAGTATCATACCAGAGCAAGCAATGGATGTTGTTGCGCTGTCAAAATATTGCCCCAACATACCAATAGAATTGAGAAGGCGGGGACTTGACATCTTCTTTGAAGAGCCAATCATTGGAAATGTGATGCTTGTGAGGGAATTCTATGCAAATCTCCCGGAGCATAATGCATTCAATGTTACGGTGCTTCGACGGTTGGTCAATGCATCAGTGGAGACAATTAGGGTGGCATACAGGCTGCCACCATGGGACGAGAGGACAATAGATGCATACCCAGCAAACAATAGAAAACATACTCTATGGGAAACCTTCACTGACGTCATTTGTCGACCGTAGGCTCGAATACAGTGGTTTAAATACGGGAGCAAGTTTCATGCCAACGCCCTCAAGTTTGTAGCTAAATGTTGGCTGTACTTCATTAACAGTCCTTTGCTGCCATCAAAGAATCTGATAGAGGTGAACAAACCTCGAGCTTGCTTAATTTGGTGCCTCATTACTGGAAGATTGTTTAATATGCCATATTTGGTACAAAATGAGATGTTCCAGAGAGTTCGAGTTCAAAGGTATGGTATGTACTATCCATCACTGGTAACACTCTTGTGTTTGTAGGCTAATGTACAAAACAATCTAGACATCGATGGTGGATTGAGACAAATGAATCCATTCACGGCAGAAAGGGTCACCACAGGTAGAAAGGACATTCAAGCAGATATGGATAGTGATGATTCTGACGAAAACGATGATGATGAGGAGGAAACCGAACAAGCTGCAGCAACTGATGCGGAAATGGGGGATGAAGCCCAACGTGTTGAACCATAGGTTTCAGATGTTGCTGGCCTTTCTAGGGCCACTAGAGGACAACGGTTAGACCGCATGAAGCAAGAAATCGAAAAATAAAGACTTCAGTGAATGATTTGGCCGGGAGTGTTGGGCAAATGCAAACTCAACAAAAGAAGTCAGAAAAGAAGATAATGGGCTGGCTTCAAGCTTTGGGTAGGGCATGCAATGTTGATGCCAATTCTGTCTCTGATCAAGAGTAAAGCTTCGGGGAAGTATTTTTGCTTAAACTTATACTTTTAATGGAAGACATGGGGACATGTCTTCAATTTTAAGTGTGGGGTGGAGGATCCCCTTTTGCAACATTTCTATATTTGTTTTTATCTTGTTTGGTATTGCGGATTATTTTGGCTTGTTTAATATTGCTGGAATGTTAGTATTGTTTAGTTTGTTAGAACACTAGTATTGTTGTCATTAGTATTGTTTTGGAGTGATGCTTTGAATTTTTGAAGTTAAATGTTTGGTGATTTAAAAGTATATGTTTGTGTTATATAGAGTAGATATTGTAAAATATTTTGTGTAGGTAAGAAATCCCCCTTGGTTTTTCTTTGAGCCACGGTTCTTTTCCAAGGGCTTATTTTGAACCGGGCATAGGTAGTTTTTAATTTATACTTTGTGTATTAAAATAAAGATTTACAAGCTATCAAATGAAAGAGAATCCCTTTTGCTAATATACCTGAACACATTAGATCCTAGAATATAATATTTAGTTTGAAAGGAATTTGATTGAAAGTGCCTTAATTGCATGTTTGCTACTGAAATGAGTACTCATAATAGAGTGTCTCGATGAGTTGATATTAATGAGTCTATGCCATGTGTGGTCATATTTTTTGCAAATTGCGTAGTCCATGTAGTGTAAGTGTGTCTAGAACTTTCCTAGTATGTGAATTAAAGCGAAATTTCAGGTGACACTATGTTTTAAAAAAATGATGTTTGGCTTTCCTTGATCTTTTTGAACTCAATTGCTTAAATCAAATAAAATCCATCCCTAGTTAACCATTTCTAGCCTTGAAGCCTTTATTTGGCACCCACATTACAAGCCTATACCATTTTTGTTCTTAATTGATATTTTGAACCCTTTAACCTCTTAAAGCACTTTAATTGTAAAATGAGCGCTAAAAGAAGTACAAAGGAACTAAGTGTGGGGTGGTTTGTGAACGGAACCAATGAAAGTTAGAAAGGTGCACTGAAATTTGTATAAAAAAAATCTGTATAAATATGTGTATATTGTTTTGTTACTGCCAGTGGAGTGTGAATTAAAGCAGTGCATAAAAGAAAGATGGAACACTGCTATGAGTGAATTGATTGATGCAATTGTTATTAAGATTGAAGAATTTGCGCTAAAAATGATTGAGTAATGTGTTAAAGTGCTTAGGAGTGCTAGTCACTAGTCCCAAAATAAATCCTACCAGCCCCTTAACCCACATTACAACCAGAAGAAAAAGTCCTAATTGATTTTTGATCGAAAAAGCCTGCATTAGTAGAGATTTACATTAATGGCAAGCTTATGGTATCATTTGCATGCATGTGACTTCTTTTGTGAGTGTGAGTGAAACTCTCTTGTTGAAAATATTTAAGGAACTCTCTTGTACATATTGATATATGTAATCTTGATAAAATTGTGAGGGCATATGACTCGTGATAGACAAGCAAATCTTGATCACTGTATAGAGTAATTCAAAGAAGTGTGAATATTGTATTGCACTTGAAAGTTAGTCCAGAAACTAGAATGTTATATTACTAGGTGTAATGTACGAGTTTTGTTCTAGGTGTCAAGCATTAAAGTAAAATGGTTGAGTTGATGACTCTTTTATAAGTTTAGTGTGATTGCTCGAGGACTAGCAATAGATTAAGTTTGGGGTGTTGATAATGGACTAAATTGTGTAATATAGCCCATATATATATGCTCTAAATTAAGAAGAAATTACTGTCATGTCATTATAATTACATATAAAGTTAGCTCTAATTGTGATTTGAATGTTTCACAGGAGTTAATTAAGCATGTGAGAGTTTATGATGGTAAACAATGTGGAAAATTGAGCAAAAGAGGACAAAGGAGCACAAAACCTACTAGCGCGGGCATTAGCGCAGCCATTAGCTTGCCCGCGCTAGTCCAAAATTTCGGACAAAATGTTACCCTACTAGCGCGGGCATTAGCGTGGCCATTAGCATGCCTGCGCTAGTCCAGTTCCGAAAATGCATTATTGAGTGACTATTTTGTCACTAAGGGGTGGTTTCCACTAAGGGATAAAAACAAGGAAAATGTGCATAATTGAGAGATCAGATTTTTGACATTGAGTAGAGTGGAATTACACTATTAATTTTAGAGAGAACATTTTGAGAAGAGAAACCATTGAAGTCCTCTTGGAGCTAAGAAAGAATTGAAGATCAAGACTTTGGAGCAGCAAATTAAAGAGTTCATCTAAACCTTCATCTTGTATTTTCTTTGTAGTATGTTAGATTCTAATATTGTTGATTTTAGCATGAACATGAGTAGCTAAACTCTCTAATATTCTAGGAACATGGATGTTAGTTGATCGTGTTGTTTGAAGCTTAGATTGATTTTATTGAAGTTATTGATATGGGTTGTTTATTTGATTTTGATCTTAATTATTTTACTGCGTAGCTAACAGTGAAATATTATTTACGAACTTTGAATTAAATTTGACAAGGAAAATTCTTGGTTGCATATAAAATCAAATAGAACAAGATTTGAATCTCGGGCACCGGGTGAAGGATTTGCAATTAAGATAGACATATACTTAATTGCCTTGTTTGGTTGAAGAATAAGAGTTGGAAATGCAATCTTGTTAATATTAATACCATAGACATATAGGTATTGATTTAACTTGGATATATTCATAAGAACTCGAAGGATTCTTATGAATATTATTAACCTTATAATCAATAACCCGGATAATTTAATAAATCGATTCTAAGAAGAAAATAGCATGATTACTAGCAAGTCCATGACCCTAGAATATATTTGTCCATACTATTATAAAAATATTGTGAATTGGTTGTAGTAATTTCATCTTGAATAATTGTGACATTATTAAGTGTATTATAAAGTGGCTCCTATATATTTTCGAATTATATAGCATAAATCAAGAATTGGGTAATTTAATATCAGTCAATAAGTTAATAAATATTCCTCGTGTGAACGATACTTTACTTATTACTGTACTACTTGACGATCGCGTACACTTGTGTGAGTGTTTTGGTCGCAACAGAGGTAATTATTTGAATCTGATTCGTCTACAAGTCTAAAATCAATGGTAAAGTTGTTTTAAATCTGTAGAGCTTTTATTTATAAAACCAGTGGCCTTTATTTAAAATAAGTATGCCTTCTGCAATGTTAGATATCATGATTAGAGGCCTCATCTAGGCAAACATGTAGGTAGTTAATGAACTATACCAGTCTATAAAAATTACAACCATTAGGCAGGTCTAATTCGGACTTCTTATCTGAAAAAATGTGATAAATCATCCACCCTTCCTAAGTTAGGTTTTATTAAATCCCTAACCAGTATTTGTAAATTATGCTAAATAATTTGTTGCTTTGAATGAGGAGGCCTACTTGAGCCTTAACTGTTATGTACTTTCCGTTTACTACTTTATGTGTTTTTGTCTGTCATATTAGATTTTTGTCCCTTTTTAACATACTGAAAATCCCTGAATCACTTCCCTTTAAGATTAGTAGTCCCAATGCCTCCGGGAATTATAGGATTGGCACGGGAAATATCATGCAATAAGTAACAAAACCATTCCACATTTAATACCTTAACATGGTGGGAAAGGGTAAATATGGATATGATGACCGCTGCGATTATACCACGTGTAGCCCATCTTTTGAGGAGTGATTACTAGGTATTGCATTGATTTGATCCATATTATTTGTAAACCTATGATCCCCTACCCTTTATTTCTTTATTTTATCACTTTTTTTTTCAGAATGTTCAAGTTGTGTCCTCAAAATTCAAGCCCCTTTTTATTTCTTCAAGCTTCAACTTATCTGCAGCCATAATGTGACAATAACTCATATTTGAAACCCTTATTTGCTTATATTATACTTGTAAGTGAAGTCACAACTGTAACATAGCCTGGAACCACACTAGTGAATCTTGGGAGGTGGTAATCACCTTCCCTTTGAGATAATTTCTAGCCCTTACCCAAAATCTGGTTCTTCAACTCAAACCCCTCTTATTGTCCTAATGCACTTTAATCATTAGGTGGCGACTTTTCAATTTAAAAAGCTAATTCCCAAAAGGGAACAATTTATCTTCCCAAATATCGTAAACTCGATTTCGCCATTAAGAAAAAGGGGGTATTGATAACATGGCGACTCTGTTGGGGATTTATTTAGGAGTTTACCATTTCATGTTATTTGTGACTTTATTTATTTTTATTCCATTTGTTTAACATCTTTATCTCTCTTTTACTTCGAAACTGATTGAGCTCTTTGTTTTCTTTCCTTTAATGCTTTCTTTTACCGCTTTCCTTTCAATACTGTTGTAACTAGGAGAAATTATTGTAATTATTACTTTATGAATGTTAAAATACATGACAACTTGTTTCATTCTTGTAATTGCATCTTCAGCATCATATTACACTCGTGCCAAAAAAATACCATAGCAACGCTTATAATGAATGGTTGCGACCTTTCTATATTATCACCCCCTAAATTTGGCAAAAGCATATTTGCGGTAAAATAAGTTGATTAGTGTTGTGGTCGATGGTTCCATGTTCCCTCTTGAGTTTTCCTCTCAAAGGTAGCAGTCTAACACCATATAGAAACCTTACACTATTTAAACAGTGTATGCATCACTGTCAAACCTAACTGAGTCGGTTATGTTTTTCGCATAATGATCTATAAGATAGCTTTGTCCAAAGTCCACCAGGTTAACTTGAAATCCAAATGGACATCACCACATTATGTGCATTTATTTGGAGAACTAAATGCTTTTATGGTAATTATTGGTTTATATAGTCGAGTCTGGCGAGGGTAAGGGAAATTCACCCTGTACGAGGCCCGGTATTCTCTATTAGAGCGCACATGTTATGCTCTGAATTGGGTAGCTCAGAAGTTGAGGCATTATTTATGTGCCTACACTACTTGTCTCATTTCAAGAATGGATCCGCTGAAGTACATCTTTCAGAAGCCCATGCCTACTGGCAAGCTAGCCAAGTGGCAAATCCTGTTGAGTGAAATATATATTGTTTACATGACCCAGAAGGCAACCAAATGACGGGAACTAGCAAATCACCTCTCTGAAAACCTTGTGGATTGAGAATACGAGCTTTTGAAGACGTATTTTCCTGATGAGGGGTATTTTTCATAGAAGGAGATATCATAGAATCCTAAGACGGTTAGAGAATGTTTTTTGATAGAGTAGTAAACTTGAAAGGAGTCCTTCACTATAGCACTTAGGGAGGATCCTCTGGTTCTTGTAAAGGTGTGAACTTATTATATCGTATACTCAACACATCTTATATTGTCCTGCCTTGCATATACTTATCCACAGTTACTTATCTTCACGCCCTTGTAGTTGTAGGGTTTCTTCTGGACTGATATTTTGACCATCTTCCTAGTAGCACTTTCTTTTATTTCTGCTACACTCATATAGTACCTTTTGAACTTCTCCAACTCCTATATGAATATATCTCAAGTATTTCAATGTCATAACTGCGGGGCTGAATTCTCCATGTTGGGATTTACTAAATTAATCTTGCATGATCTGTTGATTTGTCTATAAATCTTACCTAGTCGTGACTAGACTCTTCCTGAATCAACTACTAACTAATCATTGGACCACTCTCATGTCAATATTCCTCGTAATCTTTCTTAGGTTATTTACTTTGTCTTAACTTACGTCTCGCACCGGTTCCTTATATATTAATAATCGCTCGGGTAGGAACCATAAGAGCAATCCTAGTGTCAGAAACCGGTTAGCATTATCCGGTGTCTGCAAAGCTCAGATTCCCATGCACCAATAACATGGCTAAATATGAAGCATGCATCTTAGGGCTCAGGTCAGTTATTGACCTGAACATTTAAGAGTTGCTAGTGATTAGGGATTCAGGCCTGCTTATACATCATGTCCTAGAAGAATGGACAACCAAGAATTCCAAGATACTCCCTTATCTGCATCATGTAATGAAGTTGAGGACGGGATTCACAAAGGCAGAGTTTCAGCAAGTCCCTAGAGTCCAGAATGAGTTCGACGATGCATTTGATACCCTATCGTCCATGATATAGCACCCAAACACAAATTTCATTGATCCTATTCTTGTGAGAATCCATAATCAGTCAGCTTATTATGCACATGTTGAAGAAGAAGCAGACAAAAAACCTTGGTTTCATGATATCAAGGAATATTTAGTCACAAGGGAATATACAGAACTTGCAAACGCTACTCAGAAGCGCATACTTTGAAGGTTATCCAATAATTTCTTTCATAGTGGAGGAGTCCTATATAGGAGGAATCTCGAATTGGTATTATTAACGTGTGTCGATGCAAAGGAAGCATCTAGGCTATTGGAAGAAATTCACGCAGGGACCTGTGGACCACATGTGAACGATTTTGTCTTAGCCAAAACAAAATACTCCGAGCTGGTTATTTTTGGATAAATATGGAGACAGACTGCATCCAGTACGTCCAAAAGTTCCATCGATGTTACATGCATGCAGATATGATAAAGGTGCATTCTAATAAGCTTTATGCAACAAGTTTTCCATGGCCGTTCGCCACGTGGGGAACGGATATTATCTGACCTATCGAGCCAGTCGCGTCCAAAGGGACACAGGTTCGTTCTAGTGGTAATTGATAATTTCACCAATTGGGTTGAAGCGGCATAAGACAAAGCAGTGACCAATAAGGTTGTGGAAGACTTTGTCCGTGACCGTATCGTTTGTCAGTTTGGCATCCCAAAGTCAATCATTATGGATAATGGTTCCAATATCAAAAGTGACTTGATAAAAGCAAGGTGTGAAACATTTTGGATCAAACAGAGGAATTCTACAACCTACAGACCTTAGATAAATGGAGCTGTAGAAGTGGCCAACAAGAATATCAAGAAGATACTGAGGGAAATGATAAAAAAAACATAAGTAGTGGAACGAGAAGCTATCATTTGCTTTATTGGGGTACCGCACCACAATTCGCATACATGTTCGTTTATTGTACAGAGGCAGTCATTCCTGCCGAGGTAGAAATTCCCTTACTGAGAATCCTACATGAAGCAGAACTTGACGATGCAGAATGGGTAAAGAGTCGCTACGGGCAGTTAGCCCTTATAGATGGAAATAGAATGAATGCAATTTATCATGGTCAACTTTATCATAACAGAATGTCTAGAGCCTTCAACAATAGGGTCAAGCCAAGACAATTTACACTAGGGCAGCTAGTGTTAAAGAAGATTTTCTCGCATCAGGATGAGGCCAAAGGGAAGTTCTCCCTCAACCGGTAGGGACCATACATGGTTCATTGGGTTCTAATAGGAGGAGCCCTTATACTTGCCGAAATGGACGGAGAAGTTTGGCCGAAGCCGATCAATTCAAATGTAGTGATGTGATACTATGTGTAACAATTTATGATTTCCTTTACGATATAATTTGAACTAAGTCTGACCTGATTCCCATTTAAGAGGGGATCGTAGTAGGCCTTATGGATTCGGTCATAATTCAATAAAATTTTCATTTCCCCCGCCACTGGAAACCAGGGCAGAATTTTGAGGAGGACCTTCAAAATTCCAAAGTTGATCTTCAGCCATTCACCAACATGCATCCGTCAGAAGCACCAGCATAGTAAACTGGGGCAGAATTTTGAGTACGACCCTCAAAATTCTGGAGCGAGAGAGGTTGCATTGTCTTGAGCCGCATCGCAGTCGTCGGTTCATCTAAAGAAAAATTATTTTTCAGTTGAACATTCAGGTTATAATTTGTTAAATCATGCATATCTATAATTAAATTGTTATGTTTAGCGATGCTACCACAATGATACACATTATCCCTTAAAACGGACCCAAATAGGACAATCAAAGTCTATGAGGAATACAAACTAACCTTCCCCCTCTACAAAACTCACGATCTTTCTTTGGATGCTGGCACCCAAGTCGCAAATCATCAAGTACATATATACACTCATACTTTTCAGGAATGCAACCTTTGGAACCATCACACCTACACATAATTGATATCAGTACATGATATCCCCAGCAGCCACAGTATCGCGATCAACTTGTAAGGTCCCGAAAAATTTTGCTAAGTAATTTAGGATTTAGTAGTCTCACACATGCTTATTACAATATTTTTATATACCATTAATATTGTAGACATCAATTAGACTTAGTAAATACGAGTATAAGTCTTATGGTAAGTTATGTGAGGTCCAAATGGAAGCATAGGTGTACGCCAAATGGGAAAATTTTCGAAATACCAAAATTCCAAATGGATTCGCACAAGGCTCCACTTCAAAGGATCATATATAAATATGTATAAGGTTTAATGTGGTGAATATCAAATGAAATCCCTTTGATTCCAGTTTTCAACGCTTCAAACCATTTGTCATTTGGACATTCCTACATAAAGTTATGATCAAATTACCATTGGCTGGAAATTGCGATCCCGTGTCAGCTCAAATCTGCTATCCGCATTTTTACTATGTGGTCCACATTTTTGTTCTGCAGTTCGCATTTTGACCGCAGATTGAACCATTGTAGCTCATTTTTGGCCAATGATTTTGCGGTGCATTCTACGGACCGCATGTCCATTCTGCGGTGCATTCTGCTATAACTGAATTGACATCGCAGGGTTATTTTTTTATTTTCATAACCCGACCCCATTTTGATATATAACCTTTGGGGATTTATTTGGGGTCATTTCCTATTGATTTTAGAGAGAGGTGAGAGTATTTTAGAGAGATAATGAGGAACCCAACATCTAAACCATCCAAATCTTGCACCAACCTTCAAGAATCGAAGAACCAAATCACAAGTTCTTCATCTATGAGGTAAGAGTCTACGCCCTAGGTTTTAATTTCAAGTAGAGTATAAGATGGGTTATTGATGTATGATTGTTAGGTATTTTAGTGTTTTGTATACATTCATGTACAAATTATGTTATGAGAAGATTGCTTAACGTAAATAAGTAAAGATTGAGTTAGGGAACGAAAGAAGTCTTGAAAAGGGGATTCGAAATCAAGATGCTCAACTAGTGTTTCATAAAATGCTCAAATGAGCTAGTTTCATGAATATCTTTCTAATATGTGTTTAATTTTGTTATGTCTCATAGTAAATTGAAATTGCTAGAGTTTTTGGAGTGTTGTAGTAACTTAAGGAAAGCTCAATCGAGGTATGTATGGCTAACTTTAATCTTTGTAAAATCACCTTGTTTGGTGTTCGAATACTTGGTGTGTGATATCTATGCGGATTGTTGTAAAATTCTTGTGGTTCATTTGTTGGGTGTTGCTTGTTTTGATCGAGTATTTGTGGTTTAATGGTTCAATTAATTAACAATAAACTAAATGTGTGATTGTGAAAGTGTTATGTGGTAAGAGTTGAGAAACAAATAATGGAAGGAAAATCATAGACGATGCAATTGGAACAACTGTGGTTATAACATACTTGGCTTGTTGTGGGAAATTATTGTGGTGACTTAAATTGCATATGAATTGTTGAATATTAAGGAAAATGGTATTGATGGTTATGTAAACTAGTAAATTGTTATGGTTATTCTTAAGAAGTGTTGTTGATATTTGTGAATTGTTGACTATTGTGTTTTTTGTGAATTGTAACTGTACAGTGGGATCGGGTTGCACACCGCAACACAAAGTAGTAAGGTGTGGGTTGTGGTGAGAAGGGTGGCCGAGGTAATAAGGGCGGAAAGTGATCGAAATCGCCATTGAAATCGATATGTGTACCAATTGTGAAATCATTGATAAGGCATCGTGAACGGAGATATCAGGAGAGTTTATAACCTGTGGGGCATTGATTGTCCCTTTGTTTGGTTTATTGTGCTTTCCATGTGTGTTTGGTTGTTACTTCTATTGTTTCTTTCTACTTGTATATGGGTTGAGGACAACTTGAAACAAAGTTAAGTGTTGAAAATTTGTTTGGCTTGTCTTGTTATTCCATTACGTATTTGTTGGCTGTTTCTATTACCATGACTTACTTGTCTATGACTTGAGTTTACTTGGGACAAAGTTTGTTCATACATACCTGTGCAATTCAAATGTACTGACATCCCTTTTGCTGGGGGCGCTACATTCGTGTTATGATTGTAGGTGGATCCATAGCAGGTACTCCAGTCCACCGACTGTAGCTCCTTATCACTTCCCCTCAGCTAATTCGGCGAGCCCCATTCCATTCAGGGCCCTATGTGGCTCACGCCACTTTTTGTTTTGGGATCTTATTTGATGTGTATAAGGTATAGCTGGAGCCTTGTTACCGGCATTTCTATATTATTCTTCAATTGTATTTAGAGGCTCCGTAGACAGGTCGTAGGTACTGTTGGGCATGGTAATTTAAAAGATAAATATTGATGTGTGGCAATGCTATATAAAAATATGAATACATTTACACTGTTGAATAAAGTTTCTAATGGAAATTATTATTGTTGTGTTTATAAAAATTCAGTTAATGGAGTTCATATCCTATAAATGGCTTGGTTATTAGGTAGTGAGAATGAGGGGTAACACGTAGGATAGGAAAGGCACCCAGGTCCGCTTGACTGGGGATACCCGGTCGAGTGTCAGTCATGTCCTTCGAATTTGGGGCGTGACAAACTTGGTATCAGAGCCTAAGGTTTTAAAGTGCCCTAGGATATCTCGGAGCCGTGTCTAGTAGAGTCCTTCTTATCGGTGTGTTGTCGAGCACATCTATAAGTTGGAGGCTCTTGGGACATTTAGGAATTTCACCCTTCTTTGATATTCCAGATCGTGCGATATGGCTCAAGATAGGGAGCTAATTTCCTCTTTAAGTATTACTCTCAAGATTGGTAATTTTGATACCATAATATGTGAATTTGAAGCATGTAAGCTGGGATTTATCCCACCACTGAGTCCAAGTGGATTACCCAAGGACTTGTTAGGAGAATGTGTTGAGCCATGGAGTGATTAGTAGAACTTGTTGTTAAGGGCAGTACCCTCGTTCCTACTAATGTCACTGCACCACCAAATGATGTAGTATATCATCAGTATGTACGACTAAAAACTCGTCTCTTAGAAATTAAGCATCCATGGTTCCCACATAAATGTTGTAGGTTCAAAATATAATTGATGCAGTACTCGTTTTGTTATGTTAAGCAAATTATTGTTGTGAAAATATATGTGGAAGGTACTTCTTCATTTGTTTAATATATTATTCTTTGGTAGATGAGGATATGTAAAGAATGTGAACTATGTGCTAAAATTCCTAGATTTCAAGTCAAGTTTGAATTGATATTTTGATGCCAAATTTTGTGAGAAAACTTGTTATGGTTGATTCTTCCAAAATGCTCTTACGTGTACCAAAGGTATTTGATTGATTGCGTTTAGTTGTTGGTAATGCATAAAGATGTTTGGAAATGAAGTAAGTGACTGTGTAAATGTGGTAAGACTAAATGTTGGATTCTAGCTATGATAGATACTTTACATGAATTGGTGTTGTGACCCGATGTTTGTGAAAGATGCATTACAATATGATCAATGTGCTATTATTGACAACTTAAAATGGGTGCAAGAGGTATGAATCATGTATTGAAATGTGAATGCCTTAAATTGAAATTAAAGCAGCATATATTAAATAAAAATGTGTGAAGTCCTCTGTGCATAGAGATGTTGAAATAAGTCAATTGTTTTTGAGAAATAGAGTATAGGCAATGTGTCGAGACCTCGAAATGAAATTGTACCTGGTGATACTTGTGACATGAGGGAATATGAAATAGATTATGATGTTTATGAGAAATATGTGGAAATGATGTGAAATGTGGGGAAGAAGAGACTGTGTTATGAAATGTGGCCTAGTGCCAAGTCTGATGTGATAATTATGGCCCCAAGAGCCGATGGACTAGTATACGTAAAAATGGCATGATTCTTTTATTCGATAATGTGGCGATCATTTAAAGTGTTTGATTTGTACTTGTGATTTCTTTATTTATTGTATGAAATGCATAGGTGTATAATTTGATATGGGAACCCTATGGAAGGGCTATGAAATGCAGCCTAGAGGTATGGAAATTATGTGAAAACTTTGTGATCCATTTTATTTGGTAATGTGGTGATTGTTTAAAATTTTTGTTAAACCCTTATGATTTCCTTGTCCTTGCATAGATATGTTCTTAAAAATAATCTAAATTACAATACATTTCATGCACATGCATGCTCTTTGAATGAGACGTATTATCTACAAAGTCTCCCTATCATAGTTATATTGTTTACATCCTCCTATGGAATTGATCTCTATAATTATGTTCCAGAATTGAGTTATAGCACTATTGATACTTCACACTTGATTTTCCTAAATTCTCAACAAAGGAGTATTCCCGATGATTTTCTTACATAAACGTTTTATTTAAATGGACAACATCTGCTCACTTATGCCTATACATGCACCATCATAATGTTTGTATATGTGGTGTCAAGTTCCATGCAAAGTATCCAAGATTTGTGATCCTTCTCGATTCACTATTTTACTTAGTTGTGTGTGGCTTATATGGCCTGATCAACCAATCTACTCTCTTACAAGTATCATCATGAAACCTTTTCACTGTCTTGTAACATATATGCACATCTCAGTGCCTATCATATGAGTGCATATCAGTCGAAATGGTCACCGTGTGCATAAAGTCTCCCTGAAAATTTGAGATCCTCACATCCCCATCATAGATATCTTGTGTTGCCATGGTTTTCGTGCCCACTTGGTACATCTCGCAGTAAGTAGCTCACTATGTCCTAGTATTGTGGTTGTTCATGGCATGGTCATGTATTGCAGTGGGGAGTTAATATAGTGATAGTCTGTCCAGCTTATAACGAATGATTATTTTCTCTTAATGTCTCCATAATGCGTATAATTTATTCCTTATTTAGTGAATTCATTGTGCTAGTTCCCTACACTTGTACGACAAACATAAGAGAACATTCCCTTCTATGTATCACTATGACACTTCCTTTTTCAAGTCAAAACCTATGGAGATCTCATCATGAACATCTGCAAACCTTTAGTGATTATTGTGCAATGTCTCATTGAGTTTGGTTTTCTTTACACCCTCAACTTCTAGAATCATGGACTATGTCGTTTTCATGTGCGGAGCATTTTAATACCCTTGGTATCTCACCTTCTTGGCCGGATATAAGTGTTATTTGCCTTCTCCTCGGAGCGTTGTGCTAACTATTAGAACCATCTAACCAATTCATGATTTTTTCCCAATATCAAGATTTCCTAGCTATTGAGTTTCACTTGTGAAAGGTTGTGATTAGATGACTTCGGATTTTTGTACATATCATGAACATGTTGATTCGAATGACAAATGGTCGTAATTTTTAGTTCCCTCATATATGATCAGTTACCAAGAAGTGTTAAGTTGTCTAGAATATGGTAATCACAAAAGCGTTCAATTCTTTTCATCGTTATATGCTTGTCCAATAGATTCTGTGCATCAAGTAATGTTAAGAGTGTAATTCAACTTCGTGTATTTTAAATACCATATCACATTCAAGATGCCAGAGTATTCCTATTCGGGGTTGACAGATTTTCCCTACACTCTAGAAAATGAGAGGTTCATGTACTTGAGTATTCCTCCTTAATGATTCCTATTTCCCTTGTACTACTTACTCATATGCCTCATTTGTGTATTAATTGAGGTAGTCACGGTGATTAACCATGCTAGTATTGTTTGTAGTAACATTTTTTTTCTCTTAATATACGACGTCATAAAGTACTCTACTCAGTGCATTAATGGATTCTTGAAGAACTCCAGCCTAATCTTGAACTCTGTTGTTCCTCGTTGTATTAGCTCCATCGGGTATTGTAAGTTCTGACAAGTCAAAGGTAAAGCTTCATAGTTTGATCACATATATATTGGATAGATAATGTTAGTTTATGGTATCACATCTTAGGGTAACTATTAAGGTTCATCAAGGGATTAGTGTGAGTGTACCCCTGAAAATGTTATGTGAGTTGATAATAAAGGTAACATGACTGTATTACACATTAGGTTGCAATAGGTGTATGATATTCCCCGTAAGTGTTCCTCATGTACTTTGTGTTTCCATATGCTTATGTCTAAGAAGATAGTGATGAAAAAAAATATGGGTATGAGTTAACTTGCTTGAACTATATGATCATGGTAATATCCTATATGATGCACTACAAGCAAGACTCATGATGGCTTGACTTCATATGGACTGTTGATTGAAATGAAATTTTATTCTTGTTTATGAACACCTTTGCGATTACATTAATGGCTGGTAAGGACTATTATGAACACATGATTGTTTGTTTACTATGAACTGACACATTTGATGGTATGATGTCAAGTTATTTAATTTTGGGTTATTGTTGTTATCATGAATTGCAATATCCACTATAGTGTAAATTGTACAGTGGAAGTTATCAAAAGGTAAAATCAATGGATAGTTATCTCATGCAAGATGTTTATCTGTCATCCTTGTTATGTATGTTTGGGAGTTGATATTATTTTTTATAAGGTGTCACGACAATGCTTGTAAGTCAATAATGTCGTTAGGAAGGATGATGCAACGACCCAGCCGGTCATTTTTGAAATTTATGCCCCGAACCCCCATCTAATTGTTCCCCTAAGTTCATTTCTGCTATTGTGGTTTGCCGGGAGGGTCAGTTCTAGAATTTGGAGTGTTTTGGGACCCTTAGACCCTAAATGGGAGCTTTATAGTTGGAAAATGACCCGTAGTCGGAACAGTGTTATGACGACCTCGAAACGGAAATCTGATGGTTCCATTAGCTCCATTAGGTGATTTCGGGTTTGGGAGCGCGTTCGGAATGTATTTTGGAGGTCTGTAGCTCAATTAGGCTTGAAATGCCGAAGTTTGAAATTTTGGCGAATTCGATCGATATGTGAGATTTTGATACGGGGGTCAAAATGGAATTTCGACAATGTATGTAGCTTCGTTATGTGATTTTGGATATGTCTGCAAATTTTCAGGTCATTCGGACGTCGTTTGGTCGGGTTTTTGATTGAATGTTAATTTCGGAAGTTTAGATGAAAATTGAGGATTGAATCCCCTATAATCCAATGTTTTCCATGTTTAAGGACATGTTTTTATGATTGGGACAAGTTCGTATCGTGTTTTGGAGTATGTTGATGGTTTTCGTTGGGGTACCGGGGGCCTCGGGATGAATCCGGACCATCATCCGGGCATTTTTGAAGCATGAAGACTGCAGAAAAATGCAGCAGCAGTGCAGCAGACCTTTGGTCATCGCGTTCGCGTGGCAGGGCACGCGTTCACGAAGGGTCAGCTACTAGACCATCGCGTTCGCGAGGCCAGGGATGCGTTCGCGAAGGTCTAGTCTAGGTGGTCATCGCGTTCGCGATGGGGCTTGACGCGTTCGCGTAGAAGCATCGCGTTCGCGTGGGGTATGGATGCGAACGCGTAGTTCAAATTTTGGAGGGCTGGGATTTTCTTCATCGCGAACGCGTGAAGGGCATCGCGTTCGCGAAGGTTCATTTTGGCAAGGCATCGCAGATGCGAGATGGAGGATGTGAACGCGAAGGGTAAACCTTCAGTCAGAAATACTAAGAACCAGAACAGTCCATCCGCGACCCTTTTACACAAAACCTCCATTTTTGAGTTCAAAGAGAAGACATTGATGGGGAATCGTTGGGATATCATCGGGAAATCATCGGGGGTAAGTTTATCGCCTAAATTCGTTAGTTTATCATGAAATCCGTGAGTATTTCACTGTCAATGGAGGGTTTTAGCCCTAGGCCTAAATTATAGAAAATCATTAATTTGAATGGGCAAATGATGTCCGATTTTGATACATTTTATATGCACGGACTCGTGTTGAGATAAGGAACACGAATATATAACTTTCGTAATTTTTCGAGAAGTGTACCAAAAATCGAGTTTTGACAACTTGTGGGTTTTGGTGTATTTTGAATTGTTTTGATTGGGTAATGCCCAATTGACCTATTTTGATGTAATTCTATGGATTTTTATCAGATACTACACCTGTGGAGGCCGACATTCGCGGCAATAGAGTTGTCTCTTAGCGGTTTTGTATCGAAGTCGAGGTAAGTGGCTTGTCTAACCTCGTGTGGGGGAACCTTCACCCCTAGGATATTATGTGATAGTTGAAAAGCCTTGTACGCGAGGTGATGGGCGTGTACATGCGTTGGTTGCTGTAATCACTGTACTTGAATTGTCCGATTTGTGATATTCCTGTTCTTAGTTGATTAAATTGTTACATTTACCTGGTGTTCGCTAGAAAAGCATGATTAGATAGGATTTATCTGTCTAATTTCCTAATTGTCTTATTTGAACTTCTTGAAAATTGTTGGAACTAATTTTGGTGAAGTTGTAGTTAAGCATATTATATTTTCTCTGTGCGTTTCTTTATTTATAGTATTGGTGGACTGCTGGTTCGATTCCCGGAGATCCCAGGGCTGTGGGTTCGATTCCCAGAGATCCGGAGTGGTATTGTTTGTGGACTGCGGGTTTGATTCCCGGAGATCCAAAGGCTGCAGGTTCGTTTCCCGAAGACCCGGAGTTTATTGATATATTATTGAGATATGGAACGCGAGTTCGATTCCCGTTGATCCTTAGATCATTGAGACACCTCCTAAGGTATTGAGACATAGGCTGTGGGTTCGATTCCCGGAGACCCAGAGATACTGTTATTGGGACTGCAGGTTAAATTCTCGTAGTTCCTGGATTGTTTATTATAGAGTGGGACTGTGGGTTCAATTCCCACGGGTCTTGGACTTGCTGGTTGAGCTTTGTTGAGTTGGTTACTTTTAGTTAGTTATTCGTAGTCTGTTGTAGTAATTACCTTATTGATGTTACTTCAGATTTGTTTTCACATATTCCTGCTTATTACTGTTGATTCTCTCACTAGGGCCCTGACCTTCCTCGTCACTACTCCATCGAGGTTAGGTTTGGCACTTACTGAGTACCTCCGTGGTGTACTCATGTTACTCTTGCAGGTTCAGGTACATCAGGACAGGCTCATACTAGGTGATTCAGCAGCACATTTGGAGACCTCAAGGTATGATCTGCTACGTCCGCGGATCCGGTTGCCCTCCTTCTATTATGCTAGTATTAGTAGACGTTTTTCCCTCATTTCGTTATTTTAGATACTCTTGATATTTAGAGCCACAGTTATATTCCCCTTTTAGTCTGTGTTACCCGTGGGATTTCGAGTCTTGGTGGTATGTTATACAGTGTGTTTGACGAGTGTATGTGCCAAGTGGCACGGATTACATTCCTATTTTTATCATTTTTCCGCTATTTCTTGTTTAATGTTCATAAACTTGTATATTACGTAATGTGTTAGGCTTACTTAGTCGCGAGGCCTTGGTGCCGTCATGACAGGTTCACGATTGGTTAACTAGGGTCGTGACAAGTTGGTATCAATGCTCTAGATTCATAGGAGTCACGAGACACAGACTGGTTACTTAGAGTCTTGCTGATCAATACAGAGACGTCTGTATTTATCTACGAGAAGCTGTGTAACTGTTTAGGAAACTCTTCATTTCTTTTGGATTCCTTGTCGTGCGACATTTTTGACACCAAATCTAAACTTCTGCTTTCTACTCTCTCACAGATGGTGAGGACACGTGCTACTCGCGAGGATCAGGCACCCGTACCCCCTGTTGCTGCCATCAGAGGACGGGGCCGAGGTAGAGGACAAGGACGCGCCGGAGGTGTAGCCACAGCACTCGCGCGCGCTGCCGTTGAGGTACCACTGGTGGATCAGGTTGGAGCACAGGCACCTGATACACCGACTACAGCTTCTACTACTCCAGCACTCCAGGAGACCCTAGCCCAGTTCATGAGTATGTATACTACTTTAGCTCAGGATGGGTTGCTTCCTCTCACTGCAGCTACATCCTAGGCCGAGGGAGGGGCCTAGACTCCCGCATCCGCTATACCTGAGCAACGAGTACCAGTGGGACAGGTTCCGGAGATTATTGTTATGCCTTCTGCCGCCCCAGCAAAGCTCGGAGGTGGGCCAGCTGCCTCCGAGGACGAGCAGTGTACATTGGAGAGGTTCAAGAAATATGACCCTCCAATGTTCAGTGGTTTGGCTACAGATGATGCATTGGGTTTTCTGGAGGAGTGTCATCGTATTCTTTGTACCATGGGGATTGTGGAGACCAGAGGGGTTTCCTTCACTGCCTTTTCAGTTTCGTGGGGCCGCTTATGATTGGTGGCGCACATATGAGTTGGATCATCCAGACGAGTCTGCTTCATTAACCTGGACACAATTTTCGGATCTATTTTTTGAGGGAGTTTTTTCCCTAGAGCGTTAGGGATTCTTGGCGCTCGGAGTTTGAGCGGTTGCGACAGGGCTCCATGTCGGTATCGGAGTATTCTATCAGTTTCACCCGTCTAGCCAGGCATGCACTAGCTTTGGTAGCCACGGTCCGGGAGAGAGTACGGATATTTATTGAGGGCCTTATTCTGTCGATCTGGATCCAGCATGGCTAGAGAGTTGGAGACAGATATATCTTATCAGCAGGCAGTGAGCATTGCCAGGAGGATCGAGAGTATGCTCCCCAGAGAGCGGGGAGAGAGAGAGGCCAAGAGGTCTCGTGAGTCGGGCCATTTCTCTGGTGCCCGCACTTCAGCAGCCGGTCGTTTTGGCAGGGGTTATTCTGGTTGACCCAGTTCATTCAGCATTGCCAGCAGCCGGTAGTACTCCAGCTCTTCCAGCACCTCAGGAGCCTTATTATGCTCCCCCAGTTTCCAGTGCACCTCCTGCGCGGGGTACCTCCTGCGGCCAGACTAGTGGGGGTGAGGCCGGTCAGTCACAACCACAGCGTCCTCCTAGAGCTTGTTTTGAGTGCGGGGATACTCGCCATCTGGTTAGGGAGTGCCCCAAGAGTAGGAAAGGAGCACCTCCACAGTCTTCGCAGCCTCAGCGCGGCTCCCAAGGTGTCAGCAGGTCATCATTCCAGCCCCAGCTGCCACTCCATCTGCCCAGCTAGCTAGGGGCGGGGATCAGGGTACTAGAGGCCGTCCTCGAGAGAGGGGTCAGGCCAGATTTTATGCTATTCCTGATCGTGCTGCAGCTGTTGCATCTGATTCTGTTATCACATGTATTATTCTGGTTAGTCTCAGGGAGGCATCGATTCTATTCGACCCTGGTTCCAATTTTTCATATGTGTCATTTTATTTTGCTTCTCATCTGGATGTGCCTCGGGATTCTTTGAGTGCCCCCAATTATGTTTCCACTCCGGTGGGAGATTCTTTGGCTGTGAGCCATGTGTATCGGTCATGTTTGGTTGCCATTTGTGGTTTTGAGACCAGAGCGGATATATTATTGCTCGGGATGGTCGATTTTGATATTATTCTAGGCATGGACTGGTTGTCGCCCCATTATGCTATTCTTAATTGTCACGCCAAGACCGTGATGCTGGCTATGCCAGGCATTCCACGTATTGAGTGGAGTGGTACTCTAGTTCACACCCCCAGCCATGTTATTTCCTTTCTCAGAGCTCAGCATATGGTTGAGAAGGGGTGTGCTGCTTATCTAGCTTATGTGCGGTCATTATTGACACTCCTTCTATTGATTCTATTCCAGTGGTACGTGATTTTGCTGATGTATTTCCAGCTGATCTCTCGGGCATGCCGCTCGACAGAGATATTGATTTTGCTATTGACTTGTTGTCGGGCACTCAGCCCATTTCTATTCCATCGTACCGTATGGCTCCTCCTGAGTTGAAGGAGTTGAAGGATCAGTTACAAGAGTTATTGGGTATGGGTTTCATTCGACCCAGTGTTTCACCTTGGGGTGCTCACGTGCTGTTTGTGAAGAAAAATGACGGTTCTATGCGTATGTGTATTGACAATCGTTAGTTGAATAAAGTTATAGTGAAGAACCGGTATCCTTTGCCTCGCATTGATGATTTGTTTGACCAACTACAGGGTGCACAAGTGTTCTCTAAGATTGATTTGCGCTCTGGTTATCATCAGCTGAAGATTCGGGAGCTAGATATCTTGAAAACTTCCTTCAGGACTCGGTATGGTCACTACGAGTTCCTCGTGATGTCTTTTAGGCTGACTAATGCCCCAGCAGCCTTTGTGCATTTGATGCATAGTGTGTTTAGGCCATATCTGGACTCGTTCGTGATTGTTTTCATTGATGATATTCTAGTATATTCCCGGAGTCGGGAAGAGCATGAGCAACATCTGATGATAGTGCTTCAGACTCAGAGGGAGAGGCAACTATATGCCAAGTTCTCTAAATGTGAATTCTGGCTGAGTTCAGTGGCATTTCTAGGCCACGTGGTGTCGAGCAATGGTATTCGAGTAGATCCGAGGAAGGTGGAGGCCATGCAGAGTTGGCCCAGGCCCTCCTCAGCTACTGAGATTCACAGTTTCCTTGGTTTGGCGGGTTATTGCCTTCATTTCGTAGAGGGGTTCTCTTCGATCGCAGCACCTATGACCAGATTGACCCAAAAGGGTACCCCTTTTCAGTGGACAGATGAGTGTGAGGCGTGCTTTCAGAAGCTCAAGACAGATTTGACTTCGGCCCCTATCTTGATGTTGCCTACAGGTTCGAGGTCCTATACAGTATATTGTGATGCCTCACGAGTTGGACTCGGTGCAGTATTGATGCAGGACGGTAGGGTGATTGCATACGCGTCCAGATAGCTGAAGATACATGAGAAGAACTATCCTGTTCATTATCTGGAGCTAGCAGCCATTGTTCACGCCTTGAAGATTTGGCATCATTACTTCTATGGGGTTCCTTGTGAGATCTACACTGATCACCGAAGCTTGTAGTACTTGCTGAAGCAGAAGGACCTGAGTATGCATCAGAGGAGATGGTTGGAGCTACTGAAGGACTATGATATTACTATTCTCTATCATTCGGGCAAGGCTAATGTGGTTGCCAATGCTTTGAGTCGCCGGGCAGAGAGTTTGGGGAGTTTGGCATATCTACCAGCTTCGGAGAGGCCTATGGCAATGGATGTTCAAGCCTTAGCCAGGCATTTTGTTAGATTAGATCTTTCGGAGCCCAGCCGGGTTCTGGCTTGTGGGGTTTCTCGATCTTCTCTATTTGACCGCATCAGGGAGCGTCAGTTCGACGACCCTCATTTACTTGTCCTCTAGGATAGAGTTCGGCATGGTGATGCTCGAGATGTTACCACTGGAGATGATGGAGTTATGAGGATGAAGGGGCATATTTGTGTGCCCAATGTAGATGATCTTCGAGAGCTGATTCTAGCAGAGGCCCATAGCTCGCGGTATTCCATCCATCCGGGTGCCGTGAAGATGTATCAGGACTTGATACCGCATTACTGGTGGAGGCGGATGAAGAGGGATATAGTTGATTATGTTTCTAGGTGCCTCAACTGCCAGCAGGTGAAGTATGAGCATCAGCGTCCGGGTGGGTTAATGCAGCAGATTGAGATTCTAGAGTGGAAATGGGAGCGCATCACCATGGACTTTGTATCAGGGCTTCCATGGACTATTAGGAAGTTTGATTCCATTTGTGTTATTGTGGATCGGCTGACCAAGTCCGCCCATTTCATACCGGTGAGCACCACTTATTCATCGGAGCGACTGGCGGAGATCTACATCAGGGAGATAGTTCGACTGCATGGTTTCCATTTTCCATCATTTCAGACAGAGTTACTCATTTCACTTCCTGGTTCTGGAGAGCCGTACAGCAGGAGTTAGGCACTCGGGTGGAGCTGAGCATAATGTTTCATCCCCAGAATGATGGTCAGTCCGAGCGCACTATTCAAATTTTGAAGGATATGCTCCGTGCATGCGTGATTGAGTTTGGTGGTTCATGGGATCATTTCTTTCCACTAGCGGAGTTTGCTTATAACAACAGCTACCAGTCCAGTACTCAGATGGCACTGTGTAAGGTATTCAGATGGCACCGTACGAGGCTCATGGGTTGGTTCGAGCCGGGCGAGGCCAGACTGCTAGGTACCGATATGGTTCGGGATGCAATGGACAAGGTCAAGGTGATTCAGGATAGACTTCGTGCAGCCCAGTCTAGACAGAAGAGTTATGCGGACAAGAAGGTTCGCGATGTAGCTTTTATGGTTGGCGAGTGGATTCTGCTTCGAGTCTCGCCCATGAAGGGCGTTATGAGGTTTGGGAATAAGGGAAAGCTGAGTCCTAGATTTATTGGTCCTTTTGAGATTTTGAGGCGTGTGTGGGGAGGTTGCTTATGAGTTAGCCTTACCTCCCAGCCTAACCGGAGACCATCCCGTATTTCATGTCTCTTTTCTCCGGAGATACTATGGTGACCCGTCACATGTGTTGGATTTCACTTTTGTTCAGCTAGACAAGGATATGTCTTATGTTTAGGAGCTAGTGGTCATTCTAGACAGGCAAGTCAGGAAGCTAAGGTCAAAGAACATCGCTTCAGTAAAGGTTTAGTGGCGTGGTCAGCCGGTCGAGGAGGCAACTTGGGAGACCAAGCAGGATATGCGCAGCCAGTACCCTCATCTCTTCACCACTCCAGGTATGTTTTCTATACTCGTTCGAGGACGAATGAATCTTTTAAGTGTGGGAAGATGTAACGACCCGGCCGGTCGATTTTGAAATTTACGCCCCGAACCCCCATCTAACCGTTCCCCTAAGTTCATTTCTGCTATTGTGGTTTGCCGTGAGGGTCGGTTCTGGAATTTGGAGTGTTTTGGGACCCTTAGTCCCTAAATGGGAGCTTTATAGTTGGAAAATGGCCTGTAGTTGGAACAGTGTTAAGACGACCTCGGAACGGAAATTCAATGGTTCCATTAGCTCCGTTAGGCGATTTCGGGGTTGGGAGCGCGTTCGAAATGTATTTTGGAGGTCCGTAGCTCAATTAGGCTTGAAATGCCGAAGTTTGAAATTTTGGCGAATCCAATCGATAGGTGAGATTTTGATCCGGGGGTTTGAATGGAATTCCGACAATTTCTATAGCTTCTTTATGTGATTTTGGATATGTCTGCCAATTTTCAAGTCATTCGGACGTCGTTTGGTCGGGTTTTTGATTGAATGTTGATTTCTGAAGTTTAGATGAAAATTTAGGCTTGAATCCGCTATAATCCGATATTTTCCGTGTTTAAGGACATGTTTTTATGATTGGGACAAGTTCGTATCGTGTTTTGGAGTATGTTGGTGGTTTTCGTTGGGGTGCCGGGGGCCTCGGGATGAATCCGGACCATCATCCCGGCATTTTTGAAGCATGAAGACTGCAGAAAAATGCAGGAGTAGTGCAGCAGACCTTTGGTCATCGCGTTCGCGTGGCAGGGCACGTGTTTGCGAAGGGTCAGCTGCTAGACCATCACGTTCTCAAGGCCAGGGATGCGTTCGCGAAGGTCTGGTCTAGGTGGTCATTGCGTTCGCGATGGGGATTGACGCATTCGCGTAGGTCAGGTAGGAGAAGCATCGCGTTCGCGTGGGGTATGGACGCGAACGCATAGTTTAAATTTTGGAAGGATGGGATTTTCTTCATCGTGAACACGTGAAGGGCGTCGCGTTTGCGAAGGTTTGTTTTGGCAAGGCATCGTGGACGCGAGATGGTGGACGCGAACGTGAAGGGTAAACCTTCAGTCAGAAATACAAAAAACCAGAATAGTCCATCCGCGACCCTTTTACACAAAACCTCGATTTTTGAGTTCCAATAGAAGAAATTAACGGGGAATCGCTGGGATATCATCGGGAAATCATCGGGGGTAAGTTTCTTCGCCTAAATTCGTTAGTTTATCATGAAATCCGTGAGTATTTCACTGTTAATGGAGGGTTTTAGCCCTAGGCCTAAATTATAGGAAATAGTTGATTTGAATGGGCAAACGGAGTCCGATTTTGATAAATTTTATATGCACGGACTCGTGTTGAGATAACTAACCCGAATATATAACTTTTGTAATTTTTCAAGAAGCGTACCGAAAGTCGAGTTTTGACAACTTGTGGGTTTTGGTGTATTTTGAATTGTTTTGATTGTGTAATGCCCAATTGTCCTATTTTGATGTAATTCTATTGATTTTTATCAGATACGACACCTGTGGAGGCCGACATTTGCGGCAAGCGAGTTGTCTCTTAGCGGTTTTGTATCGGAGTTGAGGTAAGTGGCTTGTCTAACCTCGTGTGGGGGAACCTTCACCCCTAGGATATTATGTGATAGTTGAAAAGCCTTGTACGCGAGGTGACGAGCGTGTACATGCGCTGGTTGTTGTAACTCACTGTACTTGAATTGTCCGATTTGTGATATTCTTGTTCTTAGTTGATTAAATTGTTACATTTACCTGGTGTTCGCTAGAAAAACATGACTAGATAGGATTTATCTGTCTAATTGCCCAATTGTCTTATTTGAACTTCTTGAAAATTGTTGGTACTAGTTTTGGTGATGTTTTAGTTAAGCATATTATATTTTCTCTGTGCGTTTCTTTATTTATAGTGTTGGTGGACTACGGGTTCGATTCCCGGAGATCTCAGGGCTGTGGGTTCGATTCCCAGAGACCCTGGAGTGGAATTGTTTGTGGACTGCGGGTTCGATTCCCGGAGATCCAAGGGCTACGGGTTCGATTCCCGGAGACCCGGAGTTTATTGATATATTATTGAGATATGGACTGCGGGTTCGATTCCCGAAGATTCTGAGATCATTGAGACACATCCTGAGGTATTGAGACATGGGCTGCATGTTCGATTCCCGGAGACCCAGAGATACTGTTGTTTGGACTACAGGCTAAATTCTCGTAGCTCCTGGATTGTTGATTATAGAGTGGGATTGTGGGTTCAATTCCCACAGGTCCTGGACTTGCTGGTTGAGTTTTGTTGAGTTGGTTACTTTTAGTTAGTTATTCGTAGTCTGTTGTAGTAATTACCTTATTAATGTTACTTCATATTTATTTTCACATATTCCTGCTTATTACTGTTGATTATTATGTTGTTGTTTCTCTCAGTAGGGCCCTGACCTTCCTCATCACTACTCCATCGAGGTTAGGTTTGGCACTTACTGAGTACCACCGTGGTGTACTCATGCTACTTTTACAGATCCATGTACATCAGGACAGGCTCATACTAGGTGATTCAGCAACACATTTGGAGACCTCGAGGTATGATCTGCTACGTCCGCGGATCCGGAGGCCCTCCTTCTATTCTGATAGTATTAGCAGATGTTTTTCCCTCATTTCGTTGTTTTAGATACTCTTGATATTTAGAGCCACAGTTGTATTCCCCTTTTAGTTTATGTTATCCGTGGGATTTTGGGTCTTGGTGGTATGTTATATAGTGTGTTTGACGAGTGTATATGCCAAGCGGCACAGATTACATTCCTATTTATATCGTTTTTCCGCTATTTCTTGTTTAATGTTCATAAACTTGTATATTCCGCAATGTGTTAGGCTTACCTATTCGCGGGGATTGGGTGCTATCAGGACAGGTTCACGATTGGTGAACTAGGATCGTGACAGATAAATGTGTCGTGGAAGGAAAGTATTTTCGTTTGATTAGATACCAGTTAGTTTTGACTTGGAATGTACCATATAGGTATTTTGATATAAAATTGTGCAGTCCATGTTCTAGTATCCATATGTTAATGTAGTGCTTGTAATACTAGGATTAGGATTGTGGATATAAACATTGTGGTGCTACGTACAGTTGTGGATGTGTTGTTTAGACAAATTTGGTGATTCTCTGGCAGGTGGATAGGCCTAGTTACAAAGGAGACTCTGCCGAAATTTTTGAAACTTTTAGGAGTTAGTGAAAATTTAGAGACTAGAGGTAGGTTAGAAATGAGATATGTGATGCTAAAGTGTTTGGGGAAGACTATACTCCTCATTCGAGGACGAATGATCCTAAGGGGGGGGGGGGGGCATTCGCTATGTAATTTAGGATTTCGTAGTGTCACATAGGCTTATTAAATATTTTTATATACCATTAATATGGTAGACATCAATTAGACTTAGTAAATATGAGTATAAGTCTTATGGTAAGTTATGTGAGGTCCAAATGGAAGCCTAGGTGTACAAAAAAAGGGAAATTTTTTTAAATAGGCCAAAATTTCAAATGGATTCGCACAAGGCTCCACTTTAAAGGATAATATATAACTATGTATAAGGTTTTATGTGTTGAATAACATATCAAATGAAATTCCTTTGAGTCTGGTTTCCAACTCATCAAACCGTTCGTCATTGGGACATTACTACACAAAGTTACGATCAAATTACCAAAGGCTGTAAAATGCGATCCCGTGTCAGGTCAAATCTGCGATTCGCATTTTTATTCTGCGTTCCGCATTTTGACCGTAGATTGAACCAGTGTAGCTCATTTTTGGCCACTGATTTTGTGGTGCATTCTGCGGCCTGCATGTCCATCCTGTGGTGCATTCTGCTATAGCTGAATTGACATTGCAGGGTAATTTTTTTATTTTCATAACCCGACCCCATTTTGATATATAACCTTTGGGGCTTTATTTGGGGTCATTTCCTAATGATTTTAGAGAGAGAGGTGAGAGTATTTTAGCGAGAGAAGGAGGAACCCAACATCTAAACCATCCAAATCTTGCATCAACCTTCAAGAATCGAAGAACCCAATCACAAGTTCTTCATCTAAGAGGTAAGATTCTATGCCCTAGGTTTTAATTTCGAGTTTAGAGTATAAGATGGGTAATTGAAGTATGATTCTTGGGTATTTTAGTGTTGTGTATACATGCATGTATAAATTAGGTCGCGAGAATATTGTTTGACATAAATGAGTAAAGATTGGGTTAGGGAATGAAAGAAGTCTTGAAAAGGGGATTCAAAATCAAGATGCTCAACTAGTGTTTGAGAAATGCTCAAATGAAATAGTTTCATGAATATCTTTCTAATATGTGTTTAATGTTGTTATGTCTCATAGTATATTGGAATTGTTAGAGATTTTGGAGTGTTGTAGTAACTTATGGAAAGCTCAATCGAGGTATGTATGGCAAACTTTGATCTTTGTAAAATCACCTTGTTTGGTGTACGAATACATAGTGTGTGATATCTATGTGGATTGTTGTAAAGTTTTTATGGTTGGTTTGTTAGGTGTTGATTGGTTTGATCGAGTATTTTTAGTTTAATGGTTCAAGTAACTAAAAATAAACTAAATGCGTGATTGTGAAAGTGTTATGTGGTAAGAGTTGAGAAACAAATGATGGAAGGAAAATCATAGACGATGCAATTGGAACAACTGTGGTAATAACATATTTGGCTTGTTGTGGGAAATTATTGTGGTGACTTAAATTGCATATGAATTGTTGAAAATGAAGGAAAATGGTATTGATGGTTAGGTAAACTAGTAAATTGTTGTGGTTATTCTTAAGAAGTATTGTTGTTGATCTTTGTGAATTGTTGATTGTTGTTGTGTTGTTTGTGAATTGTAACTGTACAGTGGGATCGGGTTGCGCACCGCAACACGAAGTAATAAGGTGTGGGTTGTGGTGATAAGGTTGGCTGAGGTAATAAGGGTGGCCGAGGTAATTAGGGTGGAAAGCGATCGAAATCACCATTGAAATCAATATGTCTACCAATTGTAAAATCATTGATGAGGCATCGTGAAAGGAGACGGCTGAGTATGTAACATGTGGGGCACTGGTTGTCCTTTTGTTTGGTTGATTGTGCTTTCCATGTGTGTTTGGTTGTTGCTTTTATTGTTTCTTTCTACTTGTATATGGGTTGAGGACTACTTGAAATAAAGTTAAGTGGTGAAAATTTGATTGGCTTGTCTTGTTATTCCTTTACGTATTTGTTGGTTATTTCTATTACCGTGACTTACTTGTCTATGGCTTGAGTTTACTTGGGACAAAGTTTTTTCATACATACCAATACAATTCAAATGTACTGGCGTCCCTTTTGTCGGGGGCGTTACATTCGTGTTATGATTGTAGGCGGATCCATAGCAGGTACTCAAGTCCACCGACCGTAGCTCCTCTTCAGTTCATGTCAGCTGATTCGGCGAGCCTCTTTCCATTCGAGGCCCTATATGGCTCTTGCCACTTTCTGTTTTGGGATCTTATTTGATGTGTATAAGGTATAGCCGGAGCCTTATTGTCGGCATTTCTATATTATTCTTCAATTGTATTTAGAGGCTCAGTGGACAGGTCGTGGGTAGTGTCGGGCATGGTAATTTAAAAAATAAATATTGATGTGTAGCAATGTTGTATAAAAATTGGAATACCTTTACACCGTTGAATGAAGTTTCTAATGGAAATTATTATTTTTATGTTTATAAAAATTCAGTTAATAGAGTTCATATCCGATAAATGGCTTGGTTATTAGGTAATGAGAATGAGGGGTAACACATGGGATATGAAAGGTACCCAGGTCCGCTTGACTGGGGATACCCGGTCGAGTGCCGATCATGTCCCTCGAATTTGGGGTGTGACACAACTATCAGCTAAGGGGTTTTACTACCGTTCGTCTTTTATTTTTTCTACACTGCATAAAGCTACTATTTTGCCTTCGTAGACTAAGCTCTGTCTCCATCTACATGGCATAAGGCTACTATTCTGCCTTCCGAGGTTAAGCTCTACCTCCACTTGCATTTTCTACATTGCATAAGGCTACTATTCTATCTTCCGAGGTTAAGCTCTACCTCTAGCTGCAATTTTTTGCATTGCATAAGGCTACTATTCTGCCTTCTCAGGTTAAGCTCTACCTCCGTCTGTATTTTTCTGCATTGCATAAAGCTGCCATTCTGCCTTTCGAGGTTAAGCTCTACCTCCAGCTGTATTTTATCGCTAAAATATCGCCATTCCATTTAAATATTGCATAAAGTGGCAATATTTTTTCGGCTGAAAGATCGCCATTTTTATTTATGTCTTGCATTGGCTAAAATATCTTTACTTCATTTAAATTTTGCATTGGCTGAAATATTGCCACTTTATCTTGCATTGGCTGAAAAATCGCCATTTATATTTACACCTTACATCAGCTAAAATATCGCCATTTTATTTAAGTCTTGCATTAGCTGAAATATCGCCAAACCCTGCATTTTACGAGCTGAAAGATCGCCAAAATTGTCCAAAGGCATCATCGTTCAGAGGCACCATTTTTATAGCTTGAGAACATCTTGCCATGGGTTGAGGAACCCACTTTTATATCTGCATAGCATTATTCAAAGGCATCATGGTTCGGAGGCATCATTCACATAGTCCGAGGGCATTATTCAATAGCCTGTGAATCCTTTATTAAATGTTTCTGCGAATCATAACCATCCAAAGACAACATTCATGGTCCAACGAGAACTTTCATCATGTTTTAAATTCATGCACAACATATGCGCTCATGCTGTTATTTGTAGGTAAACCGAAAAACAACGGACGTGTCAGTAGGAGCGATCCCACTCCAGTTTCCTCAGCCCTGTTAAACTCATAGTAATGCTACCCCAATCCAAATATCTCATCCGTTCTTGGAATAATCCCCATTAACATGTTTCGTCGACGGGTCCTAAACTACATACGACCTGATTCATATAAATCCAAGGATATGTAGGCAGCTTAGGAACCAGAGCTCGGTTAAAATTCATCAAATCGTTTTGTCCGGTCAAAATTGGCCATCATATCTTTACCTGATAAATCTTTCATCCTTCCCGAGTAAAGAGGGGAAACTGTTGATACTCGATTTTTCCCAATATAATTTTTTATATATACAAAATACTCTCAAAATAGCATATATATGCATAGCTAAGTGTTTTGGTATTTTTTCCCAATTTTTAAAGATTTTTAAATCAATTTATTATCTAGTGATTATTCCCAAAACTATCATTTTGGTTAATAACTTATTTTATTCCTATTTATACCAAAATATAGCTAGGGTAATTTTAATACATATTTTTACAATTTATTTAGTATTTTAAAAGATAAAATGCATGTAAATGCAATTTTAGCTTATTTTAAGAATTAATGGTATTTTATAATTATAAAATTGGTCCCAATATTTTAAATTAATATTTACATATTATTAACTGATCTAGTACTTTTAATTTACTTTCAAAATTATTCTTTACTATTTTTATAAAATAAAAGGACAAAACTGGTTATTTAAAAACTTGCCTCATTTTGTTTCAATTGTAGCCCATTTTGTATTTTGGTTATAGCCAAATTTGACCCCCCAATAGACCGAATCTGCAGCCCAATTCTGGACCAGCCCAATCCCAATTAACCCAACTCTTAACCCATTTAAATTACCCGACCCAAGCCATCTTAATCTAGACTGTTAACCCTTGAGATCAACGACCCCTATCCACCCTACCATAATTAAACCTAAGTGACTACCCTAATCCCCTCATTTTATTCCAAGTCGCCTCTAAATAACCTTCCCTTCTCAAACTCTCTCGAATTTTCTTGAAACCCTAATCACATTCAACCATTTTCGACATCCAACTCATCGGAATCCATGTCTGCTCAGGCCATAGATGGCCTATACTCACCTCACATGGTGTTCAACGTTATGAGGTTTGACCTCGTTGGTGTCTGTTTGAATCTTTGTCGATTCAAGTTTCCATGGCTTTTCTCTGGCGTATCCAAATTATTTCAAGACTGGTTATAACTTATCCGACTTAGGTCGGATCTTTTCCAAGCCTTTCTCATTCTAGGGTTCTTTTTAAACCCTAGCTATTTGCATTTTTTTTAGATTTGTTACATATATGTGCTCTACTTGAGTTTTCAAACGTTTCCCCCTAATTTTTCTTTCAAAGATTTCTTCTTTCCGCTTTAGGGTTTCTGTAAAGCTTAAGATATTTCTTTATTTATTCCTTTTCTTTTCTTTATGTCTATTTGGCTATACTATGTTCTTATGTCTTCTTTTTCTACCATGCATGTCTTCTACTGTATTTTTGTGTTGCATGTTCTTCTATTGTGCTCCGTTTTTTCTTCTAATATGTTTATATACCATGCTCTCATATGTTTATCCCATTGTATTTCACTGTATGTTCTTTTGCTATACTATTCTGGTGCTCTGGTGTTCTTTTATAGTATTTATCTACCATGTTCTTAAGTGTTACTGTTTTACTTCTATTGGACCTTATTTGAGTTTCCTTTAAACATTTCCGAATATCTTCATTCCTAATCTTGTGTATCCTAGTGTGCCCGCACATCCACCCTAGCATCATCATCACTACTACCTTCGTTCTACAGATATGACAATTCTTAATCATCCAACAATCTGCCCCATACAATATGGCCGGTCTAACCATAGCTCTATAAAACTTACCTTTGAGTATCGGTGATACTTTCTTGTCACACAAGACTCCAGATACAAGCCTCCATTTTATCCAGCCTGCCCGTATACGGTGAGTGATGTCCTCGTCGATCTCTCTGTCCCCCTGAATCATCGACCCAAGGTAATTGAAGCTATCTCTCTTGGGGATGACCTTTGATCCAAGTATCACGTCCATGCCTACTTCCCTCGACTCAGCGCTAACCTTGCACTCCAGTTACTTTGTCTTAGACCTCCTCAATTTGATACTCTTAGATTCGAGGGTCTGTCTCAAGTCCTCCCACCTCTCGTTAGCACCGACCCACGTCTCATCAATTAGGACTATGTCATCAGTAAATAACATACACCATGGAACATCTCCTTGAATATGGTGTGTCAGTGCATCCATCACCAAGGCAAATAAGAACGGGCTAAGTGCATAGCCTAAGTGAATCCCATAACAACTGAGAAATGCTCTGCGTCGCCTCCCACTACCCTAATGTTAGTCTTCGCTCTATCATACATGTCCTTGATCGCTCTTATGTAGGATACTGGCATGCCTTTTGCCTTAAGACATCTCTAGAGCACCTCTCAATAGACCTTGTAATATGATTTCTCCAAGTCAATAACACCATGTGCAGATCCTTCTTCTTATCCTCGGACTGTTCCACCGACCTCCTCATAAGGTGGACGGCTACCGTAGTTGAGTGACTCGGCATGAACTCAAATTGGTTTTCGGATATAGATGTCGTCTTCCTCACCCTCGCCTCCACCACCCTTTCAGCCCTTAGCCTATTATTAAAGAGACACTTTTACTGTTTTTATTATTTTCTTCTTTGTTCATTCTCAGCACACAAATTCTCTCTTACCGCCTCCCGCTTCTTTCTTTCTAACCCACTTAAATCCATCATCCTCTCTTAACCTAGCCCCCGCCATTTTCCCTTTTCTACCCCCTACGCAGTTCTGCCATCTATGGCTCGAAGAAGGCTTGGGCTCCTATTCTGTCGTCCATAGTGGCAAGCAGAAGAATATTGATGATTTTTGAAAGAAAAATGAAAATAGACACAAATCAGAAAATAAATAGCTCTCAAATATGATTTGCACCAAAAAATAACCACTAGTGTTGGAAGATTTTGAAGTTTGAAGTTTTGATCATTATAATTATGACCTTGAAGTTTCGAATCTGAAATTTGCTTTGGTTAAAAATTATAACTATGTAGCAGTTTGTATCAACACTGTATACTAGTATATAATTGTGTATATGGATATACAAGCACCCCTTATACACTATTATACATATTTATACAAGTTATGCTATATTGTATAATTGTGTATAAATGTGTATATTTATGTATAATATTGTAGAATTATATATTTGTTTTTAGTTTATACGGATGTATATATATTGTTAGTGTGTAAGAGGTCTCGACGGGAGTTTGGCACTTCTTTCTCTTCTTCTTTTTCGTGTATGTGTTGTATGAGCGTTGGAGGGATCCTACAATTCATTTACCAAGTTTTTATTTTTCTTTTATCCTTTTGGATTGCTTCAGCAATTGCACATAAAAGTATTTGAATTTTTTTACCTTCAGATTATATGTATTATTCAGGATTTTTGAGTTGCGTTGTGGCTGATTTACATTTTTTTTTAAAAATGGTTTATAATCAAAGAAAATCAAGAAAATGAAAACAACTAGTTGTATAAAGAAAGAGCAATAACCATAGTTGATTGTGTGAAATAAATTGCCTTTCAGAAATTAGCCTATTATTTTTGGGCTGTAGATTTGTAAAGTGATATCTAGGCTATAATGTTGCAAATCAGGTGTGTAATGTGTAGTTATGTGAAATTATCCCATTTCTTAATACATGCAAGGTCTAAGCAAAATTGAAAGAATAATATAGCAACATTAATTCAAGAAAATTTTAATCCACTAAAGAGCATTCAATATTTGTTCAGCAAAGCTATAATAAAGTTGACAAATGAAACATTTATAGAACTTCAAAGTTGAAACAACCAACTTGGATTATTATTTTTCAGTTAATTAACATATAAATAAAACCATGCATGCACTCTGGTCGTCTTCAGCTATAATAAGTCCGATAAGGTGGGATACTTTGTTCATTTCTGAAAAAATTGGTGGGATCCACCTTACTCTTTATTTTGGCCAATCTCTCAAAGTTGCCATTGAAATACTTTTCACCCCAGATTTTGGCCTTGGAATAGCTGTAGTCCTCTTCATTCTTTCCAAAATCAAGGTCCCTGTAATTCAAATAAGCAGTTCTTGGAGATTTTGCAACATATGGCTCCATTTCCTTGTAAAGTTTCCTAATCCATGCTATCTTCTGGCTTGATACACTCTCACTATTATTACCCCAGTTGACCAAGTACTGAATATTATACAAATTACCCTTTCTATGTGGGAATGGAATTTCAGTTTCTGAAATTTCATCTAATATTCCACCAAATGGCTCCAAAATTATCTGGGGTCTTTCTTCTTCCAAAAAAAGTCTTTCTACTATTTCCCAACCATTTTCAGGAATTGGACTCTTTACAAAATCAGATGTCCCTTTGTTATAGTTCTTCTGTGTTGGAATTGTCTTATCTAATAAAACTTCAAGTGATTCATTTGGTTTCCTGAAAAAGAAATACAGCACTGACCCGATCCAGGGAACTTCATAGCATTCTTTCTTTGAATCAACAGGCTCTTGGAAGCAATCTTTTTTATCCAAATCCAACTCAGGGAATTTTTCTTTAAGCAATGGAATTAACTCATCAACTGGACCAACATATAGTGCTTGAAAATAGAATTCCAAAAACTTTTCATCAGTATTTTTCGCTTTACCATTTTGAATAATAGCTCTGATGAACAAATCTTCAGGTAGCTGATGTGATATATTTTGCCATTTTTGGAGGAGATTTTTGCTACCCTCTAACTTCCTACGAATTGTAAAAACAGTAAGCTTTTCAGGGACACGAACCAATTTGAGTTTCCATGCAAGAATGACACCAAAACTAGCTCCTCCACCTCCTCGTATTGCCCAAAACAAATTTTCGTCCATTTTTTTCCTGTCAAGGATTTTTCCACGGACATCCACTACACGAGCGTCTACAACATTATCGGCTGCTAGGCCAAATTTTCTCATTAGAGAGCCGAGGCCACCACCACTGATAATGCCACCAGTGCCAATACTGAAGCAAACTCCTCCTGGAAATCCATGCACTTTACTTTTATTGGCAATTGCATAGTAAAGCTGGCCAAGCGTCGCTCCTGCTTGAACCCAAACGGTTTCATCCTTTAGATTAATCTTGATTTTGTTAAGATTGCTTAAATCAAGCATAACAAATGGGGATTCAGAACGATAAGATATGCCTTCGTAGTCATGGCCACCACTTTTTATTTTGATTTGCAAGCCTAGTTTTTTACCACAAAGAATAATAGGCTTGATTTCTGATTCTTTCCTAGGAGAGACAATGAAGAGGGGATGTGAAGAATTCAACCATCTGGGATTCTTTTGAGCGTATTCAAGGATAGATGAATAAGTGGGAGTGTTTGGGGTGTAAATATTTTTGGTAATATTGTTTTTAGAGTATTTGGAAACACAGTGGAGAAAGTCTTGTTGGGAGTAACATTTTAACAAAAAGAATGAAAAAATTAAAAGAGAGAGAAACTGAAGTCTGCCCATTTCTTTTCTTTGGGATAATGAAAGAAGCTTAAGAGTTTTCATGCAAGAGATTGCTATCTAAAAGAAGCTATATCATGCTTTGAGAGGGAAAGAAGATGAATTTGCTTATGAGTACCGATTCAAATAATCCACATTTATACAGATGAAATTTGGTGTATTAATTTGAATGACTAATAAAAAAGATTTAATGTATTTGAATGCATATTAGTTTCTGACTTTATTCAGCAGTTTGACTTTGACCCAAAGTACGTTAAGATACAGACATCTAAATCCGGGTTTTCAGTTGGCAAGATATGAATTATCCATAAAAATGTACTTTGTGGTATTCAGTACGTAGTTAATATTGGCGATGGGAAGTTTCTTCTAATTAGAATTTTAAACATAAATTGACTTTGCTGATGCCACTGAAGTTGTAACATAGGGAAACATAATCGTTGGCTTTTTCCACATTTTTGGTCGTACATTACTAAAACTCTTTATGTGTCGTAATTTCTAAAAATAATTGCCTCAATATTTTTTTCATTTTAAAATTTCTAACGTAAATTAATTATTTTCCCCCTATTTTACCCTTAATATTAATTGTTATTAAATATTATAAATACCTTAACTATGAGTAAGTAATAAATGAAGATAAATTATATCTTAAAACATAAAAAATGATAAATAGTCGAATACTTTTTTTAATTAATATTTTTATAAGAACCGTGTAAAAGAGAAACACAACAGATACAGTACTACTCTATAATAATTGCACGGCCAGCTAAAGATCTCAAATTAATTTATTTATTACTACCATTAATTAGGCGTTTGAAACATACACATAAATAAAACATTTTCACAAACGTCCAACAAAAAAAGAGAACCAAGATTAATCTCTCAAATTAATTATGTTAATTATGACTTCTAATTAGGGCGATAACTTTAAATCCTAATTAATTGTTTATAGGTATTGACAAGTACAGTTAATAAGGTACTCCCAAATTTAATTCTTTCGCTTAGATACTTCTCTAACTATTTAAATATTTTATTAGGAACATTAGGCCAAGCAAATACTGTATCTATTTTTCAATAGCACATATGGCGGGGTGATTTGTGTGACGTAGAATTTTTCGCGTGTATAGATTATAGAAGGACCTGGCTCCTTATATTATAGTTGCGGAATAAAAAATGTAAAAAGTAAAGAACATAACTTTTTTTATGTGAAAAATATATTGTTCAAGAGGTAAAAAAAACTACGACCTACTACCCAGTAGGATTTTCTCCAAACACTTACACTACAACACTAAGCGAACAACAAAGTTAAAAACTCTTGCAAGCCTAAGGATTAATTCTCATCCTTATAGCAACTAGCCACAGGCTATTGTGACTACTTTCAGATAACTCTAACTTGAACAAATACAACTTCAGTTTACAACCTCTCGCAAACCTATGGATTAATCCTAACCCTTATAGAAACACGACACAAATTGTTGCGACTACTTTAAGTTAACTCTAACATTAAAGATATAACTCAGGTACCTAGTACAATTTGGTTCGAAAAAAGCTGAAAGGTACAACTCAAAACGCCTACTAAACTTTGAACTAGAAATAAAGAAAGACACATAAAATTCTTTATGGAGCTGGTTCTTCAATGTGGTTTGTGTAGCTTCAAGATCGCACTCTTAAAACTTATAGGAATTGCTCACAAAATGCCTAGTTATTGTCCTCTCAATTCTTGCTTAACTTCAACATGTATGCATCACCTGTAAAAGAGAACATATATATATATATATATATATATATATATATATATATATATATATATATATATATATATATATATATATATAATAAAGATTAACTAGAGTTCTAATACTTTACTCTTCCTTGGTAGAAGAATTCTAGTCAACTTCAACTTCTAACTCTTCCCTTATCTTGGATAGAGTTATCTTCAAGTAAGGAATCATGCTCCTTATCAAATATGCAATTTTTTCGTTCAGAAAATATCATATATAACCACTAATACTTATCTCTTTCACGTACATGACTTTTGCTTGATTATGTCTGTCACCTATGTATACTATCCATTGACCTGGTTCATGCGTGTATTCATTTGTAAATCATCAAAATCAAAATTGCTCAAGGCAACAAATTACCCATTTTGTTTGATGAAATATTTTGCGCTTTTCAAAACCATGAAACCTGTTTTAGCTCAGCTCAACATGAATCACAATGTTAGAACACTTTCCATTTCAAGTCATAAATTATCAAGGACCAGATTCATTAGGTTATAAACCTCACAGTCCAAAAAAAAAAACATACATAATCTTCTCCCTTTTTGGCATCATCGAAAACTTTCATAATTAACTTAAGTAACTAGGTTTTAGCAAATATCACTCATGGCTACTGAGGCTACTTTAAATACAGTCATGGATTCAATTTTCTCATTATCAATTTAAGGATATTAGTCATATAAGAAATTTCAACAAACAATTGAAGCAAAAGCATTAAATTTCACTGATTAATAAGATCCTACCACAAAGCATAAGAAAAAATAAAAATATTGCACCATGAACAAAAAAAAGAAAAAAAAATCTCACTTGGTTCACTGGTTACAACTAGGCTAAGAATAATTTAGGACTAGGAAGGACCAGGTTTTTGATTCTTGGCTTGAAGTAATTTCATTATATCTTGAAGAATACCATCATTCTTCTCCTTTTACTTTGCAAGCTCACACTTGAGATAGTCTCTCTCAGCCTCTACTTCATTCAACCCAGTCTTCAATCATTCAATATCAATATCCTTAACCATTTTCTTTCACTATTTGAGCCTTCTTGCTCCTTTTGGTAGACGTGGTTGTGTTAGTCATAATTGAACTCTCTGCCACAACCTCTTTTTCTTGAGAATTCTTTTGAGAAGACTTTTTCTTTTTGGCACTAGGTGTCGGTACTTCAATATATTTATCTTCATCCTCGTGAACTAGGTTCATCTCCTCAATCTGTACTATTTAACTTGGCTTGCCAGTTTTTTTTATCGCAATTTTTTAGCATTCTCAGCCAAGTCTTTTATACATTGGCCTTACTCTGCTTCTTCTGGATCCTTGTAGTTCTTCCTTTTGTTGGAGGAGTTGCTACAGGGATGGAAAGAGCAGCCTTCTCTTAGTGCTACCCTTGCCCGTTCCTGGAGTCTTTCTAAATTTGCTCTTGTTCTTTTGATTGTAACTACTTGACACCTCTCATAATAACAATAAAGGGGCGCTTGTCTATTTTTAGCAAAAAAAGGAACTAGTTCCTGAAACCGTTTCTTTAACCTATCTAGCCCCTCTTTTACACTTCTATCATAAGAACAATCACCTATCTTTTGTGATTCTATCCCCATACTTTCATCTATAGTCTCCTCATCATCGCTAATCTCTTCACTTCATACAATCATTGATCCATCTTCTTCAGTTAAACTAACAAGAGTGGTCAAGGAACTCCAGTCACTCTTTATTCTCCCTTTCCCCTCACATCTATTTCAACACGCACGCTTTTTTTTCATTTTTCATTTTTAACACCAATTTATTCAGTAACAATATTTCCCTTTTCAATACTAGCCACATACCCAACCATAACAAATTGATTCTAAAGATTTTCTTGCAATTTCATAGCCAAACTTAGTGGTTATCTGTTCAGTTTAAAAGAAACTGGTTCTTTCCCCTCAGCTGCAGATCAAATCATTAGAATTTTGATGTTCTTCTGCTTGATTGGCTTGTAGTCTCCCATTTAATTTCTTGGGTGGTTCTTAACTAATTACTGCTTCTCGTGCAATCATTTTGATATGCCTTTTTCTGTGTGTTTAAATGGTTGAAAATATGGGTGAAGGTTTTTTTAATGGTGAGAAAGGGTTTTCAGAGGGAAATGATAAGTGTATATGACACCTTTTTAAAGTTAGAACTCTAACCACATTAAAAGTTTCATTTTGAAAAGACGTTAGACGCTTTCCCAAATATTTCGACAATTATGGAGCATAAGACTCGTTGTGAGACTAGTTATTGTGTAACTAATAGGTTCAAAAGTAGTTTGGTCCAAAGTGAGACTCTTTTTAGTTTATGATCCATATGCAATTATTTCAAATTCTGCGGGGTATAGAATACATACCTTATAAGCTCGATGAACCAGGTTCTTTAATAAAAGTTCTGTTGTGTAAGACTGATGTTTTCCAAAAAAATAAAAGATAATATCATTAGACATCAATAAATATATTTTTGCATGGAACAAGAGTATACTAATAAATGTAAGAGATTCAAAAATATCTAATCTGATTATTCACATAAATCACAAATTATCTAACCAATTATTGAGTTAGAACCTGTTTCTTTTAGGTGATCTTAATCATCCCTAATTCTAACATGTTCCTTTCAATGTGATCCCTACTCAAAGATTTTGTGAAGATGTCAGCAATTTCCTTATTAGTAGCACAAAATTTCACAATGATCAACACCTCTCAATACTATCCCTTTGAAAACGATGCTCAACATTATGTGATTAAGTACTTTTGTGATGGACTGGGTTCTGGTCATACTAATTGCACTAGTTTTATCATAAAAAGTTTTGGATACAACTCAACATCAGCAGTAGACAAAACCATAGAGTTTTGCCTTTTTGGTGGCCCAAGATATAAGACAATAACCAAGACTATGTGCCATACCTGAGGTGCTCTTTCTATCCTCAATAAAACCTGCATAATCAACATAAGCATATCCCACTAAGTTGAAATTAATAACTTTTGGATACCATAGACATAATTCAGCAATGCCTTTTAGGTGTCTCAAAATCCTTTTGACAGGAATCAAGTGAAACTGCTTCAGATTTGCCTAAAATCTAGTATAAAGGCCTACAGTGAAAATAATGTCAGGTCTACTAGTAGTTGTATTGGGAAAAATTATATTCATATATATATGGTGATGTGTAATGACACGTGGATTGGTCAATGAGTTATGCTTAGCCATGGATCAAGAGTTACAAACAGGTACAGATATGAAGATGCATAAGACGAGTGGCTCAGCGCCCCATTCTTGTTTAGGCTTATTTACATACGAGCAATGAGAAGAATGAACCTGACTAAAGAAAAGGGTACAAATACGACATTTAAAAGGTATTAAATGATGAAGCCATTGAGGAATATATACATTAAATGTAAAGATTATGTAAAATGGCATTTAATGTCATAATTACTCATAATAGACTCATTATGTCTTAGGAATAACGTGCATTCCCAAAGGGACCTATAAAAGGAGAGATATGTAATCAGTTGAGACACAAGTTACTATTGAAATGTACTTTCATTTACTTGCCTTCTGATAATATTTCATGTTCCTTTCCTTACATACTTTTTCGATTATCAGTAACCCAATTCTTCTAATTTCTAGCTTTGGCTAAAATTTATTTTTTGGTAAAACAAATTGGTTCTGTTATCGGGAATTTGATAATCAATTATATCTCAACTTGATTTTCTTGTTGCATCAATTATGTCAAACAACAATGACAACATTCAAGGAAACCCAGAAATTCAAACATCCCAGCAACTTCAGGGATATCCACAGAACAATAATATACTGATTCCTTCTCCACGAGGCTCTCCACGGCGGTTTCGTGAAGGCACTCCTGATGGATCCCACATAGATGGACATGATCAATTCAAAAATGTTGAAACCATGGATGAGGCTTTGCAAAAACATATTGCATAACAAGTCAATAAAGCTCTTGAGGCTTTTGTTAGCCATTACATGTTGATCAACCCATACCTACTCCAAACAACAATACTTTGGAGAATCCTCGTTCTGGACTAGTTAATTCAGGCTATGGTGGAACCCATAGTGAAACACATGAGGGAGTACCACATGTGATCAAGGGAGTAGATATAGATAAATATTCTCAACAACCATGGAAGCCAAGTGCTGCCCCCTCCCAATTCCAAAGAAGTTTAATATGTCTGACATTCCAAAGTATGATAGTACATCAGACCAACGAGATCACATTACTGCACTTACAATAGGTGTCAAGGGCAATGATTTAACTAAGCAAGAGATTGAATTGGTCTTGGGCAAAAAATTTGGTAAAATACTCACTAACGGGGTCTTAACATGATATTCTCTTTTACCTGAAAACTCTATAAATTTTTTTTGCTGAGCTTGCAGATCTATTTATTAAAGCACACTCGGGAGGTCAAAAAGTTGAAAAGAGGATGGACACATCTTCAAAATGTAATGACCCGGCCGATTGTTTTTTAAATTTACGCCCCGATCCCCAATTTAACTATTTCCCTAAGATCATTTCTGCTATTGGGATTTATCGGGAGGGTTGGTTCTGGAATTTGGAGTGTTTTGGGACACTTAGTCCCTAAATGAGAGCTTTGTAGTTAAAATGTGGCTTGTAGTCTGTACAGTGTTAAAATGACTTCGGAACGGAAATCCGATGGTTCCATTAGCTCCGTTAGGTGATTTCGGGGTTGGGAGCGCATTCGGAATGTATTTTGGAGGTCCGTTGCTCAATTAGGCTTGAAATGCCGAAGTTTGAAATTTTGGTGAATCCGAACGATAGGTGAGATTTTGATCCGATGGTTGGAATGGAATTCCAACAATTTCTGTAGCTTCATTATGTGATTTTGGATGTGTCGGCAAATTTTCAGGTCATTCGGACGTCGTTTGGTCTGGTTTTTGATTGAATGTTAGTTTCGGAAGTTAGACGAAATCCTAGGCTTGAATCCGCTATAATTCGATGATTTTTGTGTTTAAGGACATGTTTTTATGATTGGAACAAGTTTGTATCGTATTTTGGAGTGTATTAGTGGTTTTAGTTGGGGTCCCAGGAGCCTCGGTGTGAATCCGAACGATCATCCGGGCTTTTTGGAACTTGAGAAACCTGCAGAAAATTGCAGCAGCAGTGCAGCAGGATTTTGACCTACGCGTTCGCGAGGCATGTGCCGCATTCGCGTAGGCAAGGGAGAGTTGGCCATCGCGTTCGCGACCCAAGATACGCGTTCACATAGAAGAAGGTAGGGGACCATCGCGTTTGCATCTCGTGATGTCGCGTTCGCGTAGGTGTGGCTTGGGACACACCGTGTTCGCATTCAGATTGGTGGCGTTCGCGAAGAGTAAAGTAGGCGGTTGTGGAATTTGTTCATCGCGAACGCGTGAGGTGCATTGCGTTCGCGAAGGATTAGACAGCAAAGCATCGCGGACGCGTGGATTGGAACGCGAACGCGTAGGGTAATAGTTCAGTCAGTGAATTAAATATCAAAACACAGTCCAGTCGCAGAAATAGTCCCAAACATGCCATTTTTGAGTTCTATAGAGAGAAACTCACGGGGAATTGTTGGAGAATCATTGGGTAATCATCGGAGGTAAGTTTCTTGGCATAATTTCATTATTTTATCATGAAATCCTTGAGTATTTCACTGTTAATGGAAGATTAATGGGGGGTTTTAGCCCTAGGCCTAAATTATGGTAAATCGTCGATTTGAATGGGCAAATGGAGTCCGATTTTTGTAAATTTTTTATGCATGGACTCATGTTGAGATAAGGAACCCAAATATATAACTTTTGTAATTTTTCGAGAAGCGTACCAAATGTCGGGTTTTGACAACTTGTGGTTTTTTGGTGTATTTTGAATTGTTCCGATTGGGTAATGCCCAATTGGCCTATTTTGATGTATTTCTATTGATTTAGATCATATACTATACCTGTGGAGGCTGATATTCGTGGAAAAAGAGTTGTCTCTTAGCGGTTTTTTACCGGAGTCGAGGTAAGTGGCTTGTCTAACCTCGTGTGGGGGAACCTTCACCGCTAGGATGTTATGTGATAGTTTAAATGCCTTGTACGCGAGGTGACGGGCGTGTACATGCGCAGATTGTTGAAACTCACTTTACTTGAATTTTCCAATTCGTGATATTCCTGTTCTTCGTTGATTAAATTGCGACATTTACTTGATATTCGTTAGGAAAGCATGATTAGTTAGGATTTATCTGGCTGATTACCTAATTATCTTACTTGAACTTCTTGATAATTGTTACTCACGGTCAAGACAAGATAACCAAAGGTACGATCACAAACCTATACATAGGGAATTAAGTTTCTCATCAAGGTTCAGAAATTATTGAAACACACGTGGGTCACGAGATGATGATGGAAGTTTAAAAGCAAGGGTTGTTGGTTACAATTTTAACGTAAACACCTCTCAACTTGAAGCTATTTTAAGAAGCATGAGAGATAAGTTATGATGGCTGAAGGAGATGAGATCAAATCCAAACAGATGAATCCCTCATCATTGGTGTGAATTCCACAATGACCACATGCATAAGACCGCAGATTGCAGATTTTTGCAAGGCGAGGTTGATTATTTGTTAAAACAAGGGTATCTCACTAAGCTATTTAGTGAAAAAGGTAAAAAAAAAAGCATATATGAAGAACAGACAGGGGCCTTCGAAGCCACCCTCACCCAAAAGGACCGTCAATGTTATAAGTGGGAGAGAAGATATCAATGGTGTTTCATATACCACAACTAATAAAACATCCAAGATAAAAATCATTCATGGGAAGCGGTTGCGATATGTGATGAAAGAGGAGATTATTACATTTAATGATGTAGATGCTGAGGGTCTCTTGAATCCACGTAATAACACACTAGTAATATCTTTACTAGTACATGACAATAACGTGAAATGAGTTTTGATTGATCCATGCAGTTATGTGAATATTATTGTGATACGAGTATTGCGCGAGATGCAAGTTGAGGATAAATTAATTCAAAAAGATTTGACAACTCTAGTGTTGTAACAAAAGGAGAAGCGATCCTAACAACATTTGCAGAAGGCATTGTCAAACATACCAAATTTCAAGTCGTAGATATGAAAATGGCTTACAACATTATTCTTGGGAGACCATGAATCCATGACATGGATGTTGTACCATCAACCTTACATCAACTTGTTAAATTCCCATCACCATGGGGAATTTGTCAAACTAGAGGCGATCAACAAACATCTTGGAGCATCAATTCCATTGCAGATTCAACTATTCAAAGTGAAGAAAATTAGCAATTACAGAATTCAACTGAGGGTAGTGTGGTGTCAACCTTAAATGAATAAGAAAAAACATATATGGATTCAAGGTCGAATACCATTCAAGAACCATGGGAGAATGAAAATATTAAAACAACGATAGAAGAGTTAGAGGGTGTGGTTTTATTTAAACACCAACCCGAGAGGAAAGTGTATATAGGAGCCAATCTCAACCTAGAGATAAAACGTAAGTTAATTGAATTTTTTAAAGCTAATGCAGATTGTTTTGGTTGGTCCCATTCTGGCATGACATGGACACCATCGGAGGTCATGACTCATAAATTAGATAAAGATCCATCATATCCTAGTCAAGCAAACGAAAAAAGCAAGGAAGTTTCAAGAATTAGGTGATTCAAGAAGAAATTCAAAATTTGCCAAAAAAGGTTCAATTCGTGAGGTAAAATATCTTAATTGGTTAGCTAACATTGTTGTGGTTCCTAAAAAGAATGGTAAGTGGCGAGTTTGTGTAGATAACAAAAATTTTAATAAAGCATGTCCAAAAGATTCTTTTCCTTTACCGCACATAGATCAACTAGTTGGTACTACTGCAGGAAATGAGCCATTAAGTTTCTTAGATGCATACTCAGGTTATAATCAAATCAAAATGGATCCAAGAGATAAGGAAAAAAACTTATTTCATAATAGACAGGGGGACTTATTGTTATAAGGTAATGCCCTTTGGTCTTAAGAATGCAGCTGCGACGTATCATAGGTTAGTTACTCAAATGTTTCAAAAACATTTAGTTAAGACCATGGAGGTATATATAGATGATATGCTAGTTAAGACTCGACATTTAGAAGATCATATATCGCATATGTTTAAAACGTTAAACATTTTGTGAAAATATAATATGAAGTTTAACCCAGACAAATGTGCATTTGGTGTGGCATCAAGCAAGTTTTTAGTTTTTCTTGTTTCTAATCATGGTATTGAAGTAAATCCTGCTTAGATTAAGGATATTGAAGAAATTCCTGAGGTACTTTTCAATAAGAAAAAAGTTTAAAGACTGATAGGGAGAATCGCAGCTTTTGGGAAGGTTCATTTCCAAATCATCGGAAAAGTGTTTCAAGTTTTTCCCAGCCCTTAAAAAGCAAGATCATTTTGAATGGTACGAGGAGTGTCAACAAGCATTTAGGAATCTGAATACATACTTGTCAAACCCACCCCTGTTAGCAAAACCAAAAGCTGGGGAGAACCTTTTCATCTACATTGCTGTTTCAAAAGTTGTGGTAAGCATTGTTTTGATTCGAGAAGAACAAGGTAAACAATCCCATATCTATTATGTTAGTAAATCTTTGTTAGGTGCAGAGACACGACTCCACAATTGAAAAATCTAGTACTTGCTTTAATCATGGCATCTAGAAAATTGAGACCATACTTTCAGTGTCATCCTATTATTGTAGTAACTGCATATCCCTTACGCAATATATTACATAATCATGAATTATCGGGAAGGTTAGCTAAATGGGCCATATAATTAAGTGAGTATGAAATCATGTACCTACCTAGAACAGTAATAAAATCCCAAGTATTGGCAGATTTCGTCGCTGATTTTAGCCAATTGATATAGTTAGAGCAGAAAAAGAAGTTCAGGTACTTAATGGGGCTAATCCATGAACATGGACCTTATTTACTGATGGTTCATCTAACATAAAAGGTGCAATATTAGAAATCGTTTTAGTACCACCTATGGGTGAAACTATTAGGCAGGCTATTAAATGTCACTCGGTAACTGAGTATGAAGCTGTGATTGAAGATCTAGAATTGGCACGAGAAATTGATATAAGTCAAGTGGTGATCAAAGTAATTCTCAGCTTGTGGTTAATAAAATGTTGGGGACATAAACGGCTAGGAAAAGGAGAATGCAACAATACTTGGAAAAGGTACGGGAACTGATATAGCAGTTCCAAACTTGGAAGGTCATCCAAATACCAAGCGATGAAAATATTGAAGAAGATGCCTTACCCTATTTTGCATCCGTAGCATATGTGGCAAATGATGCGAACGCCTCAGTTATACATTATTTCACACAGTTCTCGAACATGATAAGAACGAGGTAAATTTTAATAATTTAACTTGGGATTGGAGAAACAAAATTGTTGCTTTTTTATGGTACAGTACTTCCCTGATGACAAGAAGAAAGCATTCTCACTTCGAAAAAAGTCCACTCGTTACTATTTAAATAGGGCAACCTTTACCATAAAATATCTGGTGGCCCCTTAGAAAGATGACTCGGACCTTCTCAGACGGAGTATGTAATAAGGGATATTCATGAGGGGCATCGTGGGAATCACAAAAGAGGAAGATCACTAGTAAGAACCTTGATTAGAGCAGGGTACTACTAGCCCAAAATGGAAGAAGATGCAGAAATTTTTGTGGCTAAATGTGATAAATGCTAGAGATACGGTAACAATATGCACTGATCAATAGAATTATTACATCTGATCATTGCGTTGTGGCTATTTATGAAATGGGGAATGGACATAGTAGGATCGTTGCCTCAAGCAAAAGGACAAGTAACGTTTGTGCCTGTACTTACTGACTATTTAACTAAATAGGTGGAGGTAGGAGCATTTAAACAGGTGTGAGAAAAGGAGGTCAATGACTTCATTTAGCGTAATATCATCTGCTGATTCGGTGTACCAAAGGAAATCATATGTGACAATGTTCCTCAATTTATCAGAGCTCAAGTCGCAGAGTTTTTTGAGAGTTGTCAAATAAAAAGGATTACATCTACATTTTATCATCCAGTGGGTAATGGACAAGCAGAATTAACAAACAAAGTCATCACTAATAATTCAAAGAAGCGATTAGATGAGTCAAAGGGTAATTGGCCTAAAGTGTTGTGAGCACATGATTTTTGCACCGGGCAAATAATTCCAAAATTAAAATAAATATATTTTTGAGGGCAATTGTGTGCCTTGTTTGAAATTAGCTACACTTTGTGTGTTTGAATAATTTGAAATTAGAAAAATAAAAAAAAATAGGTTAAGTAATTATTTTGTTTGAATTAATTATTTTAAAGAAGAAAATCATCAAAAAAGAGTTTTAAGTAGCGAAAATTAGGGAAAATGGTAGAAAATTGCCAAAAAATACCAGATAATTAGAATAAGTAGGAAATTAAGTTTTTATAATATTCATAAAAGAATAGAAAAAAAATATAAAAGAGGGTGTTTAAATAAATAAATAAAATCAGAAAATACAAAAAAATAGTTGGGTTTAATTGATTTGGGCCAAAAGAACTGAATTAAACGGCCCAGTCCCTTAGCCCAAAGAAGCCGGTCCAGTTCACTAAGTAAGAATTGATCTCAACCATTCATTGCACCAAATCCAACGGCTGAGAATCAATCCGGGATTAATTCAATTGGTTAAGTTTGAGATCAAATCTCAACCGTCCGTTTAAGTTGATCTAACGATTGAGAGCATGGGTCTTATTTGTAATGGAACGACGTCGTATAAGTAACGCCTCTGTGAGCGGTTGATCTCCATCAGTTGAATGGCTCAGATCACCTCGGACGCCTGGCCTATAAAAGGCTTGTGTCTGAACGATTTTTGCCATTTTACATACTTCCTAAAACCTAGCCGCCCCAAGCCCCCTCGCCTCTTCTTCTTCACCTTCTTCAAACAGCCTGCAACCTTAGCCGGCCATGGAGGCCACCACCCTCCACGGTGGTCTCCGGCCAACTCTTCACCTCCCCTTTGCCTTTCTTCATCTTCTTCAACTCAAATGACCTTCAAAACCCTAGAAAAACAACAAAGAAACCTCACTGTTCTTGATATGCCGGTCACCGGAACCTACCTCCGGTGACCACCAAAGTATGAACCACTCTACCAAACCAACGCCAAAAGAACCCCCCTGACCTGATCTACCCAACCATATAAGCCACCACCCTCGAATCTTCCCCGATCCCGTCGAATATCCAAAACAAAGTCGCCGGAGACCTAACTCCGGCGACTCAAATAAACCTTCACCAAAAATCCAACCTTTCCCCTTTCTAAACATCCCCCTTAACCAGAAAATCCCAAAAAGACTTCGTCTTGAAGTCTAACAAGAAAACCAGAAAAATAAATAAAGAAATAAAGAGATAAAGAAAAAGAGAAAAGAAATTCAAAGAAAAGAGTGAAAGGAGAGGAAAATGGGAAGCTCAGGGGACCGGCCCTGCTAATCTAAGTCTCCCTCCCTCTCTGTGTTTTGCTTGCTTTCTTCTTGTCTGCTTACTTCATGTTTTCTTTTGTTTTGTTATGTCCTGTTTAGTTTGTCGCATGAATTAGGGTTGTCTTTCGTTTAATCTTGGTTTGCTTCTCTGTTTTAAAGATTTCCCTGTTCTTCTTCATTCTTTGTTTGTATTTAAGGTTTCTTATTTGTTGGTTTTAAACATCTCTGTTGTTTTTCTTGTCTATGTTTAACTGCATGATTTAGTTTTAGTTCTAGTTTAGCCGTTTTGATTCTCACTCTCCTTCATCTCCTGTTCATATTAGGGTTTTCTTATGTTGGTTTATGATATCTCTTATGTTCTTTTATCTGCTAAATGGCATGCTTAAGATTGGGGTCTGATCTTTTGAAACCTGATTTATTGATTCTGCTTCTCTTTTCTGTCACTTTGTATTATAGATCTAGGGATTTTTCTTCATTTTTATTCTTCATCTTCATCTTATCTATCACACGTTTGTATTAGATTAGGGTTAGTATTTGGAAAGTTTTAGATTTAGTAGGTTCTGGCTATTATCATTCCTGTTTTACTATGTTAGAACCAAGTCATGATAGTTTAATTGTTCTTGTGTTTAGATAGGCTGTGTTCCAATTCTCTTGACTGCTTTGTGGGATTCAGTCCTAATGTGTCTATGTCAAATGAACATCGAGTATGTTTTGAGTCTTTCAGTGAGTCATTCAATATAAAATGGTTGTAACTAAGCCTGATTGATGTTAAATGGCACTTTGCTATTGAAAATTAAGTTTGTAAGTCTAATTGATTGAGATTCAACAATACTCAACCTTTTCTCTGAGTTTTGATTAGTTGATGGACAAATTTGATTTCATCTGGCTATGTGTGCAATTATCTATTGAAATGGCTAAGTTTGTAATGTTTTGTGTTGCTATGAGCATTGTTAATGCCCATCAGGCTTAGGTGATTTGGTTATAGCTGCAGTAGAACTAAGATTCATAAGTGGTTATTTTTGAAAATATGTAGTAGGTGTCTTAGGATAAGGTTAAAATTGAAAATCAAAAAATAGGTTATAAGTTTAATAAGTGACCAAGAGTGGTCAATTTTGTAATTGACCTACTCTGTAAGGTCTTTCACACTGGCAAACACTTAAGTAGGCTAGTTGTGTAATAATTGGGCTAAGTCTGAAATTTCAGACTTACCAAGCCCCTAATTAAGCTATGATCACAGGTGGCTAGGCCTGCAAAGGTCTTAGTCCATCCTGTATTCAATAGTGAGCTTTAAAATGGCAAAGCCAAGCCCAGCTTTGGGATTGGCTAAGTTTTAAATAGCTTAAATAGAATAATTAAGTAGGCTAGTCCTGCAAATTAGTTTAATTAACTTAAAATGAACAAAAATAGGTTATTAGGCAATAATTGACCTAAGAGTGGTCAACTTTGCAAAGGTTGATCAACTCTATAAGGTCCCAACACACCAGTCCACCTCAAAAGGGGTTGGTTGTGCAGAATTGGCTAAGTCTGCAAATGCATACTTGCCCAGGTTCATTTTTGAGCCCTGAACAATAAAGCAGGCTAGTCCTGCAATCAGTTTTAAAAGAAATTAAATAGGTCGATTATGCAAAAATTGGCTATGTCTGCAAATGCAGACTTGCCCAAGCTCTTTTTGAGCCCTGAACATTAAGTGGCCAAGCCTGCAAAGGCTTTGGGCCCAACTAAGTTCAGTAATTGGGCTTCAATTGCCCAAGCTAAGTCTCAACTTGAGACTCGTTAAGTTTTAAATAGTTGAATATAGTAATAAGGTAGACTGGTCCTGCAATTAACCTAAAATGAACTAAAAAGGGCTATGTTTGAAATAATTAGAACTAGCCATTCCTTGAATACCAATGCAAGGACTGGCCATTAGTTAAATAAGTCTCAAAATGCTGAAACCTGACTTAGGTAGGTCAGGTAAATCAGCAGTGTCCTTAGGGGCATAATCGGAAACCAAATAGGTAAAATAGTGAATAGTTTGAAACATAAAGGGTTAAGGGAGTCATTTGTACCCCTGATTTCTGCAATTTTGTAGAGATTAAAGGGTATAATGGTCTCCCTAAAAAGGGAAATCAGTAAAAATCTTTAACCCTTAGGGATATGTTAGTAAAAGGCCTTAAAAAAGAATCTTCAGAACCTTCTAGCACATGCTGGAAGGGTTTTTGATAACTGAAAATGGGGTCCAAGTGTAAGTTTAGCAATTTTAAAGGGGGAGAAGTGGGATTTAATCCCATTTTTTGTCCCCAAGAAATCAACAATTCTCACACCTATATAAACCCCCAAAAAGAGTTGAATAGGGGCGGCTTCGATTACAACATCATCTTGTAAACCAATGTTTTTGAACTATCAATGAAAATCTAGTGTTGTTGTCAATCCTTTTGCTCTATGTTATTTCTTTTAATTACAATAGGCAAATAAATAGGAACGCAATTATGAAATGAAAAAGAAAAAAAAAGAGAGAGAAAAAGTGAAAAAAAAAGAGATGATCCAAATAAGTAAAGGCCGGGATGATGCATGACGACTCGAGGAAAATGTGTTTATTTTAAAGTCGTTGCATCTTATCTCTTCATGCGCTAACAACTAATGGGTGTTGATGTTTGTGAGCTCCAGATATTTGTGGCAACTGGCATTCTGGCTACTCACCCTTACAACACAAGATATAAGAAAATGACGAAAGCTGTGTCGCAAGAGATTGAGGCAACTGTCATGGATCCCGCCCAAGAGGAAGAAATTGTGGATGTAGCAGGGATGAAGGAAGAGATGTACAAATTAAAACAGCAGATGGCCGAAATGTATCAGGCTCAGTCTAGGGGTCAACCCTTGCCAACTTACCCTGCCAATCCCACATACATCCCTCCAACTAACCCCAATCATGAACCACCCACGATGAATGCACCCTCTACATACCCTGACTACCATCACTATTATGCTTCCACTTCCCAAGTACCACCAACTCCAACAAAACAAGTACCACCCCATCCACCCCAAGTTGCTCCAGTGTATGTGGCACCTCCACCTGCCGCCCTGCACAAATCATCTAGTGAACCAATGTTCCAAATACAAGATCCTCATTACTACCCACCGGAGCCTACCTTTCGACAACACGAGTCTCATACTCCGCTGATGGAGACGAGCGAGGAGAAACCTGCTAAAAATGCAGGGCAAGAGGAGATGGCTAGGAAGGTGAAAAGCTTGGAAAACGCCTTTCGCAATATGCAAGGATTGGAAGGGCAAGTAAGCGTGGCATACAAGGATTTGTGTCTGTTTCTTGAAGTGCAACTTCCCATTGGATTTAAGTTGCCGAAGTTTGATATGTATAGCGGACATGGAGACCCGGTGGCCCACCTCAGGGGATATTGCAGTAAAATGAGAGGGGCAGGAGGCAGGGATGAGCTATTGATGGCGTACTTTAGCCAAAGTTTAAGCGGTTCTGCTTTGGAGTGGTATACTCGCCAGGATCATACCAGGTGGTTCATCTGGGACGATCTCGCGCAAGCCTTCGCGAACCATTTCCAATACAATCTGGAAATCATACCAGATAGACTATCACTCACGAAGATGGAGAAAAAGCAGGAGAAAGCTTCAGGGAGTTTGGTTTCAGGTGGAGAGAACAAGCGGCAAGGGTAGATCCGCCGATGAAGGAAGGAGAAATGGTAGATTGTTTCCTACAAGCTTTGGAGCCTACTTATTATGGGCATTTAGTGTCAGCAATTGGAAAACATTTTAATGAGGTTGTGAAGATGGGGAGTTTTGTTGAGGAAGGTTTAAAAACGAACAAGATCATGAGTTTTTCGGCAATTAAGGCCACGAATCAGGCAATACAGACTGGGAATGGAGGAGCAATTGGGAAGAAGAAAAAAGAAGAAATAGCAGTTGTGGAAAGCAGGCCTTGGAACCGTAACCAACATCATAACCCACCAAGACCATACCGTCCATACCCACCTAACCCGTCAACTCCATACAACCCGCCAACCACATATAACCCACCAATACAATACACCAACCACATATAACCCACCACTACTATATTACCCACCAACTGCCCCGCACTACCACCATCCATAAGCCCAAACCTACTCACCACCACCGCCGCATGTATGGAGAGCCCAAGCCCCACATAATGTCTACCACACACAAAACATATACCCTGCTTCTAGAACCTATAGAAACCCAAACAGACCCAGGCCTGACCCAGAATGGAGGAATAAGGCAAAGAAAATATTCACCCCGTTGGGGGAGTCATATACCAGCCTCTATCACAGATTAAAAGAATTGGGGATGTTGAGCCTGATTGAGTCTAAACTTCCAAACCCACCTCCGAAAAACATTGATCAATCTGTCAGGTGTGAGTATTGTTCAGGAGCACCAGGACATGATACTGAAAAGTGTTGGCATGTGAAGAATGCTATCCAGGATCTTATTGATAGTCGGAGAATTGAAGTGCAAGCTCCGGAGGCTCCAAACATCATGCAAAACCCACTACCAGCTCACCATGAAACGCATATGATAGAATTGGCACAGGATGAGAGCAGTCGGAAGCCGTCTCAGTCTACTATGATGATTAAAGCCAGTAGCAGAATGGAAAAGGAAGCCGAGAAAGGAAAAATGATTGTTGAGGAACCAGTAAAAAGGCCAGTAGTGGTGGAGAATTTGAAGGTTGTAGTACCGGGCGTGAAGCCGATATTAACAGTGAAAGGCGCGAGTGTGGAACCAGTGATCATAAGGCCGGTGGTGCAGATGCCGGTAGTAAACACGAAGACTGTACCTTGGAATTACAACAAGGTAGCAGTGATCTACAAAGGGAAAGAGGTATCTGGAGAAATCAATGAAACTCACGGTCGGACTCGGTCTGGGAGGTGTTTTGCCCCAGAAGAGTTAAGAAGAATGAAAGTGGTGAAAGAGAATCAGTTGAAGAAGCCTGTGTCCGAGGAAGAGGCGGAGGAATTCCTCAAAAACATAAAATCGCAAGATTACTCCATAGTCGAACAACTGAGGAAAACCCCGCACAGATCTCTTTGCTCTCGTTGTTAATACACTCGGAAGAACACAGGAAAGCTCTGTTGAAGATATTGAAAGAGGCTCATGTCCCAGAGAAGATCTCAGTTTGTCACCTTGAAAAGATTACCAATAAGATCTTCGAGTCTAATAAGATTACGTTCTCAGATAATGAATTGCCTGTTGAGGGTACCGAGCATAATAGGGCACTTTATCTTACGGTGCAAAGCAAGGAGTCGGTGGTTACCAGAGTGCTGATAGATAATGGTTCAAGCGCAAACATTTGCCCACTGTCAACTCTAGGGAAGCTGAACGTCTGTCCGGATAGAATTTCGAGGAACAGTATAAATGTGAGAGGATTTGATGGTGGAGGTAAGAACATGTTGGGAGACATTGTCTTGAAAGTGACTATTGGGCCTTTGGATTTTACTATGGAATTTCAGGTGTTGGACATTACTGTGTCCAATAATATACTGCTGGGCCGACCATGGATCCACGCGGCCAAGGCAGTGCCGTCGTCTTTACACCAGATGGTCAAATTCGAATGGGAGCAACAAGAAATTGTGGTGCATGGAAAAGAATATACATGCAGTGTTGTGATGCCATTTGATGATGCCGATGGAGATAGGGGTCCTTGGGTCTACCAGGTGACAGATACCATAGCAGTGAACAAGATTGTTGAAGGAGAGAAACTGTCGATCCCTATGGTAGCACCAACTGCTGTGATGGTGGCCCGGGAAATGGTTAAAACGGGTTTGCGCCAGGAAAAGGGTTGGGCAAAGCTTTGCTAGGAGTCACCCAACCGGTTCAACTGCCAGAGAACAAAGGTACTTTCGGCTTAGGGTTCAAACCCACCTATGCCGATATCCAAAGAGCCTCCAAAACCAAAATGAACTGGACCCTGCCTAAGCCTATACCCAAACTATCCGACACCTTCACCAAGCCTGATACTAAAAATCGGACATCTGCTGCGTCAAAGTACATCGAGACCCGACCCGATGAAGAGCTTCCGAAGAAATTTGAGAAGATATTTGGGGATGTGAACATGGTTGAGATGGGGGAAGGCACTAGCAAGATGGATGTGCAATTTGTGGGATCCAGTGTTATGCTGAACAACTGGGAAGCCACTCCTTTCCCGATCAGGAAGGAGTCTTGGTAGTTAGCTTTGAACAATTTCATCATCATTTTCCCAGAATTTTTACTTTTGTAGTTCTCCCACCATCAAAAAAAAAAAATCAAAATGTATCTCGAACTTTGTTCATCTTTTTATCAATGAAATGCAGTTTTTCTTCTTTCTTCATTTTTGCCTTATTTTTTATCTTTTCTTTTGTACAGTTCTGTATGTGCTGATTCTGATGCCATGTCATGCATGAAGGATTCTCGACCTAGTTTTGACAGTCGCATTACCATACAAGAAATTGAGGAGGATAGTGAGATAGAATGCGAGGATGAGGAAGCCCTGGAGGAAATAAGTAAGGACATGAACCAATACGAGGAAAAGCCCAAACCGAATTTGAGTGATACGGAATCCATCAATTTGGGGAGCGAAGATAATGTCCGGGAAACAAAAATTAGTGTTCATTTGGAGACACCCCTCGGGGAAGAATTGATAAGGTTGTTGCATGAATTTAAGGACATCTTTGCTTGGTCCTATGATGACATGCCCGGACTTAGCACTGATTTGGTGGTACACAAGTTGCCTATCTACCCCGAATGCCGGCCAGTGAAGCAAAAGTTGCAGAAATTCAAAACGGACGTTATTGTAAAAATAAAAGAAGAGGTGAATAAGCAGTTTGAGGCGAAGGTCATACGAGTCACCAAATATCCCACCTGGTTGGCGAACGTCGTGCCAGTCCCAAAGAAAGATGGAAAAACCAGAGTGTGTGTGGACTATAGAGACCTCAACAAAGCTAGTCCAAAAGATGACTTCCCATTGCCAAACATCCACATATTGATCGACAATTGCGCCAAGCATGAGATCGGTTCATTTGTAGATTGTTATGAAGGTTATCATCAGATCTTGATGGACGAAGAAGACGTGGAGAAAACTGCTTTCATTACACCTTGGGGAACGTATTGTTACAGAGTAATGCTGTTTGGATTGAAGAATGCCGGGGCAACTTACATGAGGGTAATGACCACGATTTTCATGACATGATGCACCAAGAAATTGAAGTATATGTGGACGATGTCATCATAAAGTCCAAAAAGCAACCTGATCATGTGAGGGATTTGAGAAAGTTTTTCCAAAGACTCCGGAGGTACAATTTAAAGCTCAACCCTGCGAAATGCGCTTTCGGAGTACCTTCAGGGAAACTGCTGGGGTTTATAGTGAGTCGGTGAGGTATTGAACTAGATCCATCAAAGATCAAAGCCATTCAAAGTCTACCTCCGCCGAAGAACAAGAAGGAAGTAATGAGCTTATTGGGGAGGTTGAATTACATTAGCCAGTTCATCGCTCAGTTGACATCAACATGTGAGCCGATCTTCAATTTGTTAAAGAAAGATGCAGCAGTGTAATGGACCGGCGAATGTCAGGAAGCCTTCGACAAGATCAAGGAATATTTGGCTAATCCTCCAGTGTTAGTTCCTCCAGAGCCGGGGCGATCTCTGATTCTGTACTTGACGGTGCTTGACAACTCCTTTAGTTGTGTGCTAGGCCAACACGACGAGACGGGCAAGAAAGAGCAAGCTATATATTACCTCAGTAAGAAGTTCACATCTTACGAGGTGAAATATACTCAGCTAGAAAGAAGTTGTTGTGCGTTGATCTGGGTGGCTCAGAAATTGAAGCATTATTTGTCAGCATATACTACATACTTAATATCACGACTGGATCCTCTGAAGTACATATTTAAGAAGCCTATGCCTACAGGGAGAATTGCTAAATGGCAGATTCTACTCACAGAATTTGACATTATCTATGTGACTCGTACGGCAATAAAGGCGCAAGCAATTGCCGATCACTTAGCAGAGAATCCAGTGGACGATGAATATGAGCCATTGAAGACGTATTTTTTTCCAGATGAGGAGGCAATAAATGTTGAGGAAATAGAACAAGATGAGAAGCCAGGATGGAAGATGTACTTCGACGGAGCCGTCAATAGCAAGGGCGTTGGTATCGGAGCAGTACTCATTTCAAGTACGGGTCAACACTATCCCGTCACAGCTCAGCTTTGATTTTTCTATACCAACAACATGGCCGAATATGAGGCGTGTATCTTAGGATTAAGGATGGCAATTGACATGGGTATTCAAGAGATTTTGGTCATGGGTGACTCGGATCTCTTGGTACACCAAATCCAAGGAGAATGGGAGACACGAGATTTGAAATTGATACCTTACCGGTATTGTTTGCACGAGTTGTCCCAAAGATTCCAGTTCATAGAATTCAAACACATCCCAAGAATTCACAATGAGGTTGTAGATGCTTTGGCCACACTGTCCTCCATGCTTCATCATCCGGACAAGACATATATAGATCCACTCCAGATCCAAGTTCGTGATCAAAATGCTTACTGCTTTGCCGTGGAAGAGGAATTGGATGGAGAACCGTTGTATGATGACATCAGGGAATACCTGAGAGCTGGAAAATACCCAGAGCAGGCCACTGGAGATCAGAAAAGAACTATCAGGCGCTTGGCTAATGGATTTTTTTATCAGCGGAGGAGTTATATACAAGAGAACACCAGACCTAGGGTTGTTGAGGTGTGTGGATGCATAACAAGCTGATGAGATTCTGATTAAAGTACATGCTGGACCCTGTGGACCCCACATGAGCGGATATGTCCCAGAGAAGAAGATTTTGAGAGCTGGGTATTATTGGCTCACTATGGAGCGTGATTGTATCAAGTATGTGAGGAAATGTCACTAGTGCCAGGTACATGGAGATCTGATCCACTCCCCGCCTTATGAATTGCATACAATGTCTGCACCATGGCCCTTTGTCGCCTGGGGCATGGATGTTATCGGCCCGATAGATCCAGCAGCTTCCAATGGGCATAGATTTATTTTGGCTGCAATCGATTATTTCACCAAGTGGGTTGAGGCAAAGACATTCAAGGCAGTGACAAAGAAAGCGGTGGTTGACTTTGTGCATGAGAATATTATATGGCGGTTTGGAATTCCCAATGTGATCATTACAGATAATGGAGCCAATCTAAATAGTTAACTCATAGCAGAAGTTTGCGAGAGATTTAAGATCACACATCGCAATTCCACACCTTATAGGCCAAAGGAGAATGGGGCAGTAGAAGCGGCGAATAAGAATATCAAGAAGATCCTCAGGAAAATGGTAGAGGGATCCAGGAAATGGCATGAAAAGTTACCCTTTGCTCTCATGGGTTACCGTACGACGGTACGTACTTCTATCGGAACCACACCTTATACACTGGTGTATGGAACAGAGGCTGTCATACCCGCAGAAGTAGAAATACCGTCATTACGGATCATAGCTGAAGCTGGAATAGATGACGAAGAATGGGTGAAAGCCCGGCTGGAACAATTGAGTTTGATTGATGAAAAGAGATTGGACGCAGTTTGCCATGGGCAGTTGTATCAATAGAGAATGGCCAAATCATACAATAAGAAAGTGCGACCTCGGAAGTTTGAAGTCGGACAACTTGTATTGAGGCGTATCTTACCGCATTGGGCTGAGGCAAAGGGCAAGTTTGCGCCAAATTGGCATGGACCATTTGTAGTATCGCGGGTGTTGTCCAAGAGGGCATTATATTTAACAGATGTTGAAGGAAAGTGCGTAGAGACTGCTATCAACTCAGATGCGGTCAAAAGATACTATGTATGACTCCTTTTCAATTGAATGTTTTGTATTTTGTTGTGATTTTGGAATTGAAATGACAAAGGCATTTTATTCTCTATCCAAACACTTTATCCATTGACAACCCCTTTTGAGCCTTAATGAATATATTCTTTCATATCCCTCTCTCGGAATCGCTTATAGCACAATAAGGAAAATGACGATTAAAATTGACAAAATGGAAACTGATGAATGAAAAAAAAAGAAAAAAAAAGAAAAAAAAAGAAAGAGAAAAAGACAAAGAAATCGGGAAAAGTCAAAAAGAAATCCATCTTACTAATGACGTTGGATGAGCTACGTCTGACTTGATCCCGAAAGGGTACGTAGGCAGCCTCTCTGAGTTTCAGTCACAATAAAGGAAAAATCCAAAAAATTTCCCACATATTGAAACCGGGGCAGAAGTTATGTTGAATAAATTCCGAGAGTTGTAAATATTTTTGAACCCTCGTAAATTTTGAGCCTTTATACCTTTCTTTCTTAACCCATCCAAAAGCCACGTTATGATCCAAAAAAAGACCTTCTGATCAATTTCAAAATGATAACAGATGCAATGAAGGAAGAGCAAGATATTAGACAACACCCGTGGTATAAGAAAACAAAAGACAAAAGGAAAAATGACAAAAATGAAAAAATGAGAGAGTCTCATCAGTGAAAACCTTAACCGGCACTGTGAGGCGATTGTGAGTTTGAGAGAAATAAAATGAGAGAGTCTTGTCAGTGAAAACCTTAAACGGCACTGCAGGGCGATTGTGAGGTTGAGAGAGACTAAATGAGAGAGTCCTATTAGTGAAAACCTTTCAAGGCACCGTAGGGCGATCGTAAGGATTACCAAAAAAGAGAAAAGGCAACAAAAAATAGTATTGGTTTGGGTTGAAGATAATTCGGAGTCAGAATAATGATTGGAATGAACTGGGTCGGAGTTTAAATACATGGCATGGTCAGCGGAATCATCCAGCAAATACCTAGATAAGTTCTATCATCTCTCCAAAACACCCTTTACCCTTCTTTCATTTTTCTGCATTTCATTGTTTACCTTTTGAGAGCTAACTACTAGCTCCTGATGACGAAAGCTGAAACAACACTAGATCAGAAAGAAAGAAGAGTTGGGAAGGAAATAAAGAAGTTTGGCAAACATGGACAAAGAAAAAGAAAACAAAACAAAAAAGGAAAATAAGAAAATACAAAAAAAAGAGTTCGCAAGAGATAGGCAGCTGAAAAGCCACACAGCAGGAGAAAAAGCAAAAAAGGGGAAAGCAATAAGAGACAGGAACGACAGATGCCAGTTGCAAGCAGTTTATATCTAATAAATTTTGTTTCATGATTCATGCAGGAACGAATTGTCACTAATCACTTTAAAATAAATGTGACCAATAGGGAAAATAGAAAACACCAAAAAGAGAAAGTTTGCCAATAAGTGGAGAAATTCACAGGTGAGAGACAATTGGTCAAAGAAAATACCAAAAAGAGGAAGGTAACATCTTTTTAAATCCATTCCCCAGTCATCAGGCTGAGGGAATACTTTTCTGTATTGCATCTCAAGCATGTTTAATTTCTGTCAGGCGCCCACCTATCTAACAAGGGAATACTTTTCAGCATTGCATATCAAGCACGTTTAATTTTTGTCAGGCGCCCACCTATCTAACAAGGGAATACATTTTTGCATTGCATTTCAAGCACGTTTAATTTCTGTCAGGCGCCCACCTATCTAACAAGGGAATACTTTTCTGCATTGCATCTCTGCACGTTTAATTTTTGTCAGGCGCCCACCTATCTAACAAGGGAATACTTTTTAGTATTGCATCTTTGCACGTTTAATATCTGTCGGGCACCCACCTATCTAACAAGGGAATACTTTTCTGCATTGCATTTCAAGCACGTTTAATTTCTGTCTAGGCGCCCACCTATCTAACAAGGGAATACTTTTCTGCATTGCATTTCATGCATGTTTAATTTCCGTCAGGCGCCCACCTATCTAACAAGGGAATACTTTTCTGCATTGCATCTCAAGCACGTTTAATTTCTGTCAGGCGCCCACCTATCTAACAAGGGAATACTTTTCTGCATTGCATTTCATGCACGTTTAATTTCTGTCAGGCACCCACCTATCTAACAAGGGAATACTTTTCAGCATTGCATATCAAGCACGTTTAATTTCTGTCAGGCGCCCACCTATCTAACAAGGGAATACTTTTCTGCATTGCATTTCATGCACGCTTAGTTTCTGTCAGGCGCCCACCTATCTAATAAGGGAATACTTTTTAGCATTGCATATCAAGCACGTTTAATTTCTGTCAGGCGCCTACCTATCTAAGAAGGGAATACTTTTCTGTATTGCATTTCATGCACGTTTAATTTCTGTCAGGCGCCCACCTATCTAACAAGGGAATACATTTTTGCATATTTACTTCCTGCAATTTTTGGTTTTATGTTAGCTAAAATCCCACACTGGGGCAGAAGAAAAAGTTTGTTGTTTTTGTTTTGTTTTGAGCAGGCTTTAGCTCGAGGACAAGAAGTATCATGGAAAATCAAAAAAAAAAAGAGGAAAACAAGAAAAAGAAAATCAACAAAAAAGAGAGTCGGCATCACAGAAAATCAAGAAAAAGAGAAGAAGAAGTGAACAAAGGCTAGATTAGGAACAATTGTAATTGTAGGATCATAGCTTAGAATAGCTTCTTCATTTTACATTTCCCCCCCTGGTGTAATAAGGAGTAAGTCGGCAAGTCTCAACAGTGTCAATGCAACAGTGAGTCCGGTAGTTTTTAAACTGCCGGACCTTCCCGAACTACACTGACCCGATTCCTGTTTAACCCAGGATATGTAGGCAACCTCTAAAACGAGTGCCTTGAGCAATATGCTCGAGAAACCTACTCAAAGAGAAATCGAGGACTCGCCACCTACGGAAATCACAGTTGCCGATGATGAGCCAAGCGCTACCCGAACAGGCAATGTGAGCACGTGATTTTTGCACCGGGCAAATAATTCCAAAATTAAAATAAATATATTTTTGAGTGCAATTGTGTGCCTTGTTTGAAATTAGCTACACTTTGTGTGTTTGAATAATTGGAAATTAGAAAAATAAAAAAAAATAGGTTAAGTAATTATTTTGTTTGAATTAATTAGTTTAAAGAAGAAAATCATCAAAAAAGAGTTTTAAGCAGCGGAAATTAGGGAAAATAGTAGAAAATTGCCAAAAAATACTAGATAATTAGAATAAGTAGGAAATTAAGTTTTTATAATATTCATAAAAGAAAAGAAAAAAATATATAAAAGAGGGTGTTTAAATAAATAAATAAAATCAGAAAATACAAAAAAATAGTTGGGTTTAATTGATTTGGGCCAAAAGAACTGAATTAAACGGCCCAGTTCCTTAGCCCAAAGAAGCCTGCCAGTTCACTAAGTAAGAATGGATCTCAACCGTTCATTGTACCAAATCCAACGGCTGAGAATCAATCTGGGATTAATTCAATTGGTTAAGTTTGAGATCAAATCTCAACCGTCCGATTAAGTTGATCTAACGATTGAGAGCATGGGTCTTATTTGTAATGGAACGGCATTGTATAAGTAACGCCTCTGTGAGCCGTTGATCTCCATCAATTGAACGGCTCAGATCACCTCGGACGCCTGGCCTATAAAAGGCTTGTGTCTGAATGATTTTTGCCATTTTACATACTTCCTAAAACCTAGCCGCCCCAAGCCCCCTCGCCTCTCCTTCTTCACCTTCTTCAAACAGCCTGCAACCTTAGCCAGCCATGGAGGCCACCTCTTCACCTCCCCTTTGCCTTTCTTCATCTTCTTCAACTTAAACGACCTTCAAAACCCTAGAAAAACCAAAGAAACCTCCCTGTTCTTGATATGCCGGTCACCGGAACCTACCTCCGGTGATCACCAAAGTATGAACCACTCTACCAAACCAATGCCAAAAGAACCCCCTGACCTGATCTTCCCAACCATATAAGCCACCACTCTCGAATCTTCCCCGATCCAGTCGAATATCCAAAACAAAGTCGCCGAAAACCTAACTCCGGCGACTCAAATAAACCTTCAACAAAAATCCAACCTTTCCCCTTTCTGAACACCCCCCTTAACCAGAAAATCCCAAAAAGACTTCGTCTTGAAGTCTAACAAGAAAACCAGAAAAAGAAATAAAGAAATAAAAAGATAAAGAAAAAGAGAAATCCAAAGAAAAGAGTGAAAAGAGAGGAAAATGGGAAGCTCAGGGGACCGGCCCTGCTAAGCTAAGTCTCCCTCCCTCTCTGTGTTTTGCTTGCTTTCTTTTTGTCTGCTTACTTCATGTTTTCTTTTGTTTTCTTATGTCATGTTTAGTTTGTCGCATGAATTAGGGTTGTCGTTCGTTTAATCTTGGTTTGCTTCTCTATTTTAAAGATTTTCATGTTCTTCTTCATTCTTTGTTTGTATTTAAGGTTTCTTATTTGTTGGTTTTAAACATCTCTATTGTTTTTCTTGTCTATGTTTAACTGCATGATTTAGTTTTAGTTCTAGTTTAGCCATTTTGATTCCCACTCTCCTTCATCTCCTATTCATATTAGGGTTTTCTTATGTTGGTTTATGATATCTCTTATGTTCTTTTATCTGCTAAATGGCATGCTTAAAATTGGGGTCTGATCTTTTGAAACCTGATTTATTGATTCTGCTTCTCTTTTCTGTCACTTTGTATGATAGATCTAGGGATTTTTCTTCATTTTTATTCTTCATCTTCATCTTATCTATCACACGCCTGTATTAGATTAGGGTTAGTATTTGGAAAGTTTTAGATTTAGTAGGTTCTGGCTATTATCATTCCTGTTTTACTATGTTAGAACCAAGTCATGATAGTTTAATTGTTCTTGTATTTAGATAGGCTATGTTCCAATTCTCTTGACTGTTTTGTGGGATTCAGTCCTAATGTGTCTATGTCAAATAAACTTCGAGTATGTTTTGAGTCTTTCAGTGAGTCATTCAACATAAAATGGTTGTAACTAAGCCTGATTGATGTTAATTGGCACTTTGCTATTGAAAATTAAGTTTGTAAGTCTAATTGATTGAGATTCAACAATACTCAACCTTTTCTCTGAGTTTTGATTAGTTGATGGACAAATTTGATTTTATTTGGCTATGTGTGCAATTATCTGTTGAAATGGCTAAGTTTGTAATGTTTTGTGTTGGTATGAGCATTGTTAATGCCCATCAGGCTTAGGTGATTTGGTTATAGTTGCAGTAGAACTAAGATTCATAAGTGGTTATTTTTTAAACTATGTAGTAGGTGTCTTAGGATAAGGTAAAAATTGAAAATCAAAAAACAGGTTATAAGTTTAATAAGTGACCAAGAGTGGTCAATTTGGTAATTGACCTACTCTGTAAGGTCTTTCACACTGGCCAAACACTTAATTAGGCTAGTTGTGTAATAATTGGGCTAAGTCTGAAATTTCAGACTTACCAAGCCCCTAATTAAGCTATGATCATAGGTGGCTAGGCCTGCAAAGGCCTTAGTCCATCCTGTATTCAATAGTGAGCTTTGAAATGGCAAAGCCAAGCCCAGCTTTGGGATTGGCTAAGTTTTAAATAGCTTAAATAGAATAATTAAGTAGGCTAGTCCTGCAAATTAGTTTAATTAACTTAAAATAAACAAAAATAGGTTATTAGGCAATAATTGACCTAAGAGTGGTCAACTTTGCAAAGGTTGATCAACTCTATAAGGTCCCAACACACCAGTCTACCTCAAAAGGGGCTGGTTGTGCAAAAGTGGTGCAAGTCTGCAAGTTCAGACTTACCAAGGCTCAATTTGAGCCCTGAATCACAGGTGGCTAGGTCTGCAAAAGACCTTGGCCCGGCCTGTGATCAGTCAATTGGCTGGGATTTCCAAAATTGGCTAAGTCTGCAAATGTAGACTTGCCCAGGCTCTTTTTGAGCCCTAAACATTAAGTGGCCAAGCATGCAAAGGCTTTGGGCCCAACTAAGTTCAATAATTGGGCTTCAATTGCCCAAGCTAAGTCTCAACTTGAGACTGGCTAAGTTTTAAATAGTTGAATATAGTAATAAGGCAGGCTGGTCCTGCACTTAACCTAAAATGAACTAAAAAGGGCTATGTTTGAAATAATTAGAACTGGCCAGTCCTTAAATACCAATGCAAGGGCTGGCCATTAGTTAAATAAGTCTCAAAATGCTGAAACCTAACTTAGGTAGGTCAGGTAAATCAGTAGTGTCCTTAGGGGCATAATCGGAAACCAAATAGGTAAAATAGTGAATAGTTTGAAACATAAAGGGTTAAAGGAGTCATTTGTATCCCTGATTTCTGCAATTTTGCAGAGATTAAATGGTATAATGGTCTCCCTAAAAAGGAAAATCAGTAAAAATCTTTAACCCTTAGGGATATGTTAGTAAAAGGCCTTAAAAAGAATCTTCAGAACCTTCCAGCACATGCTGGAAAGGTTTTTGATAACTGAAAATGGGGTCTAAGTGTAAGTTTAGCAATTTTAAAGGGGGAGAAGTGGGATTTAATCCCATTCTTTCTCCCCAAGAAATCAGCCATTCTCACACCTATATAAACCCCCAAAAAGAGTGAAATAGGGGCGGCTTCAATTATTTCCGGGGCTGTCTTTTGAAGAAAAGTTCAGAGAAAAGAGAATACTAGTATAGCAATAGGCTTCTTCTGCAATTTTCGAGTGAAATTTGGGGGATATTCTTCTGATTTTTGGGTTCTTTGCTCGAATTTTTGTCTGGATTTCTACTTGCTTTGCTGTGGGATTCCTGCTTGCTCTTGCTGTAGTTTCTATTTTGTGGATCTTCAATCAATCACTGTCGCATTGCTATTCGAGTCTTGCTGTGCTTATTGCTTACCCCTAGAACTCATTGGCTTTTTTCCTTATTGATCCAGGTACACTTCTATTCCAACTGAAGCTGTATTGATGATTCTGATGAAATAACATGAAGATTCAGCTTAATTTATCTGTCATTATGAATCTGTAGTTCATTTTGTTTTACTGCTTTAGTAGCTTAGATCTGTAGCTTTAGTGGTAGTACAGAATGTAGTAGTATAAGAACAGAAACAAAAATAATGTAATAGCTAGTATAATAGTAGTAGTATAGTAGTAGTATTAGTCATAGTAGTAAATCACTTAATTAAATAGGTATAACACAAGGTCGGGTAACTTTAACATGATTTGGATGATAGCAAATTCGAACAGCTCACATAGGTAATCGGATCTGGAAATTGATAGCTCGATTAGTGTAAGTTCAAAAGAGAAACAAGTAAAAGGAAGTAATAACTCAATTAAGACCAGATCTGTCATATTTAATAAGCTTAGTTCATAGTAAAACCAGCAGCATATTGCACACTTGTGAATAGCTCATTTTAGTTTTAGAATACCATAAGTAATTGGTAGAATTGTTCATTTTAATCATGCTTCGTATATAATCAAACCACTTCTTAATCTCTCAATTAATAAGTAGCTTGGATGTTATTATAAACTCTTTGTTAGGAATCGATAGTAGAGATAGTCTTAAATCCTCATATACAGAAAATAGTTGATTCAGAGTTATGGTTGATAAGTTGTGTAATGACTTTCCTTTATTGTTGAATAAAAATGCAATTGAATTCAATCTTATGAGTGTTCTGTTATTTACCATTTCCGTTTCCTTTACTGTTATTCTTATTTGGTTTGGGCCTAGTACATCTATCGGACCAGAACTATTGTATAAAACCAACTTGGTTGATGAGCAGAAGCTCAAAGACAGCTTGGGCCTTTAAGGCCTGGGCAAGCTTATCGTCTGCTGGTATATTAGAGTAAAGACCCAGGCCCAATGAAGAAAAGACAAGGGCTGCTTGGGTCTGTTAATTTCGAAAGGGTTAAGGGAAAAACAATATAGAAAATATAGTATACATTAAGATTGAACCTTTAAAATTAAATTGGGACGAGCCTCACACGACACCTAATAGTGAGGCCCCCATTAGTAACAAAGTTAAAAATGTGAATAGACTCAGGAAAGCTAATAGCGAATTCCCTAGCTTCTCCCTAAAGACTTAAAAGCCGCTAGACGTTATTAGACACGATTTAATATACTTTCCTTAAATACGAGTGTGCACTTGGTGCGACTCAAATCCAAAATCCTAGCGAAGCCAAAATGTACTAAAAGTCACATGCGTACTGGTTGCGGTGTTATTCGAAGTACATTTTTGCAACATCGTAATTCTTAAAATATTAAAATTCAAAGCACATATTTGTTGTTAAAATTTATATTGGGTCAAACAAGAGTCAAGAACGACAATTGAGCGACCGTGCTAAAACCACGGAACCCGGGAATGCCTAACACCTTCTCCCGGGTTAACAGAGTTCCTTATCCAGATCTTTGTTTCGCAGACATTACAAAAAGAGTCAATTTCCTCGGATTCGGGATTAACCGATGACTTGGGACACCATTATTATCTCAAGTGGCGACTCTGATTATTAAAACAAAAATCCCGAACCGATTGTCCTTTAAATGAAAAAACTCCTTTCTCTATGCTATTATATCCGTCTTGGGTATTTGAGCATCGAGGTATACCCTATAAGCACATTTTTATGCTTTTTCCAGGTGGGGTAGTAAAAAGGGAGGTGTGACAAGTGTTACCCGGAGTTTTGTGGGAATAATGCACAACAACAAAAACGAGCGCGGGTAAAACACCCTTCTCTTCGGTTTATGGAGTTGAGGCACTAATCCCAGTTGAAATAGGAGAACCAAGTACAAGATTCTCAAGAAGCACATGAATTTAATGATGAAGAGATGCAGGTCAATTTTGATTTGTTGGAAGGCATGAAAGAAGCTTCACTAATAAGAATGGAAACACAAAAACAAGTGATCGAACGTTACTACAACAGGAAAGCACGCCTGAGATACTTCACAATTGGGGACTTCATGCTTAAAAAGGGTTTTCAATCTACAAAGGCAGCCAACGCGGTTATATTAAGTCCAACCTGGGAAGGACCCTACAGAGTTCGTGATATTGTAGGGAAAAGAGCATATGAGTTGCACACAATAGACGGGGGAAGACACTTCCTTCACATTGGAATGTTGTTCATTTGAAGGGATATTACTTCTAAGGGAAAAACCACGGTCAGATATCACCATGTTAAATATTTGAATAGTTAAAATTTTACTAACGATTTTAGATGATAGTCAAAACGCTCACACGTACTAAATGATGAGGCACGACCTGTAAGGCAAAAGGGAATAAACTGAAATTCCTGGCTCAGGGTTACAATTATTCTGATAGAAATATAAACGGATTAAGTAGTGTTATAATCGCACCCCCGAGTCCCGTATGTATTTCCTTTTCAGGAAAAAGACCAGGTGAAATAGACTATCAAGTGCTCGAGGCTTCATACTTCAACACTCAAACACTTGGGGGACTACATATAATATACAATCATGTGTATATAAAAGGCAAAAGATTGAGTAAAACTCAAACTTAAGAATAGTCAAGTACGGAGTGGAAGTTAAGGAGTCATGCCATTCATCATAGTGTTCTTTCCCATGAGAACAATGGAGTCACCTCTCAAACCCTTCCTAATGTTTTGAAGTTAAGGGGATCCAAGGTACCTCAAAATAGTTATTGTAAAGACTATGTACTAAAACGGGTTATAAGGAAAAACCTTATATCTATTGTTCTATGTTTGTATATATTTGTTACAAGAAAAATAGTTACGAGAAAGTTATAGATATAATTCAAATACATGTAAAGGATTACTCAAAACTTGCCAAGGTTCAGAACTAAAAACTTGTCCAAGTTATTATAAAGAAATATGCATGTTTCTAATTCTTTTATCGTATAATAAACACCATTATAAAGTCAAGACGTCTTCTTCATCAAGTATCAAAATATATAAAGGGCCCTCTTTTATAAAACTCATGTTATTTAGTCATGAGATTAACAAAAGCATTTTCAATGAACCAAAATACAGTCTATTATTTGAGTCCTTGAAAATAAAAGGCACGAATAGCATAGATGGAAGTTTTATGATAACTTCTTACTAAAGACTAAGTATAAACTTATTCATCAAATTGTTCATACAAAAATGACCCCTAACAAGACTTGGGGATTTGTACTTCTAAAATCAAACCTTAACTGATAACAAGGGGTATGATTACAAAAATAAAACACTATCACAAGAAACCAAAAACCTTAAACACAGTTTTCCAGATTGGTACCTGCAAAAAGGGAATTTAAAACAATTGTAAAAACTTTTACATTAAGAAGAAAGGCTGAAGAAAGATCAACAGCGGGCTCAACTGGAACAACATCATCAACAGTTGAAGGTTGATCTTCAATCACAGCAGTAGGAGCATGTCACGACCCGAATTTCCCACCATCGGGATTGTGATGGCGCCTACTCGTGGTAGCTAGGCAAGCCAATTTACTTACCATCTGTACACTAATAAAAACTATCCAGCTGACAATTTAATAACAAGAATAATAAATATAATGATAACTGTGGAAGTCTACTTCATAAATCCAAATATAGATGTGAAATACTCAACATAAATCCTCTACACAAGATGTGGAGTCACAAACTCACGAACTACTAAAGAATAACTACACATAGTCGAAAGAAATATAACAACCGTCCATCTCAAAATAATGAGACTACAATAATAATGAAAAATATAAGAAGAGACATTGGGCCTGCGGATGCCTGCAAGCTACCTCAGTCTCGTAGGTATGACGATCCTGCTAGTGAACTACTGCTGCTATCGCTGCTACTATAACCTGGACCTGTGCAATAATGCACAGAAGTCTAGTATCAGCACAACCGACCCCATGTGCTGGTAAGTGCCCGGCATATCCTGGCGAAGTAGTGACAAGGCTAGGACCAGACACTCACATAAACCTGTGTAATTCCATATACATATATACCAATTTAAGCTGTAAAAGGGGAAGGGACATGTTGGGGAATACACCACAATCAAGTATAGAAATTACCAGCAAAGAAGTATAACTGAACAATAAAACCGAAAATTTCCACATACGAACAGATAGCACCAAGCTGTAATATGTAATTGGTCGGTGTGCCACACAATCCAAATTTATAACATATAAGTGGTCGGCATGCCACATGATCCCAATTTATAATATGTAAGTGGTCGATGTGCCACATGATCCCAATTTATAAAATGTAAGTGGTCGGCGTGACACACGATCCCAATTTATAATATGTAGGTGGTCGTCGTGCCACACGATCCCAATTTATAATATAGATATATAGGTGGACGGCGTACCACACGATCCCTTCTTATTTTAACACAATACGCAACGAATCCCGACAAGGAAATATTCCAAACTTTACTAAGTCCCGGCAATGGACCAATAACAATAACAACAATACGATCCCGGCAAGGGAACAATAATACATTTTTCAACCAGGTCCCAGCAAGGGATTAATCATAATTTTGTTCAATATTTTCATCTTATAGACAAAAGTAACTATCATTCGAGCCAACGCTCCAAATATTTATTTTTTCATAGCTCATTCTCAGACTCTTCATATTTATAGCAATTTGTATATTAGCTTAGAAGAGTTCCAAATTATCTCACAACATGTGCAAACAAAGACCCACAGTCTTGCTAGACTCCGGTGTATAAATGCTCATCACCACGCCTATCACCTCACTCGATCATTTAGCAATTAGAAAGTTATAATACTCTAAATATATTCCCTCAAGGTAGGATAGATCAAACACTTACCTTAAAGCCTTGAAGTCCGCTTAACCTTCAAGTACTGCTTTACCTTGTAATTCCACCTCCAACTCGCTCAAATATAATTACAATTGGTTCAATTACTTTAATAAATACTATATGAATTGGTTTGAATACAAAAAAATAGTTTTCCCAAAGGTTTACCTAAAAATTTCCAAAACGCCCCCGAGCCCACGTGGTTGAAATTCGAGGTTCGAACAAAAATCCGATTACCCATTCCCTCACGAGTTAAAATATATAATTTTTTTAAATCGGACCTCAAATCGTTGTCCAACTCCCAAATTTATGAAAAACCTAGGTTCTACCCAAAAACACCAATTTCATCTATGAAAATCTTTGATTTCAAATGGAAAGCATGTTTAATGATGTTAAGAGTTGAAAGAATTGAGTGAAAATCGACTTCTAAGTGATTTGGAATGATGTTGCTCTTGAAAAATCGTGTATGGGATTTTGGGTTTTGAAAGAATGATGAAAAGTGGGTCTAAATTCGTTTAAGTATAATATTGCACGGGCGCGGTTATGGGAAATGCGAACATATGTTCGCAATTGCGAACACAACAATCTTGGGCTCAGACTTCGCATTTGCGAAGGTCCTGTTGCCTTTGCGACTACTACCCAATTAACCAGACTTCGCATTTGCGAAGCCACTCATTGCAATTGCGATCAAGCCTAGCTTTCCCTTGCTTCGCATTTGCGAGACCTGAGATCCCATTTGCGATCCTTGCCCAGGCCACTCAGATTCGCATTTGCGATCAATACCTTGCACTTGTTAGGTCGCATTTGTGAGCCTCTTCTTCGCAATTGCGAAAATTGCAGAAGCTTTACATCAGGTCTTTTTCATTGATCAAAATGCAACCCGACGCCTATCCTAAATTCACCCGAGCCCTCGGGGCTCTAAATTAAACATGCACATAACCTCAAAAATATACAACGAACTCGCTCGCGCGATCAAATTGCCAATATAATATATTTTACATAGAATCAAGCCTCAAATTCATGATTTCTTCTTTTAAACTCATAAACTCTCAAACACGGGACTCATAGTTCAAAACACATCAAACAACGTCTGATTTCCATCAAACTTTCCAGGAAGCGCTTAAACAATATATAAGACTTGTACCGGGTCTCGGAACCAAAGTACGAGCCCAATACCATAGTCTTTTAATAAATTTTCATTTTTATTTTCCGTAATAATTTCGAAAAAACAATTTAATAGAAAAATTCATATCTCGGGCTCTAGGCCTCTGAATTCAACTTCGGGCACACGCCCGAGTCCCATATTTTTCTACGGACCTTCCAACACCGTTGAAACTCAGGTCTGAGTCTGTTTACCAAAAATATTGATCAAAATCAACTATATCAATATTAATATCAAAATTCTTCAAATCTTTCATAGAATTCACATATTCTAGCACAAAACTTTTCCGGATACGCCCAGAACTGTACATACAAATTGAGGCAATATAAAAGAAGGTTTTGAAGGCCTTGGAAGCACATAACAGATGAGGAAAATGGGTGATGACCCTTTGGGTCGTCACATCCTCCACCTCTAAAATAACCGTTCGTCCTCGAACGGACAAGAGAAAGAAGTACCTGAGTCGGGAAACAAATATGGGTAACGGCTCTGCCTATCAGACTCGGACTCCCAGGTCGATGCTTCAGGAGGCTGACCTTTCCACTAAACATGCACAGAAGGAAAACTCGTCGACCCCAACTATCGAACATGCCGGTCTAGAATAGCTACCGGCTCCTCGTCATAAGATAGATCCTTCTCCAATTGGACAATACTGTAGTCTAACACATACGCATGATAGCCGTGATACCTCTGAAGCATAGATACATGAAAAACTGGATGCACGGCTGATAAGCTAGGTGGAAATGCAAGTCTATAAGCCACCTCTCCCACTCGATCCAAAATCTCAAATGGACCAACGTACCTAGGGCTGAGCTTGCCTTTCTTTCTGAATCTCATCACACCCTTCATAGGCGACATCCAGAGCAATACCCGCTCACTAACCATGAAATCCACATCTCGGACCTTACGGTCTCAATAACTCTTTTGTCTAGACTGAGCTGAATGAAACCTCTCCTAAATAGTCTTGACCTTATCTAAGGCCTCATGAACTAAGTCCATACCCAACAACCGAGCCTCTCCAGGCTCAAACCATCCGACTGGAGACCGACATCACCTACCGTACAATGCTTCATATGGATCCTAAATGCTTGACTGGTAGATGTTGTTGTAGGAAAACTCTACTAAGGGCAGATATTGGTCCCACGAGCCTACAAAGTCAATGACACAAGCTCGCAGCATATCCTATAAAATTTGAATAGTTCTCTCGGACTAACCGTCCGTCTGAGGATGGAACGCTGTACTCAACTGAACCTGGGTACCTAACTCCTACTGGACCTCTCTCTAGAAGCGTGAGGTAAACTGTGTACCCCGATCTAAGATAATAGATACTGGCACCCCATGAAGAGGAACAATCTCTCGAATGTAAATCTCCGCTAACCTCTCAGATGAGTAGGAGACTGATACTGGAATGAAATATGCTGAATTGGTTAGCCTACCAACAATAACCCAAAAAGCATCGAATTTCTTCCGAGTCAATGGAAGTCCAGTAATGAAATCCATTGTAATCCGCTTCCACTTCCACTCAGGAATCTCAATTCTTTGGAACACACCACCAAGCTTCTAGTGCTCATATTTAACATGCTGACAATTTAGACACCAAGCAACATATGCAACAATATCCTTTTTCATCCTGCGCCACCAACAATGTTGCCGCAAGTCTTGATACATCTTTGCGGCGCCAGAGGGAATAGAATACCGAGAACTATATCAACTCTCGAATCCCATCAACATTGGGCACACAAACTCACCCCTGCAATCTCAATACTCCGTCATCATCTAAGGTTACCTTTGTAGCACCTCCTCGCTGCATAGTGCCTCCCAGGTCACACAAATAGGAATCATCGAACTGCCTCTCACGGATACGCTCCAATAAAGAGGAATGAGCGATTGTACAGGCTAACACCCTGCTAGGCTCAGGAATATCTAATTTGATGAATCGATTGGCTAAGGCCTAAAATCTAGAGCAAGCGGTCTCTGGCTGACCCAAATATAAGCGAGACTACCGATGCTGGCAGACTTCCTACTCAACGCATCAGCCACCACATTAGCCTTACCTCGATGATATAAGATAGTAACATCATAATCCTTCAGCAAATCTAACCATCTCCTCTGTCGCACATTTAACTCCTTTTGCTTGAATTAAGTACTGAAGACACTTGTGATTCGTGTATACCTCACACGCCACACCATATAGGTAATGCCTCAAAAATTTTAAGGCATGAACAACCGCTGCCAACACAAGGTCAATAATCGGATAATTCTTTTTATGGATTTTCAACTGTCTCAAAGCATAAGGAATAACCTTGCCATCCTACATCAATACCGCTCCGAGCCTTGTACGGGAAGCATTACAATAGACCGTGTAAGGCCCTGAACCCGTGGGAAACATCAAGACTGGTGCTGTAGTCAGAGCTGTCTTGAGCTTCTGAAAGTTGGCCTCACACTCATCTGACCACTTGAACTGGGCACCCTTCTGGGTCAACCTGGTCATTGGGGCTGCAATAGAAGAGAACCCCTTTTCGAACCGACGGTACTAACTTGCTAGCCCCAAGAAACTCCGAATCTCGGTCACTGAAGCTGGTCGAGGCCAATTCTTGACTACCTCAATCTTCTTTAGGTCCACCTAAATACCCTCTGCTAATACAATATGACCCAAAAATTCAACCGAACTCAACTAGAACTCGCATTTTGAAAACTTGGCATGTAGCGAATTATCTTTTAGAGTCTGAAGAACCACTCTGAGGTGATTCTCGTGCTCTTCCTGGCTGTGAGAGTAAACCAAGATATTGTCTATAAAGATTGGGCATTGGTCAACCCGAAATGCTGCTGGGGCATTGGTCAACCCGAAAGACATGACTAAGAATTCATATTGCCCATACCGAGTGAGAAAAGCTATCTTAGAAATATCAGCCGCCTTGATCTTTAGCTGATGATAGCCGAACCTCAAGTCTGTCTTTGAGAACACCCTTGCTCCTTAGAGCTGGTCAAACAAATCATCAATCTTCGACAATGAATACTTATTCTTTATAGTCACTTTGTTTAATTTTCGATAATCAATATACATCTGCATCGAACCATCCTTCTTCTTCTTCATGAATAATACCGGCGCACCGTAAAGAGAAACACAAGGCCTGATAAAGCCCTTCTCTAGAAAGTCTTGCAACTGATCTTTTAACTCATTTAACTCTGGCGAGACCATACAATACGGTGGAATAGAAATAGGCTGAGTTCCTAGTGCTAGATTAATACAGAAATCAATATCCCTATCGGGTGGCATGCCCGGCAGGTTTGAAGGGAAAACCTCGGAAACTCCCGTACAATAGAAACTAAGTCAATAGAATAAACCTCTACGCTGGAGTCGCGAACATATGCCAAATTAGCTGAACACCCCTTCTCGACCATGCGTCAAGCCTTAATATATGAAATAACATTAAGGGTGGCGTGACCTGGGGTCCCTCAACACTCTATTCGGGGTAATTCTGGCAAGGCTAAGGTCATTGTCTTGGCATGACAATCTAGGATAACATGATATGAGGACAACCAAACCATCCCCAATATAACATCAAAGTACACCATATCTAACAGTAATAATTCAAGACGGGTTTCAAAACCCTCAAACACAACCAGACACGAATGATGCACCATATTGACTACTATGCAGTCACCCACAGGCGTAGACACATAAATAAGAATTTCCAAAGTATAGCTAGGCATGACCAGGCATGGTGCAAAGTAGGAAGATACATATGAATATGTAGACCCAGAGTCAAATAGTACTGAAGCATATCTATCACAAACCAGAATGGTACTTGTAATCACAGCATCTGAGGCATATGCCTCTCGCCCTGCTGGCAAAGCATAAAATTGAGGATCGACATCACCTCCCTGAACTATGTCTCTTGGACGGTCATCCACCGGCTGACCTCTACCTCTGGCGGGACGGCCTCTACCTCTACGGTCTCGACCTCCACCTCAACGATCCCTACCCCCACCCCTGGCTGGCTCGGCAGGCTCTGGGTTAGCTATGGCATAATCATGGGGCGAGGACCCTGCTGCTGAGAACTGCCCGAAGCTCGAGGGCAATACCTAGCAATATGCCTCGGGTCACCACAAGTGAAACAAGTCCTCTGTTGCTGAGAATAACGGAGTGGGGGTGCACCGATAGGCTACTGATCTGACTGATACTGTTGGGGACCATGATCACCAGAACCACCTTGTGAAGCTTGGAGGGCCGACTAAAAAGGCCTTGAAGTTTGGACCCTATCATAAGAATCCCTGCCTCCAGATGAGGCACCACTAAACCTGCCAGAATGATGAGGCCTCTTGTCTGAGGCATGACTACCTCCCCGTGCAAGGGCTATCTCAACTCTGCGGGCCGCATTGGCTGCCTCCTAAAAATACTTGTCACTACCAACTCCCATAGCCCTCTGAAGTCAGATCGGCTGAATTATCCCATCAATAAACCTACGGACCCTCACCCGATCTGAGGGGAGTATCACAACCGCATGACGTGTCAAATCCTCAATCCTCGTCTCGTACTAGGTAACTGTCATGGAACCCTGCTAGAGGCACTCAAATTGCCTCTGATGTGCCTCCCGTTGAGTAAAAGGGAGAAACTTTACAAAAAATAAATCTGCAAACTGGTCCCATGTCAAAGCTGGGGACCCTGCTGGTCGAGTGAAACAGAAATCTCTCCACCAAGCCTTGGCGGATCCTGCAAGCCCGAAAGCGTAAAAATCAACCCCGTTGGATTCCACTATTCCTATAGTCTTGAGAATCACGTGACAAGTGAATAGGAAGTCCTGGGTATCCTCTGATTGAGAACCGCTAAAGGTGGTAGTAAAAAGCTTGGAGAACCGATCAAGTTTCCGTAGAGCATCAGATGTCATGGACGCTCCATCTCCGGCCTGAGCTGTAGTGCCTATCTGTGTTACCACTACGGGCTGAACCACTGGTGCCTGAGCCTGGGGAGCTACTTGCTCTGGAGTATATGCAATAGGAGTCTGAACCCCTCTTCCAGCCTGAGAAGTGGCTGGTGCAACTGGCAGCAAGACTGCTCTGGCGACACTTTCCATAAAGCCCACTATCCGGACCAGAGCCTCCTGAAGATCCGGGGTGAATAAAACCTCTCCTTGGACCCAAGCTGGGCCCACTGGAAGTGCTAGGGCTAGAACCCCCTCACCATTTTCAACCTGAGGCTCCACCTCTGGAATCGTTGTCTGGGGCTGAGCTCTGCCCCTACCACAGCCTTCGGCACGACCTCTGCCTCTACCCCTCATGAGAGCTGCCTGAGGCTCGGATTGCTGATCAGTGGATAAAGAAGCGCGTGTTCTCGCCAACTGCGAAAAAATAGAGTATAAATTCAATCGTTATTTGAAGAGACAAATTGCACAATAAGAAGGAACAATGAGAGATTTTTCCTAACTCAATAGACTGTGGGGGACAAGTACAGACGTCTCCGTACCTACCCCTTATTCTCTACAAAGTTTGTTTTTGACTTGTGAGACCTATGTAACCTAGGCTCTGATACCAACTTGTCACAACCCGGATCTCCCACCATCGGGATCATGTTGGCGCCTACTCATGGTAGAAAGGAAAGCCAATTTACTTACCATCTTTCCACTAATAAAAACCATCTAGCTGTCAATTTAATAACAAGAATAATAAATATAATGTTAAGTGCAAAAGTATACTTCATAAATCTGAATATAGATGTGAAATACTCAACATAAATCCTCTACCCATGATGTGAAGACACAAACTCACGAACTACTAAGAATAACTACACATAATGGTCTGAAAGAAATATAACTATCGTCCGTCTCAAAACAATGAGACTACAGCAATAATAAAAAATATAAGAAGAGACGCCGGGCTTGCGGACGTTTGCAAGGTACCTCAGTCTCGTAGGTATGACGGTCCTGCTAGTGAACTACTGATTCTGCTACTGCTGCTCAAAACCTGGACCTATGCAAAAATATACAGAAGTGTAGTATCAGCACAACCGTCCCCATGTGCTGGTATGTGCCCGGCCTATCCCGACGCAGTTGTGACAAGGCTAGGACCAGACACTCACATAAACCTGTACAATTCTATATACATATATACCAATTTAAGCAGTAAAAGGGAAAGAGACATGCTGGGGAATACACGACAGTCAAGTATAGAAATTACCTGTAAAGAAGTGTAACTTAACAATAAAATCGAAAATTTCCACATACAAACACAAAGCACCAAGCTGTAATATGTAAGTGGTTGGCATGACACACGATCCCAATTTATAATATGTAAGTGGTTGGCGTGCCACATGATCCCTATTTATAATATGTAAGTGCACACGATCCCAATTTATAATATGTAAGTGGTCGGCATGCCACACGATCCCAATTTATGATATGTAAGTGGCCGGTGTGCCACACGATCCCAATTTATAATATGTAAGTTGTCAGCGTGACACACGATCCCAATTTATAATATGTAAGTGGTCGGCGTGCCACACGATCCAAATTTATAATACAGATATATAGGTGGATGGTGTACCACACGATCTCGTCTTATTTCAACACAATACACAACCAATCTCGGCAAGGAAATATTCCAAATATTACTAAGTCCCGACAAGGGAGCAATAACAACAACAACAACAATACGGTCTCGACAAGGAAACAATAATACAACTTTCAACAAGGTCCGGCAAGGGATTAATCATAATTCCGTTCAATACTTTCATCTTCTACTCAACAGTAATTATCATTCGAGCCAACGCTCCAAAACATTTATTTTTTCATAGCTCTTTGTTAAACTCTTCACATTTATAGCAATTTGTATATTAGCTTAGAAGAGTTCCAAATTATCTCACAACATGTACAACAAAGACCCACGATCATGCTAGACTCCGGCGTATAGATGCTCGTCACCACGCCTATACACCGCACTTGATCATTTAGCAATTAGGAAGTTATAATACTCTAATCCTATTCCCTCAAGCTTGGATAGATCAAACACTTACCTTAAAGCCTTGAAGTTCGCTTAACCTTCAACTACTACTTTACCACGTAATTCCACCTCCAACTCGCTCAAATCAAATCACAATGGTTCAATTACTTTAATAAACACAATATGAATTAGTTTGAATGCGTGAAAATAGTTTTCCAAAATTTTTACTCAAAATTCCCAAAATGCCCCATAGCCCACGTGGTCGAAACTGAGGGTTCGAATCAAAATCCAGTTACTCATTCCCTCACGAGTTCTAATATATAATTTTTTTAAATCGGACCTCAAATCGAGGTCGAACTCCCCAATTTATGAAAAACCTAGGTTCTATCCAAAAATACCACTTTCATCCATGAAAATCTTTGATTTCAAATGGAAAACATGTTTAATAATGTTAAGAGTTGAAAGAATAGATTGAAATTCCACTTACAAGTGATTTTCAATGATGTTGCTCTTGAAAAATTGTGTATGGGGTTTTGAGTTTTGAAAGAATGGTGAAAAGTGGATCTAAATTCGTTTAAGTATAAAATTGCACAGGTGTGGTTATGTGAAATGTGAACATATGTTCGCAATTGCGAACACAACAGTCTTGGGCTCAGACTTCATATTTGCGAAGGTCCTGTCACATTTGCAACCACTGCCCAATTACCCGGACTTCGCATTTGCGAAGCCACTCATCGCAATTGCGATCAAGCGCAGCTTTCCCTTGCTTCGCTTTTGTGAGACCCTAGATTGCATTTGCGATCCTTGCCCAGGCCACTCAGATTTGCATTTGCGATCAATACCTCGTATTTGCGAGGTCGCATTTGCGAGCCTCTTCTTCGTAATTGCGAAAATTGCAGAAGCTTTACACCTGGTCTTTTGCATTGATCAAAATGCAACCCGACGCCTATCCTAAATTCACCCGAGCCCTCGGTGCTCTAAACCAAACATGCACATAACCTCAAAAACATACCACGAACCTGCTCACGCGATCAATTCGCCAATATAACATCGTTTACATAGAATCAAGCCTCAAATTCATGATTATTTCTTTTAAACTCATAAGCTCTCAAACTTGGGACTTATAGTTTAAAAAACATCAAACGGCGTCTGATTTCCATCAAACTTTGTTGGAAACGCTTAAATAATATATAAGACTTGTACTAGGTGTCGGAACCAAAATACGAGCCCGATACCATAGTCTTTAAATAAATTTTCATTTTTATTTTCAATAATAATTTCAGAAAAATAATTTAACAGAAAAATTCATATCTCGGGCTCTAAGCCTCCAAATTTGACTCCGAGCACACACCCGAGTCCCATATTTTTCTACAGACCTTCTAGGATCGTTCAAACTTGAGTCCGGGTCCATTTACCAAAAATATTGACCAAATTCAACTATATCAATATTAATATCAATATTCTTTAATTTGTTTTAGAGAATTCACATAATTTAGTACAAAAATTTGTTGGCTATATGCTCGGACTATCCACACAAACCGTGGCAATATAAAAAGAGGTTTTCAATGCCTCGAAAGTACGGAACAGATAAGGAAAACAGGTGATGACCCTTTGGTTCGTCATAGAGCATCAACAGGCAAGGTCTCAGCTTGACTAGCCGCAAGAGGCACGGATGAACTCGAGGAAGGTGTGACACTCGTGGCAATTTCAACAGTCATGGGGACTTCAATTGTGGGAGTCTCAGCCAAAGGAGTTTAATTCACAGAAACTTCAACCCTAGGAGATGAAAAATCTCGTTGTTGTTGTGCTCGTTCAATGACCTCATTCACCTTGGCTAATTCAGATTCCAGGTTGAAATTTTGTTGGCCCATTTCTACCAAGGAGTCACGACGAGACTTTAAGAAGGTCCAGCTTACCTCAACATTGGTTGACTCTTCAATAAGTTCATAATCTCTCTCTTAAGTAGCAATTTCATTCTTAAGTTCTTTGTTTTTATCTAAGACATAACTATAAGATGATTGAAAGGTGGTATAAGAACTCTTCAGGGCATGAACCTTGTCTACAAAAACTCACAGTTCTTCTTGTGCCCGTGAATGATTTTGTGCTAGCTCCACTTCATGCATTTCCTTCTGAGCCAGCGAAGTCTTTAGAGCCCTATTTTCCTCATTAGCCTTGGAAATCTGTTCCGATAAGGAAGATTCAAGGCGCTCTTTTTCCTTCTCAGTTTGGCTTAAGGTAACTTCAATCACCGCCAGCTTGTAGGTTAATGTTTGAACTTGCCGCTCTAAGGTATTTTTACTCTCCTCCAAATTCTCTATGTCAAATTGTACACTTTCAAACTGGCCCTTCCTGTTGTTTGCCTCCAATTGAGAACCATGGGTAGCTTCTTCTGCATCAAGAGCAATCTCCTCCAAGTCACGAGCCAACTTCTCCAAAAGGGAGACTCAGGTCATTAGTCCAGTACCGAGGAGGTTGGCTTACACAAACAAAAAAGAGGTAAGGTTAGGACTTCGAAATCAAAAGTCTTAATAAAATAAAAGACAAGAAAATAACTTCAGAGGGCATGTACTATATCGTTCATGAGGGTCATCTTACTATGGCTTTCAAGTTTAGCTTTATCGATGGGGCCAATCAAAGGCTGGAGCCAAGTATCAGCTTGCCCTGACTTTCTTAAAAACTATTGTTGGCAGGAACCTCAATGGTCACACTCCTCATAGCGGAACCCCTACTCGAAGAGCCCACCTTCGTATGGTGGACAATGGGGGGACGGAGTAATTAAGGAGGAGCAGTGCACTGAGTAAAACTAATGGAAAAAGGGACGGAAGTAGTAGCTGATAAAGGTAAAGAAGCAATCACAAGTACGGAAGAGGTAAATAGGACAAAGGAGGTTAATTTGGAACAGGTCCTAAAGTCCTACTATCAAAACCACTTATAAAGAGTTGATTTACTGATTCATGAATGTCAGGAGGAGGAGAAACATCATCATCGGGGATGGTCATCTGAGTAATAACAGGCACAGAAAGAGATAGGTAAGGGAAAACATTAGCCTCATCTTCAGAGACGATACATCTCTTGGTTCGTGGTCTTGACACCAAAGAACCCTCATCTTCCTCCTTTGAATAATCTTCTTTAGCAGATTTTCTCTTTATAGAACCCAAGAATATATCTTGGTCTAAAGATGTGTGAGCACTTAAGGAGTCACGGGACGCCGAGATAGCCTCTGGAGTAACTCCTCGAATGACAAAACCTGATAAAGAGAAGGGTAAAAGTTAGAACAACAAAAATATTTAAATATAGGTAAGGTAAAAATAAAAATCCTTACCATGAGTTTTTACTTTCCAACCATAATGGTTGGAAAGAGTTTTGCTTGATCTACCCTCTATTGGGGCAGTCTTCAGTATCTTTTCTACCTATGGTTGCTGAAAAGAACAGAAGCAAGATTAAGAAAAATAAGCAAGCCTAGAAATAAAAAGGCTTGAGAAGAATTTAAAACTTCCGTTCAAAATTCCACTTCTCAAGGAAGCGGATGTTCTTTTTACCCACTAAACCAATAGTAGGAGCAACAACAAACCGGGCAAACAAACCATAGTCTTTATCATCCTCGGGACTAACTAAAACCCTCTTACTCTTGGATGCTAAGCCAAACACGACGTTTCAAAAAAGCCTAGGGGAGTAAAGGTGAATTAGGTGGGGAAAAGTGAATTCAACATCAGCCATGTTAGCTAGGTGCCTCAAGCAGGAAACAACCCTCCACACAATTAGACCAATTTGACCCAAACACATGTCGAAAAATGACAAAAGTCTAGAATGACCGGGTCAATGGCCGTTTTAAACCCTAGAGTAAAAGGGTATGCGTAAACAAAATAGAATCCTATTAAGTAAGATGTGATCCTTTGATTTGAGTTAGGAATGATAATTGGGAAATCATCACTCCAATGACAGTCCTTATGAACTATGGGAGCTAAAATATTTATGATTTGAGTTGGGAAAGAATCAACACGGTCTAAAGAAGCAACTTGGGTACTAAGAGACTCTCTATCATGGTGAAATGAAATTTCAGAAGGGATTATTTCCTCAACCAGAGGCTCACGGAGTGGCTTAGATGATTCTTTGTTTCGAGAAGAACTCCTCTAAGAATGTGAACCTCTACTCCTAGAAGAGGTACTAGAGTTAGCAGAAGGAGTTGACGTACTACAATGAGCATATCCAAGGCTACTGAGTCTACCCCCTCTTCTATGCCTAATCAGAGCATTGTGGAAGCTATCCAGAATGGGGGTCTCTTACGGTTAGGATTTGGTGAAACCATGGCAGAGAAGGTTGAAGTGAAGTAGAAAATAATAATGAGGTATCTAAGGATTAGAGTGTTTGATACGCTTTATGAGAAACAAGACAAGAAGATATGTTATATTTATACTAATGGGTAACCGACAAAAAGATAAAGTACGATGATGGAAGAACCATAATGATGATAACTGATACTTCATGAAAAGTAAAGCCGAAAAGAAAGCCTAAGAAAGTGCTGCAAAAATTATTCAACCAATGAGAGAATGACATATGTCTAGTGCATTAAAAGGAAGAGACAGTTGAAGTGTCATCTCTGTCAGAGTATTATTGGTGACGAAAATTCTCCTTTAATGAATTCCACTTCCCAAATATTCGAACTGATGAATAAATAGAAAGTGGGCTAACTATATGTATTGAAGAAAATTTTATTCATATATATATATATATATATGGTGCCGTGATCATGACACTTGAAATGGTCAATGAGTTATGCTTAGCCACGGTTCAAAAGTTACAAACAGGTACTGGTAGGAAGAGGCAAGAGATGAGAGGTTCAGTGCCCCGTCATGTTCAAGCTTATTTACATACGAGCAATGAGAAGAATGAACATAGCTGAAGAAAAGGGTGCAAATACGACATTTAAAGGGTATTAAATACTGAAGCCATCAAGAAATATATACATTTAATGTAATGATTATGTAACGTGGCATTTAATGTCATTAATTACTCATAATAGCCTAATTATGACTTAGGCATAACGTGCATTCCCAAAGGGACATATAAAAAGAGCGATATTTAATCACTTGAGACACAAGTTACTATTGAAATATACTTTAATTTACTTGCCTTCTAATAATATCATTTTTCATGTTCCTTTCCTTACATACTTTTTCAATTATCAGTAACACAATTCTTCTAATTTCTAGCTTTGGCTAAAAATCTATTTTTGGTTAAACAATAGTGAGATATAACAAAGAGGCAATTTGTCCTGTATACATCTTCTAATCAACAGATGAACAAGGTTCATCCAAATCCAATTTTGTGGATGTTGCAATAGGATTGTTAATATCTTTGGATGTTCTTTCCTGGTTTTGTTACTGAGGAATAGATTCATGGACAGGTTCCCTCAAGGTTTGAGGATCAGTTCCTCTCTAGTCACTTCCCCCTATCAGGTTTCCCTACATGAAATGACCTGTTCTATCACATGTTCCTTCATGTAATGCAACTTCAAGTTGGGTTGTGGCTTCATCATTGGAGTTATTTGTCAATCCATTCTCTTCATCATCTTGTTATTACCTCTTAGAAAGAATGTTAGTTTTAAAAGAAACATCCACACTTTATTCTACACACATAGTTTTTTTTATATATCATATAAGCTTTACTATATGATGAATATTCAAAGAATACTCCTCATCACGTCTTAGATGAAAGTTACCTAAGGGGTCTTTATCATTACTATGCAAAAAGCACTTGCATCCAATGCCCTAAGACAGGATATATTTGGCTTTATCTCCTTAAGTAACTCATAGGGAGCCTTCCCAACAAGAGGTATGGTCATGCATCGATTTATGATGTAACATGTAGTGTTCACAACTTCTACCAAGAACTTAGGAAATTTTACTAGAAAGAAGCATAGTCCAAGCCATTCATTCCAATATCTTGTTCTTTCTTTCAAGTACTCCATTCTGTTGTGGAGTCGTAGGAGCAGAAAAATTATGATCTATGCCATGTTCATCACAAAATTTAGCAAATTTAGTATTTTCAAATTCAGTACCATGATCAGACCTAATTGATTCAAGTTGATTACTTAGTTGTTTCTAATTTTTTCTAATAAAAGAAGTAAACATATCAAATGCTTCATTTTTAGACGTTAGAAACAGTATCCAAGTAAACCTAGAATAATCATCAATAAGCACTATAACATATCTCTTACCACCTCTACTTAATGTTCTCATTGTCCACAAAGATCCATATAGACCAATTCCATCGTTCTAGTGGTGCTTACAATTTTCTTACTTGTAAAAGAGGATCTTACCTGCCTCCCCGTTGCACAAGCCTCCAGACTTTATCTTCCTTGAACTTAATGTTAGGCAACCCTTCTACCAAGTCCTTGGAGACTAGTGTGTTGAGTTGGCTTAGACTAGCATGCCCAAGTCTATTGTGCCAAATGAGGGTGATCATTGTCCAGCACTCAAGCAAGTGAGTTTATTATCTGAAAGTGTGGACAGATCCACTATATATTGTTCACTCTTCTTCGCTACAATACTATCTGACTCCAGTGATATTACCTTTCTTTCCTTTATCAATGGAGACATTACCTCCTTTAAAGGCCACAAGTAAAATGAACATTTTCTTATTTCTGGTCATGTATTTTGAGTAACCTTTTATCATATATTATTTTTGATTGATTTCCCTCATTTGGACATGCAAAAGAAAATTAATGTTTACTTCTGTGAATTTCATTAGTTATTGTTTAATGTATAAAGAAAATTATTTCAGAAAATACTAAAATGGGAATTCAATTAACTTCTTGGTGGTTGTTTGCCTGACAGTGTGTTCGGCGCCATCACGACCCTGAGTTGATTTTAGATCGTGACAACATGGTATCAGAGCACTAGGTTCCCTTTAGGTCTCACGAGTCATGAGAAAGTCTAGTAGAGTTTTGAAGATCGGTACGAAGACGTCTATACTTATCTTTTAGAGCCTACAGGGTTGTAGGAGCACTTCCCTTCTTGATTACTCATCGTGTTGTTTGATTCCTTTGAGGCTTATGCCTTCATTTCCTTTCCATTGAATATTACGCGACGTGAAGCTCTTTTTACAAATCGAGAATTAAGGAATTGTAATGGTACTACAGTTGTGGTGCGAGGTATATATCCCTGCATAGTTGTTGGGTTATTGTCATTACCTTCCAGAAGGTCGTTCTATCGTTTCAACTTAGTATCAATATTACCCAAGGTTTTGAGATTTAGCGTCGATGTTATGACAATTCATGTTGCGATTGCCCAATATTGATGTGATAGTTAGGTACGTATACACTAATGTGTCAGGGCAGTGAATGACCAAAAAGGAGGCCTACTTAGTTCATGATTAAGAGATTTCGTATTTCATTCTTTGTAGAGAAAAGGAAACCAGACTATAATTGTTCAGGATTGAGTCAATGTTTCTAATGTCAACGGCTCAAAAATGATGATCGTCGAAAAAGTATAAAGTTAGTAGCGGTATATTGGTTCAAGAGCTACCGAGAAAGATTTTGAGATAAGGTACTAGCTGAGCAGCAAAGGATAAGGAAGGGCATGTGGGAAGTGTCATGCGGTGGTAAAATTTCTAGAAGTCTGGGTATAAGAGGAGGTTTGGCTAAGCTTATAAGCTGGTCAAACTGGCTTATAAGCACCTTTTGGCTTATCTACCTGTTTGGTAAAATTAAAAGTGGTTATAAGCAAAAAATAAGCCAAAAGCTATAAGTTGGTCTCCCCCAACTTATCAAATTTCTGCTTATAAGCACTTTAGGTTTGACAAAAATATTTACTATTCTATCTATAAAATTCTTTTTTTTTAAATAAAACTCTTCCTATATCCAGTTCTTCAGCTCCTTATTATTAATTGCAGCACTTTTATCCAAACACGTAACTGCTTATTTTTAAATCATTTTTAGCACTTAAAAATGCTTTAGGCATCTAATGGTTATCAGGTACTCTAAATCAGCTAAGCTAAATAGGCTCTATGAAGTGGTAGTCAAGTAGTTGCTTAAAGAAGAGGGGTTTAGGAAAAGTGGGAGAGTTGCAGAGTAGCATATGGGATCAATGGCAGGATAACTACATACCCGGCGAAAAATCTAGAGTAATTTGGGTTTCAGGGTGGACAGCGACTAGGTCTACAGACTGAATTTGAAATATCGGATATTATACGACGGGATATTTGATATAATAGAAAAGAGTTGCCCAATATGAAGAAGGATACAACATGACAATATTTGAACATATCGAAATGGGTGCATCACTTGAGGAGGCGAGCATGCGCACAAGGAGGGTATGGGATAGTTGGTGAGATTTGGGACAACATGGTCTCGTGATAGAAGGCCATTTAGGATGAGTGTGGGTTGAGTTGTAATGTGTAGGCAGATCCCATTATAGTGGTTTGAACCACTACTAGAGGATTTTCATGTTCTACGGTTATGAAATTTTACTCGTGTGTTGCTATGGTTCTCTCAAAATGAGTTAAGTAAAAAGTTTTTATATGATGAAGTGATTACCGTATTAGTGATTCAAGAGTTATGATGATATTCTTGCATTATCGCATATTGGTATGTTACAAGCGCAGATGTTGGCAAGGATTGCACGAGCTTAGATGATCATGAAAGGGATTTCGATGTTTAGAGTAAGCTGGTATTGTCTTCAACAACACCTGAAATCGGTGTATATGTAGGAGGCTTTGCATCCTTTATGGATTCTTGATTTGCTTTACAGAATTCATGTGGCCGGTGGGATGGAAGTGCAGACTTGTTAAATAGCGCATGAGAACGTTGAAGCGTATCTCATGGGAAAATTGTATAAGTGTGACATGCAATCATTTAATTGATCAAAAATTTAAACCAAGTATGAAGATTTTGGTAATATCATTAATTTTAGAATTTATGCCTGGAGGCCACTCGGCTTATTGGGCTATAAATGGTGTAGGTTTCTTCGGTTACGATATTTTATCACATGTTATGAGAAAAAGGAGGTTTGTATGAACCCATAAAGGTTATTAGCCTAGTGCGGGAGATCAGAATTTGCTTCAGGTCTGTGGATGGACTTAAATATGAATATGGCATTTATAGCAGGCCGAATGCGTTCAGTTCAACATAGCACTCTTTATGAAGGAGTAATCAAACATGGGATGTTATTTTGTCGTCAGCTATTTCATGTAGTACTATATGGTGTCGTGTGAGTTGTGAAATAGATTGATAAATTTCATATGTGTGAGGTTCCGCATAGCGATGGAGTTATGTGAGCATGACAGGTCCTATGACTCAGGTTATATATCGCACATTAGTTGTGCTTGAGTTTTATAACTTACGGCGCTATTTATTTCACCACGGATGGTATTATGCACTTAGTGTGCTTGTGACCGATATTCGGTATTTTGTAAGTAATGAGAAATTTAGCTCGGTGTGTATCTACTTATGTGAATTTTATGTATGGAACAGGTGACATGCCACAGGTATGTTATTTGGATCGGTTGCACGCTGCAACAGTATGATATTAAGTATAGTTTTCTGTATTCTAATTTTTGTGTGTTTTGTTTTCCATTTTCTGAGGAAAGTCCATATTAGCAGCATGAGTTGAGTAGTCCCTTTTAGAGTTCATTTTCCTTATGTATTGCATTCGAGTTTGTAGCTTATTGGCACATTGTGGCATCATATAAGACTTCTCATCATGTCTGCGGTGACTGTTACCTGAGCAGCTCGTACTGGGTGAGATTGGATTATCGGATCTAGGATCGGTGCAATCTGGTTATACGAAGTATATTAAAGAGCAAAGATCATTATTTGGCTAAGATTGGGGTAATGGTTCTTGTAGGGAGTATAGACTCAATGATTTGTTGATTCGACAGTTGGTTATAAAATTCTACACATCTATTCCATCGTGGCGGGGATGCAAAGATCAGGACAAGAGGTATATAGGTAATGAGATGCATTGGGAGCATCAGATTCATGGAATTTTGGCTATTATGACAAGAGAATGTTATTATGGTTCTGTGAATAATATGGCGCAAGGTGAGAATTTAGCAAAGGTATGTAGTTATGTTATGGTACCTCGTGTAGTGATTGAAGTGGTGTTCATATATTGGAAGCATGACTAGTAGAGAATTTCGGATGTCGAAACTGGGAGCTAATGCTCATTTGCCTGAATAAAAGAGGATATATTCAGATTTGATCAAGCTAATGTGCTCGATTGAGTTGTGGTAGCATAGGTAGGTGCACAAGGTGTTAAACAATGACTTTCGGACAACTTCAGTGCAGTTCTCCGCATGTTCGAGGACGAACGTATGTTTAAGTGGGAGAGAATGTAACGTCATGACCTGTCATTATGAGCTTTTGTGCGTTGTTCGGCAGTTTGAGGCCATGAGCAGCTTCACTTCAAGTATTAGGACTTGTACGCATGGTCGGAATCAAATTCTGGGAAGTTCAAAGTTGGTTTGGAAAGTAAATTCACATTTCAGAAGCTTTAAGTTGAAAGAATTGACTAAGACTAGTTTTTTGAGTAAACGACATTAGAATCAAGATTTGAAGGTTTCAATAGGTTTGTATGATAATTCTGGACTTGGTTGTATGTTTGGATCTGGTTTTGGATGATGCAGGAGTGTTTCGGCGCCTATTGTGGAAGTTAGCATTTTACAAGAATTTCATAAATTTGGGTTGAATTTCATTTCAATGATATTGATGTCCGTTGAGGATTCTGCGCTTGGGTATAGCTCCGTGTGGTGATTCTGGTATCGGGAGGGTGATCGGAAGTGGATGTGGAGGTCTATAGGTCATTTTGGAGTCATTTGGAAAAAGTTATAAATTTGAAGGTTTTTTAGAAGTTTAATTGAGAGTTACTTTTTGATATCGGGGTCGGATTCTGATTTCGATAGTTGGAGTAGGTCCGTAATCTCAAATGTGACTTGTGTGCAAAATTTGAAGTTATTTCGGATTGATTTGATATGTTTTGACGCAAAATATAGAAGTTGGAAGATTTGAAAACTCATAATTCGATTCGATGCGTGATTCGTAGTTTTAACGTTGTTTGACGTGGTTTGAAGCCTCGATTAAGTTTGTATTCTATTTAGGGACATATTGGTATAATTGGTTAAGGTTGTTAGTAAAATGTATTTGTGAACTAATTATGGAAAAACAAAGCAGAATAATATATAAACAGAAAACGTAAAGAGATAGAAATCAATTAGTGCGCGATGTATTCACAGTGTTTTATTAAGGAACATAATCCCCTCCTAGTACCCAAGGTTATAGATTATTGCCTCCCATAATATAACGAATTAGATATTGGTGTAGTGGTATTTCATACCCCCAGTGTTTCAATGAACACAAAGTTTGGTAGCAAATCACACTTACTGTTGCTTTGTTTGATGTTAAAAATATGCAGAAGAAAGATGAGAAACTCAAAATTGGTATGGAAATTCTTAGCAGATTTTAGGAAACTTATGTTTAAGGTTGTAGTTAAAATGTGAACTCTTGAGCTTGGATTGACTAGTTTCTACCTCGTTTAACTAGTTTCGGATCGTTCAGCTCCAAATTGAGGGTTTGAGCACGTTGTTGGTATTGGAAGTTCACTTTGGAGCTAGATGAGCCTCCTATCTAACCTTGTAAGAGGGAATTTTCTCCATAGGTAAAATAAATAAATAATTTTTCACTAAATGTTGTTGCTACGTACACACTAGGTGACGAGAGTCCGTGCATAGCCATTATTGTGCTCTAGTCCGGGTAGTCTAGGACCCAAAAGCATGATTTATATGATATTCTTGTGACTTTATGGTTAATTTGGTTTTCTTAAATCATGTTGAATGTGTTAAACAAAATTAATTAGAGAAACATCACTTTCTTGACCTTTAACGAGAAGTTGATAATTTTGTGAGTAATTGCTCCCCTGATATATTCTTGTCTGCCTGTTTGTTGTTCTTAATAACATATGACCGCGTCACATGTATGATTCGCGTGTGGGGTAATAGATGTATCTATGGTTCACGTTATTCGACCCTGCGATAGTGCACACTTATTTTGTTTTGGATCAGACCGTATGACCTCGGCACTACTTGCCCATGCTTCTTGTTCGGTATATTTCTGTGGACTAAACTTTTTTATATGCCCTGAAAAGTAAATGGCTTACTGTGATATTTTCTAGGAAATGACTTGCTACCTCTTGCGATAACTTATTAATATTTGTGTTATCCATGGTTATGCTTAGTATAACACATTCTCATATTCTTTGATCCTAGTAAGTGTAAAGTCAATATCTCGTATCTACTTCTTCGAGATTAGACATGATACTTATTGGGCACATATTGTTTATGTACTCATACTATAATTTTGTACTTAATTGTACAGGATCTGAGGCAGGTATATTTGGTTTCCAGTCTGGGGCATACTCTTGATCGTAGCCCGAGGTTCCACGGCAAGCTGCTCCCTTTATATGCCGATCAGTAGCACGATGGAGTCTCTCTTTACTTTTGGCTTTCTATTCTATTTCAAATTGTAGGATAGATTAATTATTTTATATATTATACTAGATGCACACATACTTGTGACACCAGGTCTTTGCAAACACATTAATACTGTCGACGCCCCTTTTTCTAAAGCAAAATCGGGTTCAAGACATTTGGGAAGACAACTATATTCCCGTTTGGGAATTGGATTTTGGATTTTGGAGAGTCTCCACCTAATGATTATAGTGCATTAGGACACTTTCAGAAGAATTAAAGATGAATACCAGAGTTGGGTAACGGCTTGAAATTATCTCGAGGGGAAGGTGTTAGGCACCCCTCAAGAACCACTAGTGTGGTTCCCAGCCATGCTTGACTTTAAATGAAAGCAAACAAGTAAACAAGCAAGTATTGCAAATATGGGAGAATTGTTACAAATAAATGTGCGAAAGGATTTAAAGGTGCTGAAATTTTGAGGATAACAATTTTGTAATTTAAGAAGAGATACACAATGAGGGAAAAGATCAAATAAGTGACACAAATAACTTTAGGAAATAAACAAAAGTCGGAAGTTCAAAAACGTTTTGGACAGCTTTTGAAAAATCTTAGAATAACAACTAATAAAGAGGGATAGAGGTCCTAGGTTTTTACTTAGATGGATCATTCGCACGACACTGGTACTTAATTGTACGCGAAGTGTTATCGTGTAATCATCATCTCTATGTCTACCCTTCCCACCTTGTTAGGTATTAAAGTGTGGAATGGTATCGTTTACCTATTGCATGCTATTACCTGTCCCAAACTATCAGTCTCGTGGTATTCGGACTTCTAATCCTAAAAGGGAAAGATAGGGGTGGGGACTTTATGGAGTTTAAAGGATGAAATTCTAGTTGCGTCATTCAAAACATACACCAAATAGAGGAAGGAGAAATATATAAGCAAGGCTCAAACAAACCACTTTAATCAAACAAACAAATAGTTTAGCATGCCTTAACAAATACTAGTTTGGTCGTAGATTAAATTTAAGCAGCGAGCGGACTGGTTCAACATATATATTTAGATAGAAAGTCCGCATTAGGCAACTGGGATACAATTATTAGATATTAAGGCATTAACGCGAGTTGTTTTAAAGAAAGCACCGATTTTTAGAAGGTAACTAATGCAGAAGTGTTTTAAAAGAAATGGGGTGCTGCAAACTTAAGACAACATCAAAGAAATGAATTCCAAAAGGGATCGGAGGACGGTTTCTATTGAACATACATAAAGAGTAGTTGTTGAAATCCAGAAGAGACAAAACTTTTAAAGAGTAAATTGTGGAATTGATTTAAACAACGAGTTCAGGGATTGTTTTGAAAAGAAATTCATTTAGGTAGAATATTAGAGAAGCCGTGTTAGAAAAGAAATGCAAATTTGAAGAACTCGGTTTTTGGGACAAATGCGCACTGGTTTAAAAGAGTATTATCAAAGGTTAAAGTTTTGAAAACATTAATAAGTTAGGCATCTAAGAATCAATTAACCAATTATGACTACTTTAAAATGCCAAACGAGTTTGATGCAAAATCCTATAGGCATGATATCTATGTTATCAATTTAGCACTTGTTAATGAATTTGTGAAAAGATGCTTGTTTAATTAATCCTAAAATATTCATAATGAATATGCGTATCCTATATGCATGATATCTATTAATTTTCAGGAAATTACACTCATATAGGCAGGATCTCATGATGCATAGTTACAGAACATGAGGATTAAATCCTATAGACATGCTTTCGAGGTGATTTAGGCGTTAAATCCTATAGGCATGGTCTCCATGTGATTTAATCAATATTAAGGATCCCATAGGCAAGATTTCTAGTTTGATTAAAAGTAAAGTCCTCAATTATAATTTCTACCCTTTTGATGCAAGAAAATAAAGACTCCTCCGACATTCTTTTACTATAATCCCCCAGTTCCATACAAAATTATTACAACCAATAAATCAAACTGGAAATTAAAAGATACATCAAAATCTAACAGTTAGATCCGAGCATCCTAATTCAATCTTAATGTCCAATAATATGTATTTCACCAACTCCGGGATCTAGATTTCCAAAGCCTTTTCATTATTCAGGGTGTTTCAAAGTTCCAAGGAATCTCAGGGATCCCTGGCATTGCTTACTCCCAAGATATTATTAGAATTAGAACAATGTCGTGTGGAAGAGCCAGCTCTCAAGCATCCAAGTTCAGAGGGAACTGAGGGTCCCAAAGCATGGGTTGCAAGAGAAGGGCGGAACTTATTGCTAGGAGTAAGTTAAAAGTGAAAGGGAATTAGGGAGCCATGATAGGTGGTGATCGTACCTAGTTATAAATTAGGCCATCACACCCCTGACTACTTGTTTGGTTAAACAAGCTAGAAGCAGACCTTTTGAAGGTCAGACCAAGGGATGGATAGTGATTAAGACACTATCAAGCCCAAGTCTGAGGCTCAAGCACATAAAAGAGAAAAGGGAGTGGGAATTGATTGAGTTAGGGATTGAAAGAACTCAGTTCAGGATCATAGACAAAAATATTGGAATGCTGCTATGGCTTGAACAATAACTCACATATAAAAGGGTAAGGGGTAAGGGAATTCATAAAGTATCAAATTCATAACAAACAAACGATTGCACACACTATTTAAATATTGAACTATAAAGGAAAGGGAAAACATGTGACAATATCAAATGGGTAGAATTAAACACATTGTTGTTGAGGCATGTAAGCTAATTGAGACATACCAGTATAGAAGAAAAAGAGTGCAGAAGAAATAAAACACAGTCCACATAAGTGCAGGTATCAGAAAGAGAGAAGAGTATAAGTGAAAGTTAATTGTGAACTCGGATTGTTCTGTGTTCGTGTCCATGTTCAAAGAGAAAGTGATGAGAGTATTTATAGTTTAAAAACAGGCAAAAAAATAAGGCAAGGATTGCAGTTCAATAATAATTAGGGGAACAAGTGTCAACTAAAATTAGATCAGTATCAAAAACTTCCTTTAATTAAGGAATTAAAATCAAACGGTAGCATGCAAGCGTTAAACAAGGAAAGAAATCACGCAGGGCTAGACATGACAAATAAGGAAATATTTTCAGCATAGTATGAGTACATCACATGTATTAGGGGTTAGGTTCATTAGACCTTAATTAAGGAAAGGTTTGTAAGAATTACATACTAATGTAATTAAGGTAATGGGGATCAAATCGAAAGGAAAATATTTCAACAAGTCCAAGAAATCAAGGGAAATCAAGACAATAACGGGAAGAATCCATTCAAGAGTGTAATTAAAATTACACAAAGAGATTTGAAATTAGTCCATAATCAAAGGTTATTTTTAGAGGGAAATTTAACTTATAAAGAGTGCATAAACATTAAGCAGGTGAGGCTAGATTTAGGCAAAGAAAAAGTGTCATGCAATAAAAAATCAGTGAGTAGAGGACTATAGAAATGGGGTAGTCTTCATCAGATAGCATGTAAAAGTCAAGTAAAAAGCTTTGTAAGGAGGTTAGAAAATTTAACATAAAGACTTTGAAATTCAGTCGAGCAATAGAGGAAGCAACTTCAGGAATTCAAATAGATCAAAAGAGATTAGGATTTCAAAATAAAATATGTTTAGAAATAAGAAACAAACAAGTCACACGAAAAGTAGCCTCAACAACTCGAATGAACCCTAAATTTTAGGGATTTTACTACCAATTTAGTCTAGAGATGAAAACAAGTAAGTGAGGCAATACGTGCATAAATAGCATAAATAATAAAAGGGCATGTACTTCCTAATAAAATAAAGTCATTCAAATCATACTAAAAGAACAATCATGAAAATATAGTAAAAGAACTCATAAGGACCAGGTAGAAAAACCACAGTAGAAAAAATGCATAAGAATCACAGTAGAACATGTTAAAAAAATCAAAGAAACCCTAAATTAAACTCAAACCATTTTGGAAACCCTAGAGATGAGAAGGCTTGGAAACAGCTCCGATCTCGAGTCGGAGTGGTCAAGAATTAGGCTTCTAGAGCTTGAATACGCTGGACAATGGCCAGAGAGGCCATAGAACCACAGATCTAAGAAGACTTGAAAAGCAAACCATCAAAGTCAGCCTTCAAAACCTCGAACACCCAAGGTCTAATGGCGAGGGTAAGTGGGTATAGGCTATCCATGGCCAGGACTGCAATGAATTCCGGTGGAAGAACGGCAAAGAAAGGGTAGGAGACGGTTAGGGCTCCGAAGAACTTTCGAGAGAATTTGGGAGTGTAGAGTATTCAAGGGCGGCAGACTAGACGAAATGGCTAGGGTTAGGGGATGATTGGAAATTTAAAAAGGAAAAAAGAACGGGGACCGTTGATCTGGGAGATCAACGATTGGGATGCGGGGGTAGGTGGGAACCGGGTAGGATATTCAAGTTAGGTTATAGGTTGGGTCTGGTTAAAAGGTGGGCTGGTCCAGAATTGGGCTAAAAAAATGGGTCATTTTTAGGCTAAAATTGAAATGTAGATGGGGCTACAATTGAAATGAATTGTGGCTATATTTTAAATAGCCAGTTTTCCATTTTATTTTATAAAATGGTGAAAATGATTTTAAAAGAAAATTAAAGATGTCAAGCCAATTAATAATACATATGTATTAATTAAAAAATACTGGAACTAATTTTAGAATTATAAAATACTATTAATCGTAAAATTGGCTATAATTGAATTTATATGCAATTAGCTCTAAAAATATCAAACAAATTCTAAAAATATAGAAAATCACCTTAATTATAATTTGGTGTAAATATGAGAATAAAATAAATTATTCACCAAAATAATAATTCTGGGAATAATTATTTAATTTTATACTGTTAAAATAGACAATAAATTGATTTTAAATTTTTTAAAAAAAATTTGGAACAATAATAAAATACTTGGGTATGCTTATATATGTATGTACATGTCATTTTTAAAGTATTTTGGGTATATAAAATACTCAAGGAAAAATTGGGTATCAACTAGTAGACTTATTTTTGGGATTGTGTAACTATTATGGTACGATGCTGATTATCGCTTGTTTTAAATTCAAACTTAGAGATTATGGTAACCGTTATGAAAAAGGCTAGAACTTATTAAAATTTTTGCTTTGGCTTGTCTGACAGCAGTGTTGGGCGCCATCACGACCTCAAGTGAAATTGGGTCGTGACAGATTTTCTTGGGTCGAATGGCCATATGCGGTACCGAGAGATTGAGCACTTGAGAGTGCGAGCACACATTGCTTTTTATACATTTATGGCATTGACATGTAGATATTTGCTTAGCTTTGTACTTCACATTGTACGGATTTGGTATTTTGCTTTACTGTTGAGTTGAATAATGGAATTGCCAGTATGCCTACTTTATTATACAACTTAAATGTGTTATAGTTACTGAGGTTTAGTTTGTTACTAGCTATCAGTCCAAAGGTATGACTTGTTACTTACTGAGTTTGCATACTTATGTTACCCCCTACACCTTGTGTACAGATTCAGGTACCTTTGATCCCAGTGGCAGTCATTGATCTGTCACGACCTGGATTTCCCACCATCGGGAGTCATGATGGCGCCTACTAGTAGAAGCTAGGCAAGCCAATTTTTACTTACAGTTCCAGTGGTTACAACTCTCTTTTTAAGACTTTAAATGAAATTATGAATTTACAGCGGAATAAAGAAATTTAGCGGAAGACTTAGCTAATTTTAATAAATACGATACAGAAAACCCAAGCATGATACACTACCCAAGACTGGTGTCACAATACTCAAGAACTTCTAAGAATAATACGCATAATCGTCTGAAAGAATTACAAGTTATTTATCTCGAATACATGAGATAACAGAATGAAAAATATAGATAGAGGAGACAACGGGTCCCGCGGACGCCTGCAAGGCTACCTCGAAGTCTCAATAGTCTAAATACCCACAATCATGCTACTACCGCTGCTGCTGTCCGTAACCTGTATCTGCACAAAAAAAGCGCAGAGTGTAGTATCAGCACAACCGACCCCATGTACTGGTAAGTCTCTGGCCTATCCCAGCGAAGTAGTGACGAGGCTAGGACCAGACACTCACATAAACATCTATAGTTGGGATATATACATATACAACAGCAGGTAAACATCATCAAACATTCACAAGGAAAGAGTCTGCTCTGAAATAACAACCAATAATTTATAATATAAGAAATAATCTGAACATTGGAACAAAACTTCCTTTCATGTCTCAATTCATTTTCATTGCATATCTTGTGGTAGGCGTACCACTCACTCCCAGACTTAATAATAGGGTACCGGCAACTATGGCCAATGCCAAGATTCAAATAACTTTGTGGTCGGCGTGCCACACGATTCAATTTTCTTATTATATAAGTGGTCAACATGCCACACGATCCCAATTCTTTAATATATAAGTGGTCGGCGTGCCACACGATTCCAATTCTTTGATATTGCATATTACCGGCATTGAACCAATAATCTCTGATCAACAGTAAGTATATAAAAGTATTACCAGTATTAACCAATAATCTTCAATGTCAACAATATTTATATTACCGGTGTAAAATCAATAAATAATAATAAATGAACAATATATGTCTGTTACCGGTGTGACACCAATAACCTTTAATCAACAATTTATATATATTACCAGTATGAATCCAATAATAATTTCCTTTCACATAATCACTTAGGATTAATAGGAATTTAATCCATTTAAGACCCACGGTCATGCTCGACCCCCAACGTATAGATACTCGCCACCATGCCTATACGTCGGACTCCACAAATAACAATTAACACATAAACTCAATTCCTATTCCCTCAAGCTAGGATAGAACAAACACTTACCTCGAAAGTTTACGAACAATTCAATCTGTAGCAATGCCTTTTCCTTTCAAATTTGGCTCCAATCATATCGTATCTATACACAATTGATTTAATATCATCAATTCTACTTAACAAACTAGTTCATATGGCTAAATATAATTTTTACAACATTTTGCCCGGAATAGTAAAAATCGACCCCGGGCCCAAATGATTGAAACTCGAGGTTCGAACCAAAATAAATTAACCCAATCATCCACGAGTTCAAATATAAAATTTGTTCTTAAGTTCGACCCCAAAATGAGGTCTAGATCGCAAATTCTTTGAAAACCCTAACTATACTCATTTCTCTAATTTTTCTACCCATTTACACATATTTAGGCCTTGTAATTCAAATAATATTGATGGAAAACGAAGAAAACGAGTCAAGAATCACTTACCCAAGAAGTTTGATGAAGAATTGCTCAAGAATCGCCAAAGAAGCTGTGGAGAAGAGAGAGTTTGTGAAATGGGATGAAAATCCTGATTCTGTTATGTTTTGAGATTAAATTCACTGGGCAACATTTTTGTTCTACGTGATCGCGTGAAAAAGGTTGAGATCGCGGAAGGTAAATGCCCAAGTCTACGTGATCGCGTGGACAGTACTGTGATCGCGTAGAAAAAATTTGCTGGGTGATCCGTTTGCACTACGCGATCGTGTGGAATGGCTTGCGATCGCGTTGAGGAAGAACGGGAAGCTACGCGATCGCGTGAAACGGGATGCGATCATGTTGAGGAAATGGCCAAGGAAGTGCGATCGCGTGAGCAAGGTCGTGACTGCGTAGAGAAAACCTCTGTGTAAAAATTGTAGCAAATCTGCCAGTTTCCTAAGTCCAAAAACCACTCGAACCACCTCCGAAACACTCTCGAACCCTCGAGACTCCAAACCAAAAATGCACACTAACTCAAAAACATCATACGAACTTGCTCGCGCAATCAAATCGCCAAAATAACATCAAAATCAATGGATTGAGCCTTAAAACTCAAGAATTCTTTCAAAATTTCTTAACTTTCAAAATTTCCAATTTTAGGCCGAAACATGTCAAACAACGTCCATTTTCAACCAAACTTTACAGGAAGCGCTTAACCAACATGTATCACTTGTACCGGGCGTCGGAACCAAAATACGAGCCCAATACCATTACTTTTTAATCAAATTTCAGTTTTATTTTCCTTAAACATTTTCAGAAAACAATTTAACAGAAAAATTCTTTTACCGGGGTTCTAGACCTTGGATTTTGATTCCAGGCATACGCCCGAGTTCCATATTTTTCTATGGATTTTCTAAGACCGTCAAGTCACGGGTCCGGGTCCGTTTACCAAAAATGTTGACCAAAGTCAACCATATCAATATTAATATCAAAATTCTTCAAATTTTTCACATATTTCATATATTTCCACATAAAAATTTTCCAGTTTTGCGCCTGGACTATGCACGCAAATTGAGGCAACTATAAATGAGGTTTTTAAGGCCTCAAAAGCTGAAAATGATTGAGAAAATAAGTGATGACCCTTTGGGTCGTCACACTCTCCACCTCTAAAACAACCATTCGTCCTCAAATGGACAAAAGAAAGAAGTACTTGAGTCAGGAAATAGATGAGGATATCGGCTCTGCATGTCAGAATAGAACTCCCAGGTTGATGCCTCAGGAGGCTGACCCCTCCACTGAACTCGCACATAAGGAAAACTCTTTGACCTCAACTGTCAAACTTGCTGATCTAGAATAGCTACCGGTTCCTCTTCGTAAGATAGATCCTTGTCCAATTGGACAGTGCTGAAATCTAACACGTGCGATGGATCGCCGTGATATTTTCAGAGCATGGATACATGAAACACTGGGTGCACAGCTGACAAGCTAGGCGGCAAGGCAAGCTTATATGCCACCTCTCCCACACGATCAAGAATCTCGAATGGGCCAATAAACCTAGGGCTAAGATTTCCCTTCTTTCCAAATCTCATCACGCCCTTCATAGGCAACACTCGGAGCAATACCCGCTCCCCAACCATGAAAGCTATATCTTGAACCTTGCGATCTGCATAGCTCTTTTGCCTGGACTGAGCTGTGCGAAGCCTATCTTGAATGATCTTGACCTTATCTAAGGCATTTTGATCTTGATCCATACCCAACAACTGAGCTTCTCCCGGTTCAAACCATCCAACCGGAGAATGACACCGCCTACCATACAAGGCTTCATAAGGAGCCATCTGAATGATCGATTGATAGCTATTATTATAAGCAAACTCTGCCAAAGGCAGGAATTGATCCCACGATCTTCCAAAATCAGTAACACACACTCGAAGCATATCCTCCAATATCTGAATAGTCCTCTCGGACTGACCGTCCATCTTGGGATGAAAGGCTGTACTTAGCTAGACTTGGGTTCCCAACTCTCGTTGAACCGCCTTCCAGAAATGTGAGGTAAACTGCGTACCTCGATCTGAAATAATAGAGATAGGCACACCATGAAGGCGGACAATTTCCCTGATATAAATCCCAACTAATATCTCGGATGAATAGGTAGTGGCAACCGGAATAAAATGAGCTGACTTGGTTAGCCTATCAACAATAACCCAAACAACATAAAACTTCTTCCGAGTCATCGGTATTCCAAAAACAAAGTACATAGCGATCCACTCCTACTTCCATTCAGGAAGCTTAATTTTCTGAAATAAACCGCCAGGTCTCTGATGTTCATATTTAACCTGCTGACAATTTAGACACCGTGCTACATATGCCACAATATCCTTTTTCATTCTACGCCACCAATAATGCTGCCGCAAATCTTGATACATCATTGTTGTGCCTACATGAATAGAATACCGCAAACTGTGAGCTTCTTCTAGAATCAATTCTTTAAGACCATCAACATTTGGCACACAGATGCACCCTTGCATCCTTAGAATCCCATCAACATCTAAGGTAACCTGCTTGGCACCTCCTCGCCGAACCGTGTCTTTAAGGTCACATAAATAAGTATCATTATATTGTTGATCAAGGATACACTCCAATAATGGAGAGCGCATGACCGTGCAAGCTAGCACTCGACTAGGCTCAAAAATATCCAACCTCACAAACTGGTTGGCTAAGGACTGAACATCTAAAGCAATCGGCCTCTGATTGACTGGAATATAAGAAAGACTGCCCATACTGGCTGATTTCCTACTCAAAGCGTCGGCTACCACGTTTGCTTTTCTCGGATAATATAAAATGGTGACATCATAATCTGTCAGCAATTCTAGCCATATTCTCTGCCTCAAATTCAACTCCTTCTGTTTAAACAAATATTGAAGACTCTTATGATTGGTGTATACTTCACATGCCACTCCATACAAATAATGCCTCAAGATCTTTAATGCGTGAACAATCGAGCCAATTCTAGATCATGAACTGGATAGTTCTTTTCATGAATCTTCAACTGCCTCGAAGCATAGGCAATAACCTTGTCATCCTGTATTAACACTACACGTAGACCAATACGGAAAGCATCACAATAAACAGTATAAGGTCCCGTGCCTGTAGGTAAAACCAATACCGGTGATGTGGTCAATGCTGTCTTGAGCTTCTGAAAGCTTGCTTCACATTCATCCGACCATTCGAATTGAACACATTTCTGTGTCAATCTGGTTAGTGGGTTTGAAATATATGAAAACCCCTCCACGAGTCATCGATAATAACCCGCTAACCCCAAGAAACCCCAAATCTCTATGGCTGATATCGATCTAGGCCAGTTCTTGATTGCTTCTATCTTCTTTATATCAACCCGAATACCTGTTGCCGTCACAATATGACCTAGGAATGCAACCGAACTTAGCCAAAATTCACACTTTGAAAATTTTGCATATAGTTGGCTATTTTTCAGAGTCTGCAAACCCGCTCTGAGATGTTGCGCATGCTCCTCCTGACTGCGGGAATATATTAATATGTCATCAATGAAGACTATTACAAACAAGTCTAAATAAGGCTGAAACACCCGATTCATCAATTTCATAAAACCTGTTGTGGCATTTGTCAACCCAAAGGACATGACCAGAAATTCATAATGCTCGTACCGAGTGCAGAATGCTGTCTTAGGGACATGAGTTGCCCTAATCTTCAGCTGATGATAGCCAGATCTCAAGTCTATCTTCGAAAAGACCTTGGCACCTTGAAGCCGATCAAATAAATCATCAATTCGTGGGAGTGGATATTTATTTTAGATAGTCACCTTGTTCAACTACCGATAGTCAATGCACATTCTCATCGAACCATCTTTCTTCTTTACAAATAATACCGGCGCACCCCACAACAAAACACTGGGTCTAATGAAACCATTTTCAAGTAAATCCTGCAACTGCTCCTTCAATTCTTTTAACTCTGGCAGAGCCATACGATATGGGGTAATAGAAATGGGCAAAGTGCCTGGAGCCAAGTCAAAGCAAAAATCAATATCCCTATCGGGTGGCATACCCGGTAGGTCTAAAGGAAATACCTTAAGGAAATTCGCGAACCACGGGCACAGAGTCAATAGAAGGAACCTCAACACTAGAATCACGTACATAGGCCAAATAAGCCAAACACCCTTTTTCAACCATACGCTGAGCCTCAACATAAGAAATAACATTGCGGCTAGTATGACTAGAAATTCCTTTCCACTCTATACAAGGCAAATTCGGCATAGCTAAAGTCACAGTTTTGGCATGGAAATCTAAAATAGCATGATATGGAGATAGCCAGTCCATGCCTAAAATAAAATCGAAGTCCACCATATTTAGGAGCAATAAATCAGCACGGGTCTCAAGACCCTCAATCACAATACATGACAAATGAACTTGATCAACCACAATAGAATCGCCTACTAGTATAGACACATAAACAGGAACACCCAGTGGATCACTAGGCTGAAACAAGTACGGTGAAAAATAGGAATACACATACGAATTGTAGATCGAGGGTCAAATAATGTTAATGCCTCTCTATCACAAACCAAATTAATACCTTTAATGACGACATCTGAGGACTCAGCCTCTGGTCTGGCAGGAAGTGCATAACATCGGAGTTGGACCCCACCAACCTAAGCAGTATCTCTAGGACGATCAGCTAGTGGCTGGTCTCTACCTCTATCGGTCTGAGCTCCATCTCTATGACCTATGCCTCCACCTCTATATCCTCTACCCCTGCATATAGCTGGGTGGGCAGGCTATGGGGGAACCGGGGCCTGAACCATAACACGAGAACCCTACTGTTGAGAGCTGTCAGAAGCTCTAGGGCAATACCTTGCAGTGTGCCTAAAGTCGATGCACGTATAACAAGCCCTCGGCTGCTGAGAATAGAGAAGTGGTGGTGCACTGATAGGCTGTTGATCAGAATAGTGTGGGTGAGGATTACGACCACTAGAAGCATCATGACAAACCTGAAGAGCTGACTGATAAGGCCTAGGAGGATGGCCTCTACCATGAGAATCTCTACATTCAGATGAGGTACCACTGAATCTGCCCGAATTACGTTGTCTCTTATCCGATCCATGACCTGCACCCTGTGACAGAGCCATCCCCGTTCGGCGGGTTGCATTAGCCTCCTCCTGAAAAGTGATTTCAGTCCCTGCTCACACAGCCATCTGCAGTCGAATTGGCTAATTCAAGACATCAATCAATCTTCTCACCTTTTCTCGAACTGTGGGAAGTATGACAATGGCATGACGAGCCAGGTCAATGAACCTAGTCTCATACTGTATGACAGACATAGAACCCTGATGAAGACACTCAAATTGCCTGCGCAGAGCCTCCCTCTGAGTTGCTAGAATGAACTTTTCCAAGAACAACTAGGCAAATTGGCCAAGTCAAAGATGATGATCCTGCTGGCCTAGATAGACAATAATCTCTCCACCAAGTCTTGGCGGAACCAGATAATCGAAAAGTGGCAAAATCGATAACATTAGTCTCCACAATACCTATAGTACGGAGAACCTCGTGGCAACTATATAAGAAGTTCTGGGTATCCTCTAAAGGAGAGCCACTGAATGTGGTAGTGAACAGCTTGGTAAACCTGTCCAATCTCCATAACGCGTCAGCAGACATAGCTGCACCATCACTAGCCTAAGTCACTATGACAGGCTGAACTGCCTCAGCTGGATGAATCACAGGAACCTAAGCCTAGGGAATTACTGGCTCCGGAATGCGCGTAGCAGGTGTCTAATTACCTCTTCCAGCCTGAGAAGTGGCTGGTGCTACTGGCAGTAAACCTACTCTGGTGATATTGTCCATAAAACCTGCTATCCGCACTAGAGCATCCTGAAGGCCCGATGTAAATATAACCCCTCCTGGGACCTAAGCTGGGCCCACTGGAACTGCTAAGGATGGAACCTCCTCCTCGATATGAACCTGAGGTTCTGCCACTTGTGCTGCTACTCGGGGCTGAGCTCTGCCCCAACCTCGGCCTCTAGGACGGCCTCAACCTCGGCCTCTGCCCCTAGCGAGAGATGATGCTGCTAGGACCTCGGGTTGCTGGTCAGTAAATGAGGAAGAGCGTGTTCTTGCCATCTGTGGAAGAACATAGTAGAAATTCAATTAGCATTTGAAAGATCAAAGTCGCACGACTGGAAAGATTAAAGGGAAGATTTTCCTAGCTCTATAGCCTTTGAGGGATAAATACAGACGTCTCCGTACCGATCCCTCAGACTCTACTAAGGTTGTTCGTGAGTTGTGAGACCTGTGCAACCTAGAGCTCTAATACCAACTTGTCACGACCCGGATTTCCCAACATCGAGAGTCATGATGCCGCCTACTAGTGGAAGCTAGGCAAGCCAATTCTTACTTACATTTCCAGTAGTTACAACTCTCTTTTTAAGACTTTAAATAAAATTAAGAATTTACAGCGGAATAAAGAAATATAGCGGAAGACTTAGCAAATTTTAATAACTACGATACAGAAAAACCAAGAATGATACACTACCCAAGACTGGTGTCACAATTCACGAACTTGTAAGAATAATACACATAATCGTCTGAAAAAAATATAAGTTGTTTATCTCAAATAAATGAGATAACAGAATGAAAAATACAGATAGAGGAGACAACGGGTCCTGCGGACGCATGCAAGGCTACCTCGAAGTCTCAATAGTCGAAATACCCACAATCGTGCTACTGCCGCTGCTACTGTCCGTAACTTGTATCTGCGCAAAAAGAGCGCAGAGTGTAGTATCATCACAACCGATCCCATATGATGGTAACTGCCTGGCCTATCCCAGCGAAGTAGTGACGAGGCTAGGACCAGACACCCATATAAACCTATACAGTTGGGATATATACATATACAACAGCAAGAAAACATCATCGAACATTTATAAGGAAAGAATCTGCTATGAAATAGCAACCAATAATTTATAATATCAGAAATAATCTTAACAATGGAAAAAAACTTATTTTCATGTCTTAATTCATTTTCATTGCATATCTTGTGGTAGGCGTACCACTCGCTCCCAGACTTAATAATAGGCTACCGGCAACTATGGCCAATGCCAAGATTCAAATAACTTTATGGTTGGTGTGCCACGCGATCCCATTTTCTTATTATATAAGTGGTCGGCGTGCTACACAATCCCAATTCTTTAATATATAAGTGGTCGGCGTGCCATACGATCCCAATTCTGTAATATTGCATATTACCGGCATTGAACCAATAATCTTTGATCAATAGTAAGTATATAAAAGTATTACCGATATTAACCAATAATCTTCAATGTCAACAATATTTATATTACCGGTGTAAAATCAATAAATAATAATAAATCAACAATATATGTATGTTACCGGTGTGACACCAATAACCTTTAATCAACAATTTATATATATTACCAGTATGAAACCAATAATAATTTCCTTTCACATAATCACATAGGATTAATAGGGATTTAATCCATTTAAGACCCACGGTCATGCTCGAACCCCAATGTATAGATACTTGTCACCATGCCTATACGTCGGACTCCACATATAACAATTAACACATAAACTCAATTCATATTCTCTCAAGTTAGGATAGAACAAACACTTACCTCAAAAGTTTACGAATTCAATCCGTAGCAACGCCTTTTCCTTTCAAATTTGGCTCCAATCCAATCGTATCTGTACACAATTGATTTAATATCATCAATTCTACTTAACTAACTAGTTCATACGACTAAATATAATTTTTACAACATTCTGCCCGGAATAGTAAAAACTGACCCCGGGCCCACATGACCGAAACTCGAGGTTCGAACCAAAATAAATTTACCCAATCATCCACGAGTTCAAATATACAATTTTTCTTAAGTTCGACCCCAAAAGGTCTAGATCGCAAATTATTTGAAAACCCTAATTATACCCATCTCTCTAATTTTTCTACCCATTTACACATATTTAGGCCTAGGAATTCAAATAATATTGATGGTAAACAAAGAAAACGAGTCAAGAATCACTTACCCAAGAAGTTTGATAAAGAATTGCTCAAGAATCGCCCAAGAAGCTGTGGAGAAGAGAGAGTTTGTGAAATGGGATGAAAATTCTGATTCTGTTCTGTTTTAGGATTAAATTCACTGGGCAACATTCTTGTTCTACGCGATCGCGTGAGCAGGATTGCGATCGCGGAAGGTAAATGACCAAGTCTACGCGATCTCATGGACAGTATTGCGATCACGTAGAAGAAATTCGCTAGGTGGTCCGTTTGCATTACGCGATCGCGTGGAATGGCTTGCGATCGCGTTGAGAAAGAACGGGAAGCTACGTGATCGTGTGAAACAGGATGCGATCGCGTTGAAGAAATGGCCAAGGCAGTGCGATCGGGTGAACAAGGCCACGATCGCGTAGAGGAAAACCTCTGTGTAAAAATTGCAGAAAATCTGCCAGTTTCCTTAGTCCAAAAACACCCCGAACCACCTCCGAAACACTCCAGAGCCCTCGAGGCTCCAAACCAAATATGCACACTAACTCATAAATATCATACAAACTTGCTCGCGCGATCAAATCACCAAAATAACATCAAAATCAATAAATTGAGCCTTTAAACTCAAGAATTTTTTTGAAATTTCAAAACTTCCAAAATTTCTAATTTAAGGCCGAAACACGTCAAACGACGTCCGTTTTCAACCAAACTTTACAGGAAGTGCTTAACCAACATATATGACCTGGACCAGGCGTCGGAATCATAATACAAGCCCGATACCATTATTTTTTAATCAAATTTCAATTTCATTTTCCTTAAACATTTTCAGAAAATAATTTAACAGAAAAAATTTTTTACCGGGGATTTAGACCTCGGATTTCGATTCCGGGCATACACCCGAGTTTCATATTTTTCTACAGATTTTCTGAGACCATCAAATCACGTGTCCGGGTCCGTTTACAAAGAATATTGACCAAAGTCAACCATATCAATATTAATATCAAAATTCTTGAAATTTTTTACATATTTCATATATTTCAACATAAAAAATTTTCAGTTTCGCGCCCGAACTGCGCATGCAAATCGAGGCAAATATAAATGAGATTTTAAGGCCTCACAAGCTCTAAATGATTGAGAAAACAAGTGATGATCCTTTGGGTCGTCATATGATCGAGGTTGCAGACTTTGGAGATTGTTGAGGTATTTGCATGACGTTTGCAAACCTTAACCCTCATTCTCTATTCTAGTTGTGTTTCAGTTGGTTTCAGTAAACATTATTGTAGACAATGCTATTACTATTGACGCTCATGTACTCCGTGTCATCTTGGTTTGGGTTGGTTGTATCGTATTATGAATTTTGCTTATGTTAGAAACAATTTGTTTTTTTGAAACTATAATGGTTTTTCTGCAATTGGTTTAAAATTTTTGAATTGTGTATTGGATTATGTGTTGAGGCTGGCCTAGTTCATGATAGGCGCCATCACAAAGGGTTGAGTTTTGCATTGTGACATTGAGCAAAAATATACATGTTTTTATCTTGGCAACAATTTTCATTATTCAAGCCAACTATTTTTATTTTCTTTATAATTTGATTGCATATATCATAAGTGCCTTTCTGAATTTTTAACATATGGGCAGCACATGAAGACTTTTCTCAAATAGTTGATAGCATGTGGAATACACATACTACACAAGGTCCGTTGAAATCAGTTTGGACAAGATTGAAAGACCAGAAACCTGCTTTGAAAGCCCTAAACTCTAATGAATTTAGGGGCATCATTCAGAAAATTGAGAAGGTAGAATAGAACAGAGGGATATCCATGAGAAAATCTCACAGGACTACACTAATGCTCTACAAGGTATGGAGAAGAAAACATTACTAAACCTTGAGAAGTGGTCTTGGCCACCCATGACCTTGGCTTTTTAGAGAATCTTGCTCCTGTTTTGTAGGACTTTCCAATTTAATTGAAGAGTGTCCTTCAGCAGAAACCTAGAGCAAGATGGATTCAACTTGGAGATATAAATTCCAAGTACTTGACAGCAGTAATGAATGATAGAACTCAGAAAAAGCAAAACACAAAAACCACAACTTTACTAGGAGACAAGTTGACTAACCATGATGCTATCAAAAGAGAGATTGTTGATTTCTATACAAGCCTAATGGGATCATCTGTCACTTCTTTGCCTGCCATCAACATAATGTACATAAAGAATGGTCCTACACTGTCTCATTAGCAAAGAGTTGAACTCTGTGCGGAAGTAACTAATCAAGAGATGGTTAAGAGTCTTAAAGCAATTGACGATGATAAAACTTCATGTATTGATGGCTTTAATGGAGTCTTCTTCAAGAAAGCATGGGGTATTATCAACACTCATATCAAAGATGTTGTAAAAGAGTTCTTCTCAACTGGAAAGATTTATAAGTCCATAAATTGCACCACTATTACATTAGTTCCTAAAGTGACTAAACCTAGCACAATTAAAGAGTATAGACCAATAACATACTCTTCAATCCTATACAAGATGATCAGTAAGATCTTGGCTTCTATACTACAAAAAGTCATGCCTTACATCATTTGTGAAGCTCAAGAAGGATTCATTCCTGGTAAAAAGATTGCTGACAATGTCATCCTCCCTCATGAGCTGGTCAAACCTTAAACTAGAGCCCAGATATCTCCTATAGGTATGATAGAGATTGATCAACAAAAAGCTTATGACTCAGTAGAATGGATCTTCTTACAACATGTGATGGGGGAGCTTGGATTTCCTGACAAGTTTATTAGGTGGATAATGGAATGCATCAAAACAGTCAACTATACTATCCTTGTGAATGGAGAAACCACAGAACCTTTCAATGCTGCCAAGGATCTTCAACAAGGAGATCCTATCTATCCTTTCCTTTTTGTAATAGTGATAGAGTACTTGAGTAGATCTTTGCAAGAGCTTAAGAAGGAGCATACCTTTTAATATCTCCCTAGATGTAGGAAACTGGACATAACCCATAAGAGTTTTGCTGATGATCTCCTATTATTTGCTAAGAATATTCTGTCTTCAGTGGCCACATTATACAAATGCTTCTCCCAGTTCTCTAAGGCATCAGGTTTGAAGGCTAATCTGGAAAAAAGTTTAGTATATTTCAGTGGGGTGAAGAAAGGTGTGAAGGATCAGATATTGACTCACCTGGGATTTGAAAAGGGTTCCTTACCCTTCAAATACCTAGGAATTTCTTTGTCCAAAAGAAAAATAGCTCTCATACAGTGGCAGCCTTTGGTTGAAAAGATCACAACTACGATTTCTTCATGGACTGCTAAAACATTATCTTATGTTGGTCGTGTGCAACTGGTTTAGTCTGTTATCATTGGTATTCAAGCTTACTAGGCTTAATTGTTTATCTTACCTGCTAAGGTATAAAACTGATAGAGGCACTCTATAGAAGTTACATATGGTTTGGAACTAAAACAGTCACCAAGAAGGCCTTAATAGCATGGGGAAAAGATATGTACTCTTAATTCAGCTGGTGGACTTGATCTCATCAACCTTCCTATGTAGAACAAAGCAGTAATTGCCAAAACTTGTTGAGACTTAGCACACAAATAGGACAAACTATGGATAAGATGGATCGATGCATACTATATCAAACAACAACAATTACAACATATGTCAATACCACAACCAGCCGGTTGGATGGTGAGAAGAATAATTGGATGAAGAGCAACTTTACTGCAGGCACAGAACATAAATGATCACAATAAGAGCATTATTAGACAAATATACCTGCAGCTTTTAGGAGACCTACCAAGAGTTAGTTGGAAGTGTCTAGGTTCTTACAATACTACCAGGCCAAAGGCAGTCTTCACTATGGGGCTATGGCTTCATGGACAATTTCCAACTAAAGATAGACTAGCCAACTAGATTTAAATGTCACCCCTCAATGTGTTATGTGTCAAGGTTAGGATGAGTCAAGGGAGCACATCTTTGTCAATTCCCTATACACTACAAATCTGTGAAAGAAAGTCATGAAGTGGATTCAAAGTTCACATGTTTCCACCGGGACCAATATCTTCATTGGATCATCAAGGAAGGAAAAGGGAAGTCCAGGAAGGCTATCATCTTCAGAATTGTATATGCTGAGATCTCACATGCAATATGAATTGATCGAAATATACATATTGTAGACAATTAAAATTTTATCAAATTTAAATCCATAAAAAAAATTTGGATTTTACCACAAATTAAATATATATTGGTCCAATTAAGCAACATGGACTAGTATAATTGGGTTTGTCATTTAAATCCAATTAAATTGATTTAAATAAATGTCCATTAATATATTATTGGGCTAGCCCGTCAATTAGTCTTCTATCAAATGGACCGGCCCATAAGCCTCAAGCCCAATGATCCACTAGGGTTTTCTTGAAGACTACTCCACCCCACACCTATATAAAGGGGTCAAAAGAGAAGGCTAAGACAAGCAAGTAAGCAGAAGGAAAGGCTAAAGAAGCTCTGAAGGATAGCATCAAGGTCTCCATCCATATCTGCTATCATCGTCTGTGGTCAAATTCCAAAGGCGAACTCAAGTCATAGGCGGACGACTACAAATCTTCCGTTCGTGATAACTGCAACATCAATCCTAGTTTGTGACGAGCTTCAAATTGTTCGTGACGTACTACAAATCTGAAATCCGTCAAGTTCAAGATAAAGCTTTCAAGCTCTTGAATCATCATCCGTAACGAGAAGAATCAGAGGACTACATCTCTTTTGATTTAGAGATATTTTAGAGATTGTAACCCCATCACTTGAATTTAAATATAATATTTGTCGCTATTTTTCTTGTCTTGATTATTATTTTTCAGGAGCGAAATTTAGTTGTTACAAATTTTGGCACGCCCCGTGGGACAAGCTCTACCTCTCATCCCTTCTCAACTCTCAACATTCAAGATCACTAAGATGGCTTCGAAGAAGATCAACTCAAAAGTTGCTAACTCCAAGTTTTCTTCTAACGTGGAAAGTATCCTGAACGTCACCATGGGAGTCTTGGGCCAATCACCCGGAACAAGGCAAGCGTCTTGGGACAACAAGCACTCCGGGTGTCGTCTGCACCAATGCACACATTGAGATCTTCATCATTCGAAGATGAAAGGTCCTCCGCTAGCAAATTAGAGAGAGGAGATAATATTGCAGAAGTTGTGGAGAAAGCTCTTGCTCAACTTACTTTATACAACACCAAGAGTCAGCTTACCCAACCTGATGATGAAGTCTTAAGTGTTGTTTCTACGCCAATCTCGCCTCATGACATGTTCTAAACTGAGTTCAATCCATGTGAAGGTCTCGGTTATTCTTCATCGTCTGCGATAGTCATGGAGGCGATGATGACTAACACTTCGACAATGGAGGAGCAACTTGCAAACCTGACAAAGGCGATTGATGGCTTAACAAAGTATGCTCAAGATCAAGATGTCCGTATCGCAAAATTAACAGGCATAGTTGAAAGCATGATGGATGGAGAATCAAGTCATGCACCTCGAAAGCTTCATGAAGTCCACGAGAAGGCAGATCCTCCAGCAAAACAAGTGACATCCGCCAAAGAACTTCATGTCTCCTCCGAAGGATCAATTCCCATAGAACAATTGAAGGAATTCATTATGGGAACTATCAAGGATAAGTATGAGGTTGCTTCAAAGTCCTCTCTCTCATACGCAAAGCCATATACTACGAGAATCGATAGCTTGAAGATGCCTGCCGGCTATCAACCTCCTAAATTTCAGTAGTTCGACGGCAAAGGAAATCCAAAGCAACATGTCGCGCACTTCGTTGAAACATGCAACAATGCAGGGACTTATGGAGATTACCTTCTCAAGTAGTTCGTCCGCTCGCTAAAGGGGAATGCTTTTGATTGGTACACCGACCTCGAGGCAGGATCCATCGATAGTTGGGACCAATTGGAGCAAGAGTTTCTCAATCGCTTTTACAGCACGAGGCGTACTGTGAGTATGGTGGAACTTACGAATACTCGTCAACGAAAAGATGAACCGGTTATTGACTTTATCAATTGATGGAGGAATGCAAGCCTTAACTGCAAAGATAGGCTAAGCGAAACTTCTCGCATAGAGATGTGCATCCAAGAAATGCATTGGGGACTTTGTTACATCTTGCAAGGAATTAAACCTAAGCAAAGAATCCATGAACGTCAATGACTCTCCTTTGAAGTTTACTACCAAGGTGAGCAAGAAACAGAGTATGAAAACCACTTCCTCTCAAGACAATTGAAATCGAAAGTTGACTCTCAAAGAGAAGCAAGAAAAGGAGTACCCATTTCTAGACTCTGATGTGCTTGCAATATTTGAAGAACTCCTCGAGTTAAAGCTTATTGAGCTGCCAGAAATGAAGCGGCCAGATGAAGCTAGAAAAAGTAATGACCCGAATTACTGCAAATACCATCGGCTTGTAGGTCAACCCCTCGAGAAGTGCTTTGTTTTCAAGGACAAAGTTATGGATTTGGCTCGTCAAAAGAAGATCGAGCTCGAAGACGAAAAGGAAAGCACAAACCATGTGTCCATTACCTTTGGCTCATTCGATCCGATCGAGATATTCACCCGTGAAGGGAATAAAGATAAAGAATTGCTGGAGAATGACAAAGTTCAAGTTGATCAACCTGATGAAGAAGGATGGACCGTGGTGACTCGACGAAGACGCCGCAAATCGAGTCTGCGAAAAGGATCAACGAAGCAACTTGCAAGGAATAAGATAGTGGTAAGACTAAAGAAGCCACAAATGGTTAAGAACCCAAAGAAGATGGAGATAGAGGCACAACATCACCAAAAGCCACGTTACCCGGTGACTTTGGGAGAATTTTTTCCGAGTTGGTTTCGCATGAGGATTTATGACGATGATGACAAAGCCTTGTGCTGCAATGCTGATAAGGAAGAAGAGGAAAAGAACGAAGTCAAGTCAACACTCTCTCCATCACAGTCTAATACTCTTGTTGAGTCCTCATTTCAAGAAGTAGATGTTTGTAATGCAAAAATCACCTTCACCGAAGACGATCTCCTACTTGGTGAGACACCACACAATCGCCCTTTGTTTATGGTCGGTTATGTGCTGGAGCTGAGAATAAACAGAATCTTGATAGATGACGGATCTGCAGTTAACATTCTTCCCATTCGCATAATGAAGGAACTTGGCATCTCAACCGAAGACCTTTCTGAAAGCCGACTGATGATTCAAGGATTCAATCAAGGTGGACAAAGGGCCATAGGAGCTATCAAGCTGGAGATCGCCATGGGAGATATGCAATCAACCGCATGGATGCATGTGATTGATGCAAAGACTTCATACAATTTGTTGCTTGGCAGGCCGTGGATACACGAGAACAAAGTTGTCTCGTAAACTTACTACCAATGTTTGAAATATAATAAAGATGGAGTCAAGAAGAAGATAGTTGCTGACGACAAGCCGTTCGCTGAAGCCGAGGCATACTTCGCTGATGCAAAGTTATACTTAAAGAACCTTATCATGAATGGAGTAAAAGTTGATGACTCCATGAAGGCCAAAGGCAAGAAAGTAGCTCCTTTATCTCGTTACATCCCAAAAGTGAAGAAAGATGATGGAGGATCATCAAGCCTCCAAAAGGATGCACTAAGATAATTAACCCTTCCTATCAAGCAGATTGATACCATAAAGTTATCTTTAAAGCTACAGGAAAAGTTTGTGGCCCCTAGCATGCCTCAAAATAAGGCACTCCCCACGAAACGCACAAATGAAGGTTTTGATCCGAATGCTTATAAGTTATTCACAAAGGCTGGATATGACCCCAATGAACCATCTAAGCTAGGGAACCTCCCACCTGATGCTACTAGGAAAGCAAACACGATGAAGGACAAGGAGCATGTGGTGAAACAATCACGTGAGGGTCTAGGTTACAAACAACCCCCACCAGTTCGCATCTCCATTAGAAGAGCAAATATTGACTATATCACGAAGGAAGATGAACCCGCTGATCCTAAAAAAAGGCCTTCTGTCTTTGATCGACTTGGAGAACCAACTACGAGAACTTATGTATTTGAGAGGTTGGGGCCATGGAAAAGGAAGAAGAACAAGTCCCAAAGAAATTATGAAGAGATAAGAAGACCTTTGCCATCTAAAGTCCAAAGTATCTCCAAGGAGTGTCGAAGCTTGATCCCTTCCAGAATGAGGCGACAATCAGAACTTTTGATTTCATGCGGGGAGGTACTCAAGGTGAAGACTCGCACAGTGGTCCATACTAGAGAGCGTGATGAAGATGAAGAAAGTGTAGGATCTTCATACCACATTACTGCGAATGAGGAGCAATACACTTCATACCTAAGGAAAGTTGACGAATATTTGGGAGATGCCTCCTGGTGTTGCCATATATCTTTTAATGATGGTGATCCTCAAGAAGACGAAGATGTTGAGGATGCTCCTACGGAACTAGAAGAAGGAATTAAAATGACTGTTGATACATTGAAAGAAGTCAACCTTGGAACTGCAGAAGACTCCAGGCTCACCTATGTAAGTGCCCTATTAACCACAGATGAAGAAAACACTTATGTGGAGCTACTCAAAGAATATAGAGATGTCTTTGCTTGGAACTACAAAGAGATGCCTGGTTTAGATCCTAAAGTAGCAGTTCATCATCTCGCAGTCAAGAAAGGAGCTCGTCCTGTTAAACAAGCCCAAAGACGCTTCAGGCCAAAATTGATCCCATCAATTGAAGCAGAGGTCAATAAACTCATCGAAACTGGTTTCATTCGAGAGGTTAAATATCCTTCATGGATTTCAAGCATTGTTCCTGTGAAGAAGAAGAATGGCCAAATTCGAGTTTGTGTCGATTTTAGAGACCTCAATAATGCATGCCCTAAAGACGAATTTTCGCTCCCCATTCCAGAGCTTATGATTGATGCCACCACCGGATACGAGGCGATGTCTTTCATGGAAGGATCATCTGGCTACAATCAAATACGTATGGCACCAAAAGATGAAGAGCTTACTGCATTTCGAACTCCTAAAGGCATTTATTTCTACAAAGTAATGCCTTTTGGCTTGAAGAATGTTGGCGCCACATATCAAAGGGCAATGCAGAATATCTTTGACGACATCATCCACAAGAATGTGGAATGCTATGTAGATGATTTAGTGGTGAAATCAAGAAAGAGAGGAGACCACTTGCAACACTTAAGAATGGTGTTCGAACGACTCCGGAGATATTAACTTAGAATGAACCCGTTGAAATGCGCCTTTGGAGTTACTTCTAGAAAATTCCTTGGCTTCATTGTTCGACATCGAGGGATTGAGATAGATCAAGCCAAAGTTGATGCAATTTTGAAGATGCCAGAGCCCAGAAACATACATGAACTAAAAAGTCTACAAGGATGATTTCTTGGCGGATCATCCAATTCCTGATGATTGGGAGATTACTGATGAACTACCTGATGAAGATGCGATGGTCATCGAAGTGCAACCACCATAGAAAATATATTTTGATGGTGCCGCACATCGTGAGGGAGCGGGTGCAGGTGTTGTGTTTGCCACTTCTCAAGGGGAAGTCTTGCCATATTCCTTCACCTTAACACAACATTGCACTAACAACGTTGCGAAATATCAAGCACTCATACTTGGGCTTGAGATGGCCGTTGAGATGAGACAACTCCGATTACATATTTTTGGAGACTCTAAGTTAGTGATCAATCAATTGCTAGGTAGCTACAAAGTCAAAAAGCCAGAATTGCGTCCTTATCATGATTATGCACAGAAATTGATAGCATGGCTTGGCAACGTAACTCTTCAGCATGTGCCAAGGAAGGAAAATAAGAAAGTCGATGCCTTAGCTGCTCTAGCTTCGACATTGACTCTGCCCTGCCAGACATAAATCACTGTCTTCCAAAAATGGATAGTGCCACCAGATGAGAATGAGGATGAAGAAAGCAAGCTCGATCGTTTGGTAGCCGTCGCTGAAGCTATGAAGGTTGACTGGCGACAAACCATGATTGATTACTTATGTTATGGGATACTTCCAGAAGATCCAAGAAGAAAGACAGAAATTCGTCGGCGTGCCCCTCGCTTCATTTACTACAAAGACACTTTGTATCGAAGATCATTCGAGGGAGTTCTCTTGCGTTGTTTAGGGAAGATGAAGCAACACAAGCTATGCAAGAGGCACACTCTGGAGTTTGTGGATCACATCAATCCGGGCCAAAGCTCCACTTCCACATTAATAATATGGGTTATTACTGGCCGACAATGGTGAAAGATTGCTTAGATTATGCTCGAAGATGCAAGGCTTGCCAGCTTCACGCAAATTTTATACACCAAACCCCTGAAGTGTTACATCCTACTGTTGCATCTTGGCCATTTGATGCTTGGGGATTAGATATTGTTGGACCACTTCCAAAATCTTCTGGAGGACATTTATACATCTTGGTCGCAACTGATTATTTCTCAAAATGGGCCGAGGCCGTCGCTCTCAAGGAAGTGAAGAAGGAGAATGTTGCAAACTTCATTCGAGTGAACATCATATATCGTTTCGGCATTCCTATTTATATAATAACGGATAATGGCAAACCGTTCGATAACAAATTGATGACCAAGATCTGTGAACCTTTTGGCTTCAAGCAACGTAATTCGTCAATGTATTATGCTGCTGCAAATGGATTAGCCGAAGCATTTAACAAGACGCTTTGCAACTTGTTAAAAAAGGTCGTCTCCAAATCTAAAAGAGATTGGCATGACAGAATGGAAGAAGCTTTGTGGGCATATCGTACGACTCATCGCACGCCGACACAGGCAACTCCTTATTCTCTTGTTTATGGAGTCGAAGCAGTTCTTCCTCTTGAGTCGAAGCAGTTCTGTCCAAGAAGGTCTTACTGAAGAAGAAAATGCTCATCTACGCCTTAAAGAACTTGAGTCCCTTGATGAAAAAAGGCTAGAAGCTCAACAAAGTCTTGAATGTTATCAAGCTCGTCTTTCTCGTGCTTTTAATAAAAAGGTTCGCTTGAGGTCCTTCCAAGTTGGCGATCAAGTTCTTGCAGTAAGAAGACCTATTATCATCTCTCCCAAAGCTGGGGGCAAATTCACTTCAAAGTGGGATGGCCCATATGTCGTGCAAGAAGCCTATTCAAGCGGAGCTTACAAGTTAGTTGATGCAGATGGCATGAGGATTGGCCCCTTCAATGGAAAATTTTTGAAGAGGTACTATCCTTGAAGAAAAAAAATGATGCTCATCAACGCACGAGCCTAAACTGCAAGTTATGATGCTCCTCAACGCACGAGCCTAAACTGCAAGTCATGATGCTCCTCGACGCACGAGCCTAAAACTGCAAGTCATGATGCTCCTCGACGCACGAGCCTAAACTGCAAGTCATGGTGCTCCTTGATGCATGAGCTTAAACTGCATGCTGCAATGCTCCTGGCCCACACGAGCCTAAACTGCGAATGACACCCAAAACACGAGCCTAAACTGCAAGTCTTGATGCTCCTCAACGCACGAGCCTAAACTGCAAGTCATGATGCTCCTCGACGCACGAGCCTAAAACTACAAGTCATGATGCTCCTCGACGCACGAGCCTAAACTGCAAGTCATGATGCTCCTTGATGCATGAGCTTAAACTGCATGCTGCAATACTCCTGGCCCACACGAGCCTAAACTGCTAACGGCACCAAAAAAATAAATAAATAAATAAATAAATCTCACTAATTCTGAACTATGTTATGACTTGATCCTCTTCACTGAGGTACGTAGGCAGCTTAAACTTTCATTCCAAGTTCAGTCGCATGAGTTTCAAAAAAAAAAAAAAGTTTGGCGCCATCGGATCATTATGTCAATTCTTCCAAGTGTAGGGCATATATCTATGAGCAAAAGAGACGATTTGCTTTGAAGTATAAAAGATTTTTTTTTATTGCTTCAATAGTACAAAAGTTGATACATCAAAAAAATGTAGAGACAAAGGGAATTAGACGTTTTCCTATACAAAAGCCTAATTCATGAAAATAATCGTAAACTAGGCTTTGTGGCCGACTCGTCTTGAATGCTTCTTTCAAGTCCATATGACGTCTCCGCAGTCTAATACACTATCCTCAATGCCTCGTATATAAGAAGTCATCTCTCTTGAAAAAAAAGCCTTCAATCACCACGGGAGCCGCCATTGATAAATTTCAAGACCGTCACCAAATCAAGAGCAAAAAGTTGGTGAAAGGGTGACTCCACATCTTGTGTGACATTTTGGACTGATATCTGCACTCATCGAACTTGTTCGCAAGTCTGCAAAAGAAATAAACAAAGAGATAAGATTCATGATGATAGCTGAACCCATTACAAGGCTGTAAAATCAACTTCAAAAATATTTGTTAGGTTAACCAAGAATGAATGGAGCTTCATCTTTAATGAGACTATAGTTCTCGACGTTCAAATTTCGTAGGTTCAAACTATTGGTGATGTCGACGCTCCTAGTTCAAGATACAGTTCTTCCGGCCAAAAGCACGCAAACCTGAAAGTTCCCTGCGGTCAGTTTGATTTTCAGTATTTTTTTGTTTCTAGGCCGAGAAGAGTTCTAGGATGGAACCTTTTATGTGTTATAGCTCTAGGAGTTTTCTTTCCAACGAGACAAACGGATTGTAATTTCGATACTCCTAGCTCAAGATACAATTATTCTCGCTGAAGGTATGCAAACCTGAAAGTTCACTGTAGTTAAGTTGAAGTCTCGAATTTTCTGTTGATAGACCGAGAAGAGTTCGACATGAAATTTATAAGTCCTTCAGGTCTCTGAGTTTTCTTTCTAAAGGTTCAAACGGATTGTAATTCCGACACTTGTAGCTCAAGATATGATTCTTTTTTTTTACCGGAACTACACGAATCTGAAAGTTACTGCAGCTAGGTGGAATTTGAAAATTTTCTGTTTCTAGCTCGGAAAGATTACTGTCACGAAACTCGTATGTAATCCAGATCTATGAGTGTACTTTCGAAAGGCGCAAGCGGATCGCAATTTGGAGTCTCCTAGCTCGAGATATGAATTTTTCCACCATAGCGCGCAAAGCTGAAAAGCAATTCCGCGGACAGATAGGTCAAGTTCAGAAAGTTGCTGCAGACAATCAGCTTGGAATTCTTCTATGATACTTTGAAGACTTCATTAGCTATGAGTCTTATTTCCAATGGCGTAGACGGCTCGTGATTTGGATGCTCCTAGCTTGATATATGCGCCTTCCAATAATAGTATGCAGTACTGTGAAGGCAAAATGACAGACTTGTGCATCGCCTTCAAAAGTTCATTCCGACTTGTCCTTATGGAATTTGGCCCCAAATTTTGGATATGTCGCTGTGGTGCAAGTTTTGATTCTGCAAGACCAAGCGGATTGCAGTTTGGACATTCCCATGTGCAGATACGATTTTTTCAATTCGAGCATGAAATGCTATGAAGTCAAAACAGCAGAAACACGCCAAATACTTGCTCGCCGACGTTCGAAAAGCCTACTCCGGCGGCCTTCCTCGCCAGCCCGCACCAATGAGATATGGTACATGTAGCACTCGCTCGGCAAGGATGAAATATGGTCGCTCGAGCTCCAAGCCTCTTTCTCACCAAGATGCATCATGTTGCTGAAGGGATGTGCCAAGTTGTTGTACTCTCTCGAAAACCTACAAAAATAAGAAAAGATTTTGGAGCCCTCGGTGCCAACAAGATGATGTTTTTGCAGATACGGTGCAAGTAGCACGACGAAAAGCTCGATTAATGAATATCGGTGCCATAGCACGACGTTTCTGCTTATACTGATACGCTTCGATTCGATATGATGGACATAAAGGATTTTCCAAATCGGCATGCAAAAGGGAAGTTAAAATTTGGGAGCCTCGCTAATCTCTGGCCATACACAAGCAATAAAGACAACGACATGAAGATTTCACTTAGCAACAAGAATCGGTGTCAATGACACGATGCTTCAATGCGGATGGTCAGTATTTTGACGTGCACTTCTCTGTCAAATCTCGAGGGATCGTACCCTTCATGAACCTACAAAAAGAAGAGGGGAGCACCTCCGAGCCTGCAACAAAAGAAAAGGGAGAAAAAGAAGTATACTGCCCGAACAATCCTCGCGATTTCGGCGCTTGATCGATCAAAGATTGGTTGCATATGGATCAAAAGGGCTGGAGCTTCAACCTTTATAGATGTTGTCTATCACCGAGTCTTCTTACCAACAATATAAATAGTTCGTAGTTCGGATGCTCCTATCTTGAGATATATATTTGTTTTAGCAAGAGCATGCGAAACTGGAATATCGAACAGTGACAGAACTTAAACCAGGATTACAAAGCTCACCAGGGATGCTACGATGCGAATCTAGATCCACATTTTTGATATGTTGTATTACTCCGAGTCTAGTTTCCATAGCAGCAAACCACTTGTGATTTCGACGTTCCTACACCAAGATATGAATTTTTTAGTCAGGAGGCACAAAACTGGAATATCGAGCAGTGACAGAACCTAAACCATGATTACGAAGCTCACCTGGGATGCTACGATGCGAATCTAGGTCCAAGTTTTTGATATGTTGTAGTACTCCGAGTCTAGTTTCTATAGCAGCAAACCACTCATGATTTCGGCATTTCTACACCAAGATACGATTTTTTTAATCAGGACGCACAAAACTAGAATATCAAGCAGTGATAGAACTTAAACCAAGATTACGAAGCTCACCTAGGATGCTATGACGCGAATCAAGATCTAAATTATTGATACGTTGTAGTACTCCGAGTCTAGTTTCCGTAGCCACAAACCACTCATGATTTTGATACTCCTACACTAAGATAGGATTTTTTTGGTTAAGACGCACAAAGCAGAAATTCTTGGCAGCAACTGCACAAAAAAAACCGTTAGGAGAATCGAGCGACGGGATTGCGTTGCTAACTATTGACGAGTACCTTCAAAACCACTGTTGCTTTCATCAAAGAGTGGAGAATTGCTGCTATGGCAACAATCACAGGAGAGAGAAGTGAATTTATAGAAAGGGGATTGATAGAATTTAAGGAAATTCTTGGCGCTCAAGTCACAATATGTGTAAACAAGGAAAATATCACGTCCAAATTGGAGTTTGTCAAACTTGAAAGATGGAAACAGAAAATTAAAGGAAAGATTTTTTGGATCCATATATGTTCGTACAAGAAAGGAAAAAGAAGGTCTTGCAATTAACCAAGAAAGTGCCATGGTTGGAAATCTCTCCTTAATGCATGACATCAAAAGAGGAAAGTGATTCAAGTGCTTGGTTTATGCTTCCTATACGTCTATTACTTTCAAGATTTGCATGACTTTGTACTTGAAATTATTGACTTAATAAGTCCATAAGACTTTGGAAAATAAGATATCATTCCATGGACAAATAGACACGCATGTAAGTTGCGCTCCCGAAAATGGAAAATTGCGATCAGACTCCAAATCAGAAAAGGATAGTAAATAGTATAACGTGTGGAACTGTTTTTCTCACATATACTTCAAGTCTTGTCTTATATTTTCGCAAGCTTACATCCCGCCAAGCTTTGAAGTAGGGGGCATTTGTAGACAATTAAAAATTTATCAAATTTAAATCTATAAAAAAAATTTGGATTTTACCACAAATTAAATATATATTGGTTCAATTAAGTAACATGGACTGGTATAATTGGGTTTGTTATTTAAATCCAATTAAATTGATTTAAATAAATGCCCATTAATATATTATTGGGCTAGCCCGTCAATTAGTCTTCTATCAAATGGACCGACCCATAAGCCTCAAGCCCAATGATCCACTAGGGTTTTCTTGAAGACTACTCCACCCCACACCTATATAAAGGGGTCAAAGGAGAAGGCTAAGACAAGCAAGTAAGCAGAAGGAAAGGTTAAAGAAGCTCTGAAGGATAGCATCAAGGTCTCCATCCATATCTGCTATCATCGTCTGTGGTCAAATTCCAAAGGCGAACTCAAGTCATAGGCGGACGGCTTCAAATCTTCCGTTCGTGATAACTACAACATCAAATCCTAGTTCGTGACGAGCTTCAAATCGTTCGTGACGTACTACAAATCTGAAATCCGTCAAGTTCAAGATCAAGCTTTCAAGCTCTTGAACCATCATCCGTAACGAGAAGAATCAGAGGACTACATCTCTTTTGATTTAGAGATATTTTAGAGATTGTAACCCCATCACTTGAATTTAAATATAATATTTGTCGCTATTTTTCTTGTCTTGATTATTATTTTTCAGGAGCGAAATTTAGTTGTTACACATATATTTGAATAAATATATCGAGGCAATGATGTTCTTGTACGGGCATATATCTCCAATGTTAGAGTATCAATTCGAGCTAAGAGTTATATACAACAATTTCTCTAAGGAACAAAGTAGATCCATCACTATCATATGTAAATAGGTAAATTTTGAGATAGTCAGCCGAATTAGCTTAACTATGGATTTATGCGGTTCTTCTTTGGTGATTAAAATAAAAGAAAGCTAATTAAGAAAAAAAAAATGAAGAAAAAAAAACTGTAAAAATACAACGATAGGAATGCACAACACAATTAAAAAGTGTAGACTGACATGACTGCACTAAAAACAAATCTAACTCAATAATTAGAGTGTATCGAGTTTTCTATTTGCCCCTCTTGTCCCTACTCTATAGTTGAATGGACAAAGTAAGATATTCTGAAACAAAGTAAAGTTAGCACAAAATTGACTTGGCAAACGACTATACAACCGATGCACAATTCCAGGTCCCCATCACTTATAAAAAAAACTCTGCTACTGGAAAACTACCTAACCCTCGCACATGCTCCAATTATACTACCATGTTCAAATGATTTTCTATTGCAAAAATCAGAAAATAAAATGTCCTCTTTCCAGCTGATCAAGTTTGAAAACATGCATAATATATAAAGATGTTTATTTATATATAAATAATAGTGTAAAATTTGCATTAAGAGTGTATTTTTAATATGCATTATTACTAATTTTGAATGATTATATATAATTCATTTTTTAAAAGATATGATAGTGTATATGGCAGATGAACACATGTTTTTGGTGGTGGCCAAGATTCTTGACAGCTGTAAATCAGTTCCATCAAAAGAACCAAAAATGGCAACATTGGAACAGTTTTGTTGGACCTTGTAGAGTGGTAATAAAAGACAGAATCATCTATTTAATCATAGATCAGTCTATGTCATTTTGCCACAAAAGTCCTCTTTATCTGTTCTACTTTCAGGTGTACTTTCTTATTACCTCTTATTCTTCATAAACATGTTACTACAAAGACAAGGATTGGAGAACCTTCAACTTCTGTTTATTCTTCTATTATCATTCTCTCTGTTCAAATGTTATGCCCAGGAAACATTTCTCCAGTGTATGTCTAGTCAATTTTCCAAAAGTGACATCACTGGAGTTGTGTATTCTCCAAAATCACCAACATATTCATCTATTATAGAACATGCCCAGAAAAATCCAAGATGGTTGAATTCTTCCTCTGCGCATCCCCTCCTCATTATTGCCCCTCGAAAAGAATTTGAACTCAGACCTGTTATTCTTTGCAGCAAAATATTTGGTCTGCAAATTAGAGTGTTAGGGGGTGGTCATGATTATGAAGGTGTCTCCTTTCGTGCTGAATCTCCATTTATCATGATTGACATGAGTAATCTTGATGAAATTATCATTGACTTGGAGGAAGAAACAGCGTCGATTCAATCCGGGGCGACAATGGGACAATTATACTATGAAATTGCCAAGAAAAGCAGAGTACATGCATTTCCAGGAGGCATATGCTTTACTACTGGAAGTGGTGGGCTAATTAGTGGTGGAGGGCTAGGTTCTTTGATTAGAAAATTTGGCCTGGCAGCAGATAATGTTGTCGATGCACGCGTAATGGATGCTAATGGAAGAATCCTTGAGAGAAAATCAATGGGAGAAGACTTTTTTTGGGCCATAAGAGGAGGTGGAGGTTCAAGTTTTGGGATCATTCTTGCTTGGAAACTCAAACTTGTTCAAGTCCCTGAGAAGGTTTCTGTATTCAGAGTCCATAGAATGCTCGTGGGAAATACCATAAATCTGATTCAGCAATGGGAACATAAAGCATATTTACTACCTAAAGAGTTCTTCCTAAGAATGTATATGCAAAATGATGGAGCAGGAATGGAAAAGGAAGTCAAAGTCACATTTGAAGCATTATTTCTTGGGACAGTTAATGAGTTAATTCCAATTGTCAGTCAACACTTTCCTGAGTTCAATCTAAAGCACAAAGATTTCTTCCAAGAGCCAGTAATAAATTGCACTGAGAGACCTTGTTTAAAGAAAGAATGCCATGAAGTTCCCTGGATTGGATCTGTCTTGTTTTTGTACAATAAAGGAACGGATGAATCACTTGAGGTTTTATTGGATACTAGTATTCCTGTATATAAGAATTATTTCAAGGGAACATCTGATTTTGTAAAGACTCCAATTCCAGAAAATGGTTGGAAAATGATAAAAAGATTGTTTCTTGAAGAGGACAAACCTATGATAATATTAGAACCATTTGGTGGAAGGATGGATGAAATTTCAGAATCACAACTTCCTTTCCCACATAGAAAGGGAAATTTGTATAACATTCAGCACTTAGTCAATTGGGAAGACAACAGTGAAAGTGTATCGAGGAATAAGATAGAATGGATGAGAAAATTTTACAGGGAAATGGAGCCATTTGTTGCAAATTCTCCTAGGACAGCCTATCTCAACTATAGGGATCTTGATTTTGGGACTAACAAAGAAGACTATAGCTATTCCAGGGCCAAAATGTGGGGTGAAAAGTATTTCAAAGGCAACTTTGATAGGCTGGCGAAAGTGAAGAGTAAGGTAGATCCAGAAAACTTTTTCAGATACCAACAGAGCATTCCACCTTTTACTACAAATTTATTTGAAGAAGAATGGACAAGTGAATTACGTTATTCTGATATGAATTTTTTGCAAATGTATCCACAGAGGTAAATGTGAATACAAATGTACTTTACATGGATGATGATCAAAATGCAATCAGCCTCATATTTACACATCACACGGGCAAAAAGTAATTTCCTATATTTATGTAGACTAGCTATGGATAAGTACATTTGATGAATCAAACACATATATTCTTTTTCTTCTCGTCATATTAGAAAAACAAGGTGCGTGATAGCAGGCCTCTAAAGTTGTACTTAGTTAGGCTTGTACCTTAGTCCCCGAATTTGAGAGGCCTCATTTTTAGAAATTATAGGTTTATAAATATTTAAAAGTAATAATATTTACTACTTTTCGTACAAAAATAGACTTTTTCATATAAAAGGAAAGACTTTTTTCTAGCTATGTAAATAAAATAACTTCTTGGCTTACTTAAAATGGATAGTATGGATATTTAACATGAAATTCATTTGACAAGAGAAATCGTACAAGTAAAAGATACTGCTCTAATCGATATATCCAATCATATAAAACCACAATTTATTTTTCACATGCTTATGTTGACTATTGAATAATGTTAACAGTTTCTATAATAATTGTCTCAGCAAAAGAAGTTTTTTATAATTAAAATTAATAAAATTTTAGCTAAGATCAATAATGTCTCAAAAAAATTAAATAGGTTGGCTATATTAGTGGAAAGGAAATTATTTGAATTTTTTTTATTATAAATATATTATTAACAACTTTAAATCTCAAAATATAGAAGAATATACTTCAAATATAAATATATAAATTATAACAATTTTTTTAAAAAAAATTTAGACCTCATATTAAATTTTGACGTTAGGCCATACATGTGCTTGAGCCGCCTCACAGTGATAGGAGCAAATTTCAAAATCCACAATTTTTTTTTAGTTTGAAAAACATTTCAACCATCATCAGTACTGTTCTATTGATAATTAGTTTTGCTTCACATTCTCTCTGTTCTAATGTAATATTCATTTCAGTCTTCTTAAGTGAATATAAGTATTTTCTCAGAAATTCTAAAGTTATATAAGAACAATTTACCTTCCTCTAAACAATCTTTTTTATCTTTTCTGATCAAAATGTCAATATGTTGCTCCACTTACTCCCTTAGTTAATGTCGTTTCAATTTCTTTTCAATAACCTGAAAAGCGTGAGATGAACGAGATCATTGATGCGTATCATATTCGGCTTAGTGTATGTATCTTTATTTGAGGCAAATTCAAAATTTGAGTAAAACGGGAGAATCACTGTGTACTAATCACTAGCGACAAAACTCGGTATGTAACTCTTTGAAAACTTAATGCTTATAATGACTTATCATCCAAGTATAAACAAAAAGAAGTTTTGAAGAAAGAAATCACCAAACAACAAGAGATTTCTTTGCAAAATGGGTGTTATGAGAAGGAAAAATGTATGATTAAACATGTTTCGCACTTTAAAATTCTAATTTTTTTGAATACAAATGGGTCAGTGATCGAAAGTTTAAGAAATCAAGATTAGTGGTATGTTAATAGTAAACAAATTAAAGAAGAGTCTAAAGTGATTGATGAAGAAGGTTGTGGCACAAGGATTTATATTTTTCTGTTTGTGGAGTGATAAGTTTCAATTTGAAGCTTTTAATTTTAAGGGATGAATTGAAAATAAAATTAATTTAACTATTATGTATCAGAAGATAGAACTAAACTATAATTGAATTCAAGAGAAAAATTAAAAAAAAATAAAACAATTTGTTATTAAGTATAAAAAGCAAGTACGTTGCATTGAATGAACTAAAATGACTGAAGGTTGACACGAACACGGATCATCCAGAAAGCAAGGGAGTTTAAGCACCCAACAAACAACTTCTTCCATTTGCGTTCTTGTTTTTAGGGGCACAACTACATGCAACGTAGGTCAACCTCTGTATTTATGTGTATATTGTCTCACATTTTACCCATGTTATGTAGATTTCGATTGTGTATGCAATGATTTGTACTAATTAGTAGTATTTTTATGTGTAGGAATCATTCGGAGTCAATTCGGGACGAAGGTGCGTGAACTGAAGCGAAAAGGTGAAGAAACGAGAAAAAGTCAAAGTAGAGCCACAGGTAGCGTGGGGCGCTACCTGTGGCGTAGTTTCCAGACCCTCAAAATTTTAAGTGCCAGTGTTAGCGCCCCATGCCACCTGGGCGTTGTGTGACGGAAAATCTCTTATTTTTCCCCTGAATTGGTTATTTCGACCCAAGACGACCCCAACTCGTATAAAAGGGGTTCTAAACCTATTTTGGAGAGAGAGAATATTTTTTAGAGGAACTTTTGACCAAAGAAGGGCACAAAGCCGCAGTGGAGGCCGAATTTTGTCTTTTCTTCCACTAAACTTTGTAACTTTTATATTTCTTTATATGATTTGTTGTTCGGCTACCATGTCTATGTAGAGCTAAACTTCATGTTCTAGGATTTATGGTTCTTTCATGATTATTGTTATTCGAATATTGATCGTGATTTCTTGATTTATCGCATTGGTTTATTTATTTAATATATCATGCGCCTAATTATTTTATTGTTTGATCACCAATTGAATATTATCTATGAATCTTGAGTTGAACTCAAAAATGGGAATTCTAGATTGCATATAAGATTGAGTAGAGCAAGTTCTTGAACATCGGGCATCGGGAAAAGATTCGCGGTTAGGATATACATATACCTAATGGCCTTGCTTGGTTGATGTACATGAATTATAAATGTGTTCTTGTTAGTTTTAATTCAACAAACATATAGGCGTTTGGTTAGCTTGAATAGGCGAGTAAGAACTCAGTAGATTCTTATGAGCAATATTAACCCTGTCAACAAAAAAACTACATAAATTACTTTGTCAATTCAATTGAAGAATACAATAGGAATATTAGATATCTCATAACCCTTGATCGTTTTCATCACATTGATAACATAAAAATAACTCGTTTTGTTTTGAGTTCACAATTTATTTTTCTTTATTATAATTAGTTGAGAATCAAATACTCCAAGGTTTAAATCTTGTTTAGATAATTAGAATAGTCTAATTTAGTTAATAGTTAATCAGAACTGCTCGTCGGTTCGATATCCGAATTTTAGTCACTTTATAACTTGATGAATGCATATACTTGATTATGCGTTTAGCCGCTGATAATAGGTGAATTTGACTATAATCACGCCTTAAATAATCACCTTCTTATGTAGTTTTGATGATAAACATAATATTAAAATACTCTTATTAGTACTTTTCATGATTTGTATGTGATATATGTCTAAGGAAGGCTAATGAGCTGTTTTAGAGTCAAATGTGTAAATTCCCAATAGAACACGCCTTGCCAACCCTGAAGACTCAGAGGAGGAGTTTGGCCGCGGTAGTAGAACCGCAGTGGAAGGCAGCTTCAAAACTTTAGAGATTCAGAGAGGGTGATTGGCCACGGTTCTACCGCGACCGCGGCACAACCGCGGCAGGCGCAGAAAGTTCGAGGACCAAAGTGTAAAATACGAAATTTTTAGACTTAAACCTTATTTAAAACATTAGACTTCACCCAAAGGAGACATGTATTGATTTTTAGAGTATCTTGGCAAGGAAAACTATTGTGAGAATACTCCAAACATCTTTCTTCTTTTCTTTTGATTTTTATGATGAATTCTATCTTAGTTTATTTTACCATAGCCATGGGTAGCTAAATTCCTAGTCTAAGGTTATGATGGAACTTATTGGGTGATAAACTTCTTTTTTATGTGAATACAAATTACTAGTTTAATCTCTATTTGTTCAACTTCGTGTTTGTTGTTGTTAATTGACGGGATCCTCAATTAGTTGTGCATATTTAGTATGCATAACTTGGAAAATAGTGCATATTTAGATTTTTTGTTAAACAACATCACTCCTAGAATATAAGAGGAATCTATAATTATGGTTTTAAAGGCGGGATTAGGGATAACGAAGCCTTGGGTGTAATCTAAAGTGAATTGTGCTAAATAAAGTAAGCTAGTATATCTCGGGAGAGTGCAATAGTAAATTATTGTGATTACTCGAGAGAGATTTACGGTAAGATGAGCGTTCATGATTGATAGAGATGTGTTGGTAAATTTGTATGAGCATAAACAGAAGGGATTCTATCAATAGGGTAAATCATTGCCTTAGCTTCTTCTCATCATTGTTTATAACATTATTAGTTTAGTTTACAACTATTTAGTTACTTGCAAACGTAGTTGTTAAAGAATATTCAACTGAGATTTGAATATTTGGGAAGCTGGTTCTGAAGAGTTAGTGGGTCTGAAGATAGTGATTGATAGGTTAACTCTCTGTGGATTCGAACCTGGACGTAATAGTCGAGGTATATTTGCAACGTCCGCAAAGTCTTTTTTAGAAGGCATAGTTTGGCGTGATCAAATTTTGGCACCGTTGCTGGGGAGTTAATGGAATTATCAATTGCCATTGACAGAAATACAAATATTCTTATTGTAGTCAGTTTTCTCTCTACCCAACTTTTGGCTGAAAATGTGACGTATGTTGACTTGGTTGCTCAGGTGTATGCCTAGAAAATCTACGAGGACTGGAGAACTACTTGAAGGACTCTCAGACCCCGAGCAAACATCGGGCATTGAACCATGCCAACAAAAGAATTCAACAATCCCAACAACTACTGAAAGTCGAAATTGACATGGGGGGCGTCAACGATCCTAACATAATCATCAGGGAAGAGGCACCTCCTATGCCTGAAGGAGCACTATATGACTGGGCACAATCCACTGCTGAAAATTTGGGCACTACAATTATTGTGCCCGCAATACAAGTTGAATCGTTCCAGGTCACAAACAATATGCCACACTTTTTGCAAAACAAGGACTCTTTTTTGGGACACAAATAGAAGATCCTCAGCAGCACTTGAAGAACTTCTTATCTATATGCAAAACACAAAAGCAACCCAACGTGACTCTAAAAGCAATCAGGATAATATTGTTACCATTCTCGGTGACATGAGCTGCACAGGTTTGGCTGAATTCACTCCCTATCAACCCTATAAAAACTTGGGATGAATTAGTCAAGAAATTCCACAACAAGTTCCACCCGCCCAACAAAACTGCTCAACAAATTTATGAGATTGTAAGCTTCTAATAGAATCCAATGGAGACGTTACGTGAGACATGAGGCAGGTTTAAAGGAATGCTGGTTATGTGTCCTCACCATGGTGTTCCAATACAGATGTTGGGACAACGGTTTTACATAGGGCTCTCTCACAACATGAATAATATTGTAGATGCCTCAGCAGGTGGGGCGTTCTCGAGCAAGACTTGGAGAGAATGTTAGAATTTGCTAGATAAAATGGCACGAAATTCGGGATGGACAACTAGCAATGCACCTATCACTCCAGTGGTGCACTCAGTGCCTCTTGATCCTTCTAACACTATGGCTAAAAATATGGTGACTCTCTTGACACAGATGAGCATCCTCACCAAAAAGGTGGAGGAATCAGGAATTAATTAGCAGGTACATATAGTAGATACTACCAATGGGGGTTTGTGTGCATATTTCATAAGCCAGCCAATTGGTAATCTATGGAATATAGAGCATAATCATCATCATCATCAGCACCTTGAAGATATGAACTATGTGGCTAACTATGGGGGTCAGAGACAAGGATATCAGAATTGGGACCAGCAGACTCAGCAGCAGTACAGGCCCCCTCAGCCACAGTATAACGTCAGAAACATAAGAGGTATGAGACCTCCAAGAACATGGAACCATATCCTAGACCACAGGGGTACAATGATTAGCAGCAAGGGTACCATCCACCTCAACAATAACATGGTGGAAGACTAGAAGATGGGTTTGCAAGACTGGAAGCAATAATGCAGCAGGTTATTGGGTCCCATGCCAATATTAATGAAAGAGTGGTGCATATGATGCGGCCATTAAAAATATTGAGGTACAAGTGGTCTAGATTTCAATGTCGTTGAACAATCGCCCTCAAGGGACATTACCTGCAGATACCCAAATCAACCCAAAAGATCAGGGCCCAAAGCAGTTGATGACGGTGAGTCTCCGAAATGTTAGGGATCTTGACGTTGAGCAAGAGAGAGTACGAGGTAACATACAGGTTGAGACACTCATTCTAGTACCCATTGAGCTAGATGAGTCTACACTATTGACAGAGGTGACAGTCCAGCCCATATCTAAAAAGAAAAATAAGCAGCAAGAGATCGAGAAAATAGCTGAGCCTGTTGAAGAGCCAGTGGTCAAAAGTGTAGCTGAGAAAGAGAAATCCCAAGTGATTGTGAAGAAAATACCTCCTGCACCATTCCCACAGAGGTTGGCCAAGTACCAAAAGGAGGAGCATCACAAAAAGTTCTTTGAAATGCTCAAGCAAATTCAGGTAAATATTCCATTGATTGAAGCTTTAAAAGAGATGCCTGGGTATGCTAAAATGATGAAGGATTTGATGTCTCGGAAGTTTGACTTCAAAGACTTGACCACGGTGACACTTACTCACACCTGTAGTGTAGTGGTGTCTAGACATGTAGCGGAAAAGTTATCTGATCTAGGTAGCTTTACAATTCAATGCACTATAGGGAACTTCGCCTTTACTAAGGCACATTGTGATTTTAGGGGCCAACATCAATCTTATGCCTTTGGTTATTTATAAGAGGCTGGGCATTAGGAGAGCTAGACTCACCTCTATGTTGCTACAGCTGGCTGACGGGACTGTGAAACGTCCATTTGGGATCCTTGATGATGTACTTATTCAGGTGGGGAAATTCGTGTTCCCCGAAGATTTTGTATTCTTGGACTACAAGGTGGATGAAGAAATTCCTATAATCTTAAGAAGACCATTCTTGGCCACGGGGAGAGCTTTGATTGATTGCGAGATTGGGGAGCTTAAGATGAGGCTCAATGATGAAGAAATTATATTCAATGTGCAGAAATCTATGAGGAAAATTGCTCTCTTATCGATGAAGTGGATGTAATTGCAGAGTCTGATGATGAGGTGTTGACGGCTGAGGACCCCCTTGCTGCATGCTTAATGAATTTAGATGAAATGAATGGGGACGATTTGGCGGAATGGGTGTTAGCATTGGAAGGTAGAGGGTCCTGGGATAGAAATCTAGAGTTTGAGCCTTTACACTTAGAAAAGAGAGAGACCCCTCTAGAAAAACCATCCATTGAAGTAATACCTAAGCTGAAACTAAAGCCATTACCAACCCACCTCAGGTATGAGTTTTTGGGTCCCAACTCCACATTACCTATTATTATCACATCTGGTTTGTTAGCTGTGCAGGTTCAACAGCTTATACGGGTGCTAAAGGAGTACAAAGCTGCCTAGACCATGGCAGACATCAAAGGGATCAGCCTCACCTATTGCATGCACAAGATTATGCTGGAAGATGGGCACAAACCTTCTAGGGAACATCAGAGGAGGCTGAACCCAAATATGAAGGAAGTGGTGAAGAAGAAATTGATAAAGTGGTTGGATGCGGGAATCATTTTCCCATTATCTGACAGTAGCTGGGTTAACCCAATTCAATGTGTGCCTAAAAAGGGTGGCATGACGGTGGTGAAGAATGACAACAATGAACTTATCTCAACAAGAACCGTCATAGGAAGGAGAATTTGCATGGATTACAGAAAGTTGAATCTAGCCACCAAGAAAGACCACTTCCCACTTCCCTTCATTGATTAGATGTTGGATAGATTGGCGGGGAGGTCACACATTTGCTTCTTGGATGGGTACTCAGGGTACAATCAGATCTCCATTGGCCCTGAGGATAGAGAAAAGACCTCCTTCACATGCCCATATGACATTTATACCTTCAGGAGGATGCTCTTTGGCCTATGTAATGCACCCTCCACATTCCAACGGTGCATGATAGACATATTCACTAATACGGTAGAAGATATAATGGAGGTGTTCATGGATGACTTCTCAGTGGTGGGGAATTCATTTGAGAAATGCCTAGTAAATTTGACGCGTGTGCTAAAACGGTGCATCGAGACTAACTTGGTTCTGAATTGGGAAAAGTGCCATTTCATGGTACAAGAAGGAATAGTATTTGGGCACCGGGTGTCAAGCAAAGGAATAGAGGTTGATAAAGCAAAGGTTGATGTCATAGCATAGCTGCTGCCACAAATTTCAGTCAAAGCTATAAGAAGCTTTCTTGGACATGCCGGTTTCTACCGGAGGTTCATTAAGGACTTCTCCAAAATCGCCAACCCTCTATGTAAGTTGTTAGAGAAAGATCACCCTTTTGTATTATTTTGATGATTGCAGGGTAGCTTTTGAGAAGTTGAAGCAAAGGCTGGTCACAACACCCATCATCACTACCCCCAACTAGGAGCAACCACAATTAATGTGTACTACTAGTGACTACACGGTAGGGGCAGTGCTGGGCTAGCGGAAGGACAAATTGATGCACCTAATCTACTATGCTAGTTGGACGTTGAGCGGAGCCCAACTGAATTACACAGTAATAGTAAAGGAGATGCTAACTGTGGTATTTACTTTTGACAAGTTCTGGTCCTATCTGATAAGATCGAAGGTAATCGTATACACTGACCATACGGCTCATAGATACTTAATAGAAAAGAAGGACTCTAAGCCATGCCGTATTCGTTGGGTGTTGCTACTACAAGAGTTCGATCTTGAAATTCGTGACCGCAAGGGCACTGAAAATCAAGTCGTTGATCACCTATCACGACTTGAAGGAGCTGAAAATGTTGTAGAAGTTGAAGAATTTTGGACACTTTTCTAGATGAGCAGCTGCTCGCTACCAATCATCAGGAAGCGCCATGGTATGGGGACTATGCTAATTACTGGCCTATGGTATTGTTCCTCACGACCTGTCATCGGTCCAGAGGAAGAGAGTTTTTCGCGTAAGCCAATTGTATTACTGGATGAGCCCTACTTGTTTAGAATTTCTCTTGATTACATGATCTGGAGATGTGCCCTGAGATCGAACAATCTTCTATCTTGCAGGCTTGTCACGCTTCAATGTATGGCCGTCACTTTGTAGGGATCAGGACAACATCTAAGGTGCTAGAGGCCGAATTGTTCAGGCCAATGGTGTTTAAAGATGCTCACTTGTGCATCAAGAGATGTAATGAATTTCAACACACCGGGAATATTTCCCGGCACCACGAGATGGCCATGAACCCAATTCAAGATATGGAAGTGTTCGATGTCTGTGGGATAGATTTCATGGGGCCCTTCGTCACCTCCTATGGCAATAAGTACATTCATGTTGATGTAGACTATGTGTCCAAGTGGCTAGAAGCTGCAGCATTACCCACCAATGATGATAAAGTGGTGGTCGGGTTTCTAAAGAAGAACATATTCAGCCGCTTTTGGGACACCGCGCACAATTATCAGCGAAGGAGGCACTCACTTCTGCAATAGGGCTTTTGAGAAGTTATTGGCTAAATATGATGTGTGATATAAAGTGGCTACTCCGTAACACCCGCATACTAGTGGAAAGGTTGAGGTGTCCAACAGAGAGATCAAGAGCGTATTGACAAAAACTATGAATGCTACGAGAACTAACTAGTCAAGGAAGCTAGATAATGCACTATGGGCTTACAGGATAGCTTTCAAGACCAATTGGTATGTCACCATATAAGTTGGTGTTTGGGAAGGTCTGTCACCCACCTGTTGAACTTGAACATAAAGCGTGGTGGGCACTAAAACAACTAAACTTAGATTTAGAAGTTGCGGGCACGTCAACAGTCACTGAATTACATGAGCTCGAGGAGTTCAGATATCTTGATTTTGATAGCACAAGGCTGTATAAGGAAAGATGAAGAGGATTCATGAATAGAGAATCATTGAGAAAAATTTCAAACCTGGGGACATGGTATTGCTCTATAACTCAAGATTGAGGTTGTTCCCGAGTAAGCTTAAGTCAAGGTGGTTTGGACCGTTTTGCGTGGTTGACGTATTTCCATTCGGAGCTGTGGAAGTTGCCACAAAAGATGACTCTCGTACATTTAGAGTTAATGGTAAGTGGTTGAAATTGTATGTGGGTATGAATGAGCCTAAGGAGATGTCCGAGCTACATTTGAATGAACCACAGAGGTCGAACAAACATTAATTGCACTCATATGAGTCGTACCACAACGTTAAATCAAGTGCTACGTGGGAGGCAACCCATGAAATTTTTGTAATTGTAACCTTTTAGTCTATCTTATAAAAAACATTGTTAGATTCAGAGAAATGCCTAGACCGCGATTTATCAGGACCGCGGTCAAACTGCGGTCAAAGCACCTCTCTAAACTTGATCCACTGCATTTGCACCACGACCGCGGTCAAATCGCGATGGATTGAACTCTCTGAACCTCAATGCTCGCTGTTTACTGCGACAGACCCCGACGGGGCCCAGGTAAGTTATGTTTTATTATATTATTTTTTCTTTTGAATCTAAACCCTATTCAGCCTAACCCTCCCCATCCCCATATTTTCAATTCGTATTACAGAACTTCCGCCTCCCTCCCCATATGTCTATTCCCTCTCTCTAATTTTCTTCTTCTTCCTCCTCCATCTTCCTCCCCAACCTCCATTAACTCACCTCCACTTCTCTCTCTCTTCAACTCAAGTAAGTTATTCTCCTCTCTCTTTATTTATTTCTTTTCTAAGTAGTGTATTTTATTTAGTTATTAGTTTTAACTAACCCCTAGTTAGGATTAGTGTAAAATTTGAATTTTTGCTTTCTTTTATGTTTGCCATTGTTGTAGTTGATGTTTAAGAGGTTGTTTGGTGCCAAATTGATTGGGTCTCCATTATTAAATAATTGTGACGTTGTTCTGGTGGCTTGGAGGCATAAACTATATTTTTATGGGATAGTATGGTATTGGGTCATGTGTTGGCCGAAATTTTGGTATTGTGTTGTATATTTTTGGGGTGTTTTACGCCCAACCTATGTTTGGTGTTTTGTAATTGATGGTTGATGATGTGTAGTTGATTGGTGGTATTGTTTTAGTTGATGTATGGTATTGTTGTATTCGATATATCGTGGTGTTGTATTTTATGTGTAATATTGAAATGAGTAAGTGTGGGGTGTATTATGCCGTGGTAAGAAAATTGTGGGGCTATTGTGGAGGTTGTTATGAATGAATTGAGGGGAAGTGTTTGGTGCCATCGAGTGGTGAATTCTGAGTAACCATCCGATTGGCACTAGTTAGGGAATATTTTGATGGTTCGTTTGATTATTTGCAGGTCATATGACTCCCAAAAGACCAAGGAAGTCGGCAGGACCATCCCGGCTCCCTACTTATGATGAGTCCAGGTTCGCATCAGAACTAGTTGAGGATGATTTCAATCTAAACCTACAAAGAGTTTCCTTCATGAGATCCCGATTGACCGGGTAGCCCTCCGTGCTGAAAAGGAGGAAATGTATGAGGAGATTCTGAGGCGGGAGATGGAATTCCTATTCAATGACCCCGCTCCAGTTAACAAGATGTTAGTTAGAGAATTTTACACCAATTGTTCGTTCCACATGAGTAGGGAGGTGATTGTACGTGGCAATGTGGTCAATGCCAAAGTTCCGACAATTCGCCAGGTGTTAGGGCTACCTCCATTCACCAGTGACATCGACTATTATCATGATAGGCTAAATGTCACATAGTAGGTTATGACATATGCATTATGCATAGAGGGGCGACCGATTTGGAAATGGGACCAAATCACCCTCAGCTCTAGATCCTTCACTCACTTGGCCAAATGTTGGCTGACTGTCATCTGCAGTAGGTTGCTGCCATCTAGCAATACAATATATGTGAACTTGAATAGGCACTGTTCACTTGGTGCTTTGTAACTAAGAAGGAGTTTGATCCGGCTCGGGTAATTGGAGATGAGATGGTCCTTTGGGGACAACTGCGCACAAAGGGATTGTATTTCCCTTCTTTGGTAACCACATTGTGCTTGACGAAGAATACACCCACAAACCTCGCTGATGGAGATTTGCCACTAAAAGCACCATTCAAAGCCTCTAGCATCAGAGTGGGACGAGGTGTAAGTACAACAATTGAGATTGACGACGAGGATGATGAATCGGTCCCTATTGCTTTATCTAGGAGTTATACATACAGTGATGGTCCTTCTCAGCACACACATTCTGGGGCTGGACTATCAAAATCACAGTCCAGACCGATATTGCGGTCTTTGGACGAAAGGTACCAGATCTCTGCACCTCGGTGGATGGATTGCACACGAGGATGGATGCTATGTCCTAGAGGCAGTCGAGGACTGAAAGCCGGTTCATGGCCTGGTTCCGTACATTAGGGAGAGCCTGCCATGTTGACCCCAATACTGTCTCCGACTCTGACTGAGTCTCAGGAAAGTTTTCTAACCCTTCTGCTCTTTACATTCTTTATATGATATGGGGACATTCCATGATTTTAAGTGTGGGGTGGGAGACTTGCTCTGTTTGTATTGTATTATACATAGTTGTAATGTAGTGTAGCGTTAGTGTTGTATATATTTGATTAGGTCTATATTAGGATTAGTTGACTTGGACCAACAATGGACACTTGTTGACGGTTCTTTTAAGGGTCAAAGTAGGAACTATTTATAAAATAAAAAAAAAAAAACCCAAAAACAAAGTTAGAGGACTCTTCATGATGACGGGGTACTTGGACAGTACGGTTGAGGGAAGTAGTCCATGTAGATTTTTTTTAACTTTATTTTCTTCTTTTGGGTAGTGTAATACCTCCCCCTTGGTTTTTCTTTTGACCACGATTCTTTTCCAAAGGTTTTTCTTGAATCGGGTTAGTTAGATTTTTCTTTCTGTAGTTTTAGGATTAGATGGGTGAATGTTAGAATGTAACCCAAGATATGCACACTTGCAAATAACTAAAAAGCACTTGAGAATGTGACATCTAAGCTTGTTTGTGGACTCATAATATATTCCTTAATTTTGCACATCTTGTCTTGCTTGCACACTCGTAGATTGTGTTGATGAACTGTTTCGAATGAGTTACATGTCAAGTGTGTGTGAGTTGTTACTTGCATTATGTTCTTGCATATAATACCTAGAACTTGCCCTGTGTGTTTGCAAAGCGAAATGGAAATCGTTTGGTTTTAGAGTTGATTGAGGCATTTCTTTGTGCAACCCTATATAATTGTGAATCTACCTGTACATATTACCATAGTTAACCCCTTTGAGCCTGAAGTTTGTTCTTTGATAACCCTATAATGATATAAATAGCTGTGTTTGAATAAGCTAATTGTTTGAATATTTACCTCCTAGAAGCACTTGAATCACTAAATATATACAAAAATCAAAGTGTGGGGTAGTAGGGAGTTAGTGAAAAAAGGGAATCCAGAATGAATGGTTTGATTGGTGAACTGGCATTATATAATAAATCTCTGGAACAAAAAGAAGAAAAGAAGAAGCTAGTTGCACCTAAAGAAAAGTGGAGGTCACAAGTGAAATAAAAAAGGTGGAATAATGATTGGGTTGAATATAAAGGTGAAATAAAAGGAAGTGTGTACTAAATGTCCTTAGAGAGGTTAGTCATTATATCCAAACATATCCTACCCGTTCCTTAGCCTACATTACAACCTATAAAGACTCCTTGATCTTTGACTGAATGGCTCGATCAGTAGAGTATTACACTAGGGGCAAGCTTATGGTATGTTTGTGTGGCATGTGAATGCTCTTTGCTGAGAGTGAGCGAATTCTTTCTATATATGGTTCCTTGTTGTTGAATTTTATGTGTGTGGAACTTTTCTCAGACTTTGTTATGTGAGGGCATGTGACTCAGGAAGAAAAAGTGAGTCTCCATTTTTGTTAGAGTAGTTAGAGTGAGCATACGTGTGTCTTGGCATGAGAGTCTGCATTTGAGATATGATTGTTGCGCTGCTTAGGTCGATTATTGATAATAACGGGTGTCACATAAATTGGGGGAATGCATTGAACAGTTAGGCCGAGAAGTGTGGTTTAATTTGCTCGAGGACGAGCAAAGGTTTAAGTGTGGGGAGTTGGTAATAGGTAATTTAACAATAATCACTCCTTAAAAAATCACCTTCTTATGTAGTTTTGATGATAAACATGATAACAAAATGCTCTTATTAGCACTTTTCATGATTTGTAGCTGACATATGTCTAAGGAAGGCTAAGGAGCTATTTTGGAGTCAAAGTTAGAGAAATGAGGCCAAATGTAAAAATTCCCATTAGAACATGCCTTGCCAGCGCTGAAGATTCAGAGGAGGAGTTTGGCCGTTGTTCTACCGTAATCGCGATGGAAGGCAACTTCAGAACTTTAGAGATTCGGAGAGGGTGATTGGCCACAATTCTACCGCGACCACGACAGAACCGCGGCAGGCGTAGAAAGTTTGAGGACCAAAGTGTAAAATACGGGATTTTTAGACCTAAACCCTATTTAAAACATTAGACTTTGCCAAAAGGAGGCATGTATTGATTTTAGAGTATCTTGGCAAGGAAAACGATTGTGAGAGAATACTCCAAACATCTTTCTTATTTTCTTTTGATTTTTATGATGAATTCTATATTAGATTATTTTCCCACAGCCATGAGTAGATAAATTCCTTATCTAAGATTTTGATGGAACCTATTGGGTGATGAACTTCTTCTTTACGTGAATACATATTTCTAGTTTAATCTCTATTTTTTCAACTTCGTGTTTGTTGTAGTTAATTAACAGGATCATCAATTAGCTGTGCCTATTTAGTGTACATAACTTGGAAAATAGTGCATATTTAGGTTTTTGTAGAACAACATCACTCTTCGATTATAAGAGAAATCTATAATTGCGTGTTTAAAGGTTGGATTAGGGATAACGAAGCCTGGGATGTAATCTAAAGTGAATTGTGCTAAATAAATTAATCTAGTATATCTCGGGAGAGTGCAATAGTAAATTACAGTGATTACTCGGGAGAGATTTACGGTAAGATGAGCGTTCATTTGATAGAGATGTGTTGGTAAATTTGTATGAGCATAAACAGAAGGGATTCCATCAATAGGGGAAATCATTCCCTTATATTTTTCTCATTATTATTTACAACCTTATTAGTTTAGTTTACAGCTATTTAGTTACTTGCAAACGTAGTTGTTAAAGAACATTCAACTGAGATTTGAATATTTGGGAAGCTGGTTCTGAAGAGTTAGTGGGTATAAAGATAGTGATTGATAGGTTAACTCTCTATGGATTCGACCTTGGGTGTAATACTCGGATTATATTTGCAACATCTGCAGAGTCCTTTTTAGAAGGCATAGTGATCAGTCGCAGCACGTTATAACTCAAAACACTAAACTTATGAAATGAAATAGACTCTACCGAATGCTTGGAAAAGAAACTACTAATGTATATGTTGACATGTGCAGTTTTAGTTTTGATGATTGACAAAGGAACACATGCATGAACCAGGTCCATGGATAGTGTACATAAGTGATGGATAGAATCAAGCAAAAGAAATGCACATGAAAGGGATAAGTATAAGTGGTTATATATGATATTCCCTAAGCAAAAAGGTTGCATATTTGATAAGGAGCAAGACTCCTTACATGAAGATAACTTTATCCAAGATAAAGGAAGAATTAGAAGTTGACGTTGATTAGAATTGTTCCACCAAGGAAGAGTAAAGCATTAGAACTCTAGTTAATCTTTATTTGCTAACTCTATATATATCCATTGTGTTCTTTTTTACAGGTGATGCATATATATTGAAGTTAAGCAAGAATTGAGATCAAAATAGCAAGGCATTTGTGAGCAATTCCTGTGAGTTTTATGAGTGTGATCATGAAGATACACGCACCATGTGGAACAACCAGCTCCATAAAGAGTTTTATGTGTCTTTCATTATTTCTAGTTCAAAGTGTAGTAGGCATTTTGAGTTGTACCTTTCAGCTTTCTAAGAAGCAAATTGTACTAGGTACCTGAGTTATTTCTTTCATGTTAGAGTTAACTTGAATTAGTCGCAACAACTTGTGGCGTGTTTCTATAAAGGTTAAAGTTAATCCATAGGTTTTCAAGAGGTTGTAAACTCGAGTTGTATTGTTCAAGTTAGAGTTAACTTGTAGTAGTCACAACAGCCTGTGGCTAGTTGTTTTAAGGAAGAGACTTAATCCTTAGGTTTGGAAGAGTTTTTTAAACTTTGTTGTTGGCTTAGTGTTGTAGTGAAGTGATTGGAGAAAATCCTACTAGTAGTAGGTCATGTTTTTTCACCTTTTGAGCCGGGTGTTTTCCACTTAAAACTACTTATGTTCTTTACTTTCTGCATTTATTATTCCTCAACTATAGTGTAAGGAACACGTAGAAGAATGAGTTCCTTCTATAATCTGAGCACGCAAAAAATTGGACACCACACAAATCACTCTTGTCTTGTGTGGTATTGAAGTATAAAACATAAATTAGTATTAGAACATGTTATATTGAAAGAGACTAACACCTTAGGAAAAGATCATGATGAGTGCACTACCTAGATACTATAAAGAGCAATCTACCACTAGGCCACCACAATTCAATGATCACTATTATTCTTTATGGAAGAAGAGGAAAAGAGACCACTTGGAGATGACTGATAGATGCTTCAAATATGGTAAAAAGAACCACATGATCAAGAACTGTCCTATGAGGAAAGTCGAGTGGAAAAAGGAGAAATCTAAAAGAAGGAACCGATTCACAACATGAAGAACTACACAAAAGGTCATCCAAAGAAATGGTTGCTACTTGGAAAGATAGTTCAGATGAGGACATTGATGATAATGCTTAACGAGCTCTCATAGAAATTTAAGAACCAGAAGATGGTCCTGCTGAAATATATGAGATAAGTTTTCTGGACCTTAAAGGTAATTTAAACTCCTTTCTAAAGATAGACTATCAGAAGTTATTAACTTTAATTGATGAATCAAAGAATATAAGTTCTGAAAAATAACAGTTGTCAAAAGAGTGTAACTATTTTAAAGCAAATGCAAAAACTTGGAAATAAATATATGTAAAATAGAAAAGGAAAATGCTGCTTTGGAGAACCAAGTCCATGTACTTGATACATCTATCTCAGAACTTAGATCTAAAAATCTAAAATTGAAACTAGGAACATATAAAGAAATAGCTAGTGACACACAACTCTCACGAGAAAAAGATCTAGGAAAGGTAAAAGGTGAGTTTTATAAAAGTAATGAACTGGTAAGAACCCTGAAAGAGGACTTGACTAAAGTTAAGCATGAGTTTGATAGAATATGTAAATGGAACAGATCCTCCGATGAACTTTTTTGTCTACAAAAACACCATAGTAGCAACAGAAGAGGACTTGGTTTTGGGAACCCTGCACCTAAGTGGGGTCCCAATAGCAAGTATCTCACATTTTTTGAGAATAAGATTTGTAGACACTGTGGTAAAATGGGTCACTATGAAAGTGAATGCACTGTGAGCATGTGATTTTTGCCTTACATGAGAATTACTCCCAAAAATCCAAAATATAATATAGATTTGTGCTGTGTGTGATTTTCTGTGAATTTTGTTTAATTTTAATTATTTTTCGTTCGGTTTGTTTGTGCGTGATTATTCGTAAATTAATGTGTGTATGTTTCATTTTAATTTAGAATTTAATTAAGTAATTTTCCTTATAAAAAATTAAAATCAAAAGGTGTCACGACCCGGATTTTTCCCCCAACATCGGGATCGTGATGGCGCCTACTCGTGGTAGCTAGGCAAGCCACTATATTCACACTATCCTGCTTTTAGCAATATTTCATACTCAATTTATTAACAAAACCATAACCTTAATTAAATAAGTGCGGAAGATTTTATCAAAATAGAGATAAGCAGTTTCAAGGTAAAACAATACTGAAATCCTCTACCCAAGACGTGGAGTCACCAACTCACGAACTACTACTGAATACTACACATAAAGGTCCGAAAGAAAATAACATAATATGTTTATCTCGGAACAAAGAGACTACAACTAATAACATAAATAAGAGGAAGAGATGCCGGGCCTGCGGACGCCTGTAAGCTACCTCGGTCTCGATATGCTCAACTCCCACGCAAGGCTCTACTGCTGATGCTCTTGATCAAAACCTGGACTTGTGCAAAAATGCACAGAAGTGCAGTATCAGCACAATCCGACCTCATGTGCTGGTAAGTGCCTGGCCTATCCCGGCGAAGTAGTGACAAGCCTAGGACCAGACACCCACATAAACCTGTGCAGTTCTATATATATGTACACCTCAAGATAACGAGAAATAATCAAGTAACAACTCAACAAGGAATATCACAGAGGAACTCAGCAGTTTACAACAGTTATTATCAACAAGGAAACCCAAGTATAATGGAAAAACATGTAATATCAAGTCAAGGAATAGCAAATAGTTGCACGGCATCACCCTTCGTGCTTTTACACTCATCCTCACAAAATAAGCAAATAAAGTGCACGGCATCACCCTTCGTGCTTTTACTCTCATCCTCACATCCATGGCACGGCATGACCCTTCGTGCATGGTTCAATTACAAGGAACATCATGATTCTTCGTGCATAATCAATAACAAGGCACGACATTAACCTTCGTGGAAAATCAATAACAAGGCACGGGATTAACCTTCGTGCACAATCAATAAGTCAAGGCACGACATCACCCTTCGTGCATTATCACTCTTCCTCACCCAAATAACAATCACAGTTAAGGGCAGAGAATGAAAATAATAAATCATGAACCGTCCCAGCAAGGGACACAATAATCATCACAACAAAGTCCCGGTAAGTGCAATCAACATCTCACTTCACAACAAGTCCCGGCAAGGGAGAACAATAACAATTCCACAACCCGACAAGGGTTCAAAAATTTATTTTTAAAATGTCTCACAACAAGTATTAACAACGACTCACGGTCATGCAAGACGCCGGTGTATGGATGCTCGTCACCACAGCCCATACACCGCACTCGATCACATAGCACATAGCACATAATCCTATTCCCTCAAGCTAGGATAGAACAAATACTTACCTCTAGCCTTGAAGTCCAAATTACTCTTCAATTATAGCTTTTTCCCCTAATTTCTGCTTTCAACTAGCTCGAATCTAATCACAATTGATTCCATTACATTAATAAATACTATATGATTTGGTTTGAATGCTTAAAAATTTTCTCAAAGTTTACCCAAAAATTTCCCAAAACGCCCCTAGCCCCACGTGGTCGGAACTCGGAGTTTGGACCAAAATCCGGTTACCCATTCCCCAAGAGTTCAAATATATGATTTGTTTCAAAATCGGACCTCAATTCGAGGTCCAATTACCCAATTCATGAAAACCCTAGGTTCTACCCAAAAACATGAATTTCTAACATGAAAACCTTTGATTTCTATTGAAAAACATGTTTAATGTTGTTAGGAATTGAAAGAATTAAGTAAAAAGTGACTTACAATTGCTTTGGAGTGAATTTGGCCTTGAGAGTTCGTGTGTAGTGTGTGGGTTTTTGAAAGAATGAAGAATGAACTGAAAATTTCGTTTAAGTATAAAATTGCACAGCTGCGGGTATCGTAATCGAGAACATTTGTTCGCAATTGCGAACACTACAGGTCTGGGGTCTGATGCTCTCGCAATTGCGAGGAAGAGTTCGCATTTGCGAACTTGGCTGGCTTACTGGGTCTTCGCATTTGCAACAATGTGTTCGCATTTGCGAACCCAGGCGAATAAGTGAAGGCCTTGCATTTGCGAGGTTAAGTTCGCATTTGCGAACCCACGCGTACCTGGACCCCCTTCGCATTTGCGATCAAGAGTTCGCATCTGCGAACTAGCCTTGACCTGTCACCTTCGAATTTGCGAGAAATTCTTCGCATTTGCGAAGACACCAGCTGGGTGAAAAACCAGTTGTGTTAAAATTCAGAATTTGAACCAACGGCCTATCAAATCTATACCCGAGCCCCCCCGGGCTCCAAACCGAACATGTACACAACATCAAAAACACATTACAAACTTGCTCGTGCGATCAGATCGCCAATATAACATCGTTTTCATCAAATGAAGCCTCAAGTTCATGATTTTCACCCTTTTGCTTTTCAAAACTTTCAAACTTGGAACTCAAAGTCCAAAACATATCAAACGACATCCAAATGTCACCAAACTTTGCCGAAAGCACGTATATAATATGTACGACTTGTACCGGGCATCGGAACCAAAATACGAGCCCGATACCAAGGTCATTTAATTCATTTTCCTTTAATAATTACAGCAAAAACAATTTCACAGAAAAATCCATAACTTAGGCTCTAGGCCTCAAAATTCGACTCTGGACGCATGTCCAAGTCCCATATTTTCCCGTGAACCTTCCGAGACCGTCCGATCTTGGGTCAGGGTCCATTTACCAAAAATGTTGACCGAATTCAACTATATCAATATTAATATTATTTTTCTTCAATTTCTCATAGAATTCATATATTCTATCACAAAATCTTTTCGGCTACATGCCCGGATCGTGCACGTAAATTGAGGCAATATAGAATGAGGTTTTCAAGGCCTCAGAAATGCGGAACAAGTGAGGAAAGCAGGTGATGACCCTTTGGGTCGTCACAAAAGGTGTGTTTTTGCGTTTTAATATTTTTAGTCAAAGTTTTGTAGTTTATAATTTTGATTGGTATTTAATTTTATGTGTTATTTGTTAGTAGAACTTAGTTAGTATTTTTATAAATTAATTTGATTTTGTAGTATATTTAGAATTTTGTTTATTAGAAATTAAAAGAAAAAAAAAAGAAAGAAATAAAGATAAAGAGCTAAGATCAAGCTTCCCGTTTAACCCAGACCTATCCCAGCCTAACCCGTTACCCATCTTGACCCACCCGGAATTAAACCAAACGACCTCATTTATTTACTAAACGACCCCGTCTATCCCCCCATCATTTTATCCAAGCCGTTCGGATTGTTTGATCCAACGACTTGGATTATTTGGACCATTTTAATATACCCAAAGATCCCCAAAACCCCTATCTCATCTTTCATTTCCCCCAGACCCGTTTCTCATCCCTCTTCTCTAACCCTAGAGCCTCAAACAGCCACCGCCGTCTGCCACCATAAACCGCCGGCCGGAAATCGTCTCAGCCGGCGGACAACTCCTAAATGCCTCCATTTTTATACCCTGAACTCGCCTCAACCTCTTCAACTCGATTCCCCAATAAGTTAACTTCAAATCACAACACATTCCTTCGAATATCAAATCATAGCCGTGAACCCTAGTTAGCCGCCACTGTTTCCTAGTGGCGGCGCCGCCTCCATTTGACCCCAAACTCACACCCTACCCTCACCAGACCTTTCTCACACCTTAACCATCGTTAGTTTGATTCAAATCCAACCAGAAAAACCCGAACCCCAAAATGGCCGTATAAACCCTAAAAACCCAAAATTAGGTCTCCGGTTAAAATTGATAAGAATTGAGATCTAATGGACTTTAAGGTAGGTGTTTTCAACAGAGAACACCCTTTTAAAGTTCGTTTGGTCTCAATAAAGTTCAAGACCAAGATTGGCCTCTGTTAGATTTCTGATCCGTTTCTTAAGGTATTTTCTTTTTTTCTTTCTGTTTTTATTTATTATTGTATTCATCGTTTAGTTTTAGTTGCTCATTTGTTTCCGTTTGTGTTTAGTTTTTCTTTTTTAGTTTTCTGTTTTCTTCTTCTCAAAGACCTTTATTTGGTCGATGGTGTTTTTGTTCGCTATTGTAAATGTGTAGTTGTAGATATGAATTCACTTCGATTTAATATCATCGAATGGTTGGTTCTGCATTTTGCTTGTTTGCCCGAGAATCTTGGATCACTGATTCGACGACTAGTTGTTATCGATTATACGTGTTGTAATCGACTAATACGAATGTCGTTGACTAATTTTGTAAGACTGTTTGTTAGAGCATTTGGACAAAAATTAGCACTGCAATAAGATTTTTGCTCGTTTATGATTGAGATTAGGAAGTTTGAATTGGTTATAGCTGAAGTTCTAATAGAATTATAAAACTACAGTTGAGGATTTTGAAAACCTGAAATTGGTTTTAGTTTAAACTTCCTACCATTAGTGAACTAGCATATCCTCAATGTAGTTCAAATAATTGCAAACAAAATCAGAGCTTAATAAGGAATCCGGATCAAACAATACTACCTTTAATGCTGAGAGTTTAATAGTTGGGCATTTAAGTAATAGGAAATGAGAAAAAAATAGCTTTAGTTAATGTTGAGAATGTGCAATGCACATGGTTTAAAGTCAGTGGAACCTGCTTTACAGCAGGATATGCATTACATTTGAACTTCAGATGGTTTTAAAAATAGAAAAAAAGAGCTTAGCCTGGATGGTCTTAAGTGAAACTGGCAGCCTTTATAGGTTGGAAAATCTGAACATGGGAAAGGGTAGTAGGACCTGCTGGACAGCAAGATTTTCCACCATTTTTCTACACTTTGAAGTTTAAAATAGTTAGAAACCATACTTAGACAGGTAAAAAGTGGAAAAGGGGGAATAACATGGATTGTTCAGGTCTGGAAACAATTAAAAATAGGTTGTTAATTTGGGTCTTTAAGGCTATAAAAGACAGACCTGGACAGAGAACAATACACACTGGACATCCTTGAAAGAACAGATTTTCAAATACACACTTACACACACAAAGAACAGATTTTAAAATAAGGGAAAGGCAGGCTAATATACACTGTTATACACCGTTTTAACAACCGGCTTTGAAGTATTTTTAGGCATCAATTTCAGCACTTCTTTAGATTGATTAAGTCTGTTTTGTACTTCAATTCATAAGGCCCCTTTGTTTTTTTTTTACTTAAGCCTTGTTCGTTGCTGTTATGGGTTTTGGAAGTTTTGTTGTTTGGTTGTCTTCAAAGCTCTTTTGGGTTTAATTTCTTTTTCTAAGATTTCAACCTATTCTCCGGGCTGTCTACTACAATTTTCAGAAGTGGTTATAGTCGAGATTTTGCTGCTGTATCTTGCTGTTGGTTTGGCTGGGAATCGTTCACTGATCTTCTTCTTCCATCTTTGCTGTTAAATTCCAGGTATTTCCTTAATTCATGGTTGAAGCATGATTGCTGATGCATGTAAAGATACGAAGTTCTGATTAAATGAAGATCTTGTTTGAAGCTGAACTTCTAGTTTTCTTTCATTACTTATGTGTTTTAGTATTAGATTCGTAGTTACAAATGTTATTCAGGACCTTTTCTTTTATTTTGAAACTAAGTATGTGAAAAAATAACTTTGTGTAATATCCTGCAACTGTGGCAATAAATGAACTCTGGACTTTGACTATGCTAATTCATGCTTGGTGTTGAATATAAATTCTAGATTTAGGAGTTTACTCTTGAAAATCATCCATGCTTTAATCTTGAAGATAATAGTTATTTGACTATGCTAACCCATGCTTAGTACTTATTTTGTTACTCTGTTTGAATTCCATAAGGAAAAGCCAATCTGTTCAGCTTTAGTTAAGTTCAAATGTGTAGATCTATCAAGTGTATCTATTGGTGGGTTTTTGATTGTTCTCTATTCTATACCAAAGAACCATGTGTCCTTTAATCATATTTAGATTTGGTATGTATATTTGTTAAATGAGTTTTCTCTGTCAGGTTTTAAAATTCATAGTAAGTTAAAGTTAGATGTCCATATGTTTAGATGCCATGAAATGATTTAGCTTTTACTATTGATAATTAGTCCATGATAGAGTTTTAATCAATCGAGATTAGCATTTTATTATTAATAACATTGATTCACTGTTTAAGTGTTTTGAAGAATCTGCCTCGTTGGTTTCGCACAATCACTTCTTAAAATTGAGTTAAAACCCAAATAGGAAGTTGAAGTTTTTTTTATATATGGTAAAACTAAATGGAATAGAAAGGCACGAAATTGTGATTTTATTTGAGCAAGTAATTCCTTTATTTAAAAAATGACAATTCAAATAATGTTTAAGTTCTCAAACATTAGTGATTAACATGGCCATCTTTTAATACATTCTATCAAGTCGCGCAACAAGATATCATTTTGTATAGATATTAATTAGAAATAACCCTAATGGATTTTGTTGTAGATAAATTGATTTTTGTCTAGTCTAATAAACACTTTAATCGGCATAGGTGGAAAAAAGTGGTCTGGGCACATCTTTGAGTTGCATATTCGTAAGGGCCCGAGTCTATGTTATGACTAGGTTTGCTTTTGCTTGAATGTTCAAATATACAGTTTTCTTTGAAATAATAAAGCGGTTAAAATTTCAATCAGAGCACGTAATTTATAACATGCATTAAAATCAGATATCTTTAGCCATTTATAATAGTTGAAGCGACTGTGCTAGAACCACGGGATCCGGGGGTGCCTAACACCTTCCCTCGGGTCAACATAATTCCTTACTTAGAATTTCTAGTTCGTAGACTTCATTTGGAAAGCCGAAATTTCCTCGATTCGGGATTGAAATGAATTGGTGACTTGGGACACCTTAATTTATTCCAAGTGGCGACTCTGAAATAAATAAATAATCCCGTTTCGAACATTGTCACTTAATTTTGGAAAAAACTCCCTCGCCCGTTCCCTTACCCCCGGGGTAGGTCTTTTGCCTATAGAAAGAGACCCAAACTTGTTTGGGTTCCTTTTACATATTGAATAATCTAAAAAAATCACCCAGAACCCGATGTCACAAGTGCATGAGCTATCTCTAGGAAATAATACAATACAGCAACCATCCGGAATATAAATTGGACAAAAAGAAAATACAATAATCTGAAAGAGATTGCCAGATGCTGGTCATCTCGAGAAGTGCAACTAGCCTAAGTCCCTGTATCAACCTAATGCTACGCCCACTAGGCCACTGGAGATACATGTACCTATGTAATAAAAATGCACAAAAAGTGTAGCATGAGTATGAAAACAAAATGTACACGGTAAGTATCCCGTTTAAACTCGAAGAAGTAGAGACGAAATGTCGACTTCGACACTTGCTAGTAGTCCAATAATGATATATCAATAATATAATAAATCGGGTATTTTATAAAAAAGATGCTTGTAACTCTAATCATGAAGCAAGTAAACAATTCTTCTGTTTATAGGAAATTTCCAAATTCATTTTTCATCATTTATACATTTATCTCAGGCCAGGGAGAACAAATATCAACATCTATAAATCTAAAGGCAAGCAATAAAAGCATGCGCAAACCATACCGAGGTCTTACGGGCCCATCAACCAATACTTAAACTCTACATTGTTAGAGGCCTAAATGATGCGAACCATAGATGTATCTGTTTAACCAACTGAGGCATTCAACTCGTTCCACGGTATATAAACACATTCAGACAGTCAATCAAGAAGTCATATCAAGGAGCAGTTATCCAAGAAAAGGCAATTTCTCTTTTAAAAATCAAGAAATGATCACTAGTCGTTTAAAAATTCATTGACACGTTCAATATGTTTTAAAATTTGTTGCAAATTGACAATAAGATTTAAAGTATTGCAAGTAAAACATGCTTTTGGGTCCTAAACTACTCGGACTTAAGCATAATAGTAGCTACGCACGGACTCTCGTCACCTCGTGCATACGTAGCCCCTCCAAATAGAAGCAAATATCCAATTAATTCACCTATAGGGATAATTTCCTCTTACAAGGTTAGAAAGGAGACTCACCTTGCTCTGAAACCCACCTTTTAGTCCAATATTATGCTATAAACACTCAATTAGATGCGGAACAATCCAAAATTAATGAAATAGTGTATAAACTAATCAATACATGTTCAAAATTCATATTCCAACTATTAAGGTGATTACCCAATCCTAAATGTATGATTTCTAAAATTCACCCTACGCCCATGTGCCTGGATCGAAGAAAGTTGTTACCCATAACCCTATGAAGTCAAATATATGATTTTTACCAAATTTCACAACCATTTTCACGGTAAAATACCATTTTTATACAAAACCTAGGTTTTCATCTAAACCCTTGAATTCACCAATGTTTACATATTAATCTATCCATAATCTATGTATTAAACTCATGTTGTGTAGAAATTACTTACCTCAAAGTGCTAGGTGAAAATCCTCTTCCAAATGCTCCAAACTTTTCCCAAATCCGAGACTCAGAAGTCAAAAATGAGTGAAAATGGATGACTCCCATTTTTAGGCATTCTACCTAGGCAAATCACATGCATGAAATGCGACTCTGCCTGATTTTTGGGCAAAAATGAACTACTACTAGCCTTCAGTTAATAGATCATAACTTTCTTTATAAATTTCCAAATTATGAATGGTTTAACTTTCTGAAAACAAAAATTAAAGATATACAACTTTCGTGTCATGAAAATTTTCAAATTCCTTATAGATGTCGTGATATAAGCTTCTAAAGTTGGCTCCTCGCATAAAAACGTTCTAGGGAAATTGCAAAACAGCTTTACCAGCCTTTATTCAATCACCCATAACTTTCCCTGAAAACCAAAACGCAAGGGCTACAACTTTCCCATTTTATATATTTTTAGATTCCTTACACACTGCAAGATATAAATTCCTAAAGGCAGCTCTGTGATTGCACCATTTGTTGTCCAAAAATAGCTTATGTAGCAGAAAACTGCAGCAGCTCCTTTTGTCCAAAATCCATTCCATTAACCTTCCGAAATCCAGTCGAGGCCCTCAAGACCTTAACTAATTATACCACATGTCCAAAAATAAAATACGAACTTAATCGAGGCTTTAAACCATGTCAAAACTAGGAATCGCGTATCCAATCGAGGCTTCCACCACGTAGCAGCCCGAGCCCACAGCTGCACCCGTGAGGGGTAGAGGCCGAGGTCGTGCCAGAGGCTGAGGCCGAGGCAAAGCCCTGCCCCAGGTGGCCATTCCAGAGGTCGAGCCTCATGTTGACTATGATGAGGATGTTCCAGCCCCAGTAGCACAGGCGGGCCCAACTCAGGTCCCAGGAGGATTTGTGATCACCCTAGAGTTTCAGGATACTATAGTCCAACTAGCAGGCTTTATGGAGAGTGTCTCTAGAGTGGGGTTATTACCAGTTGCACCAGCCATTTCTCAGGTTGAAGGAGGGGTTCAGACTCCTGTTACACGTACTCCGGAGCAGGCAGCTCCTCAGGCCCATGCCCCAGTGATTCAGCCAGCTGTGGCGGTTCAGCTAGGTATTCCAGCTTAGGCTAGTGATGGAGCAACCATGACTTTTTATTCTTTGTGGAGACTTGATCGGTTCTCCAACTATTCACCACCACATGCTTCATCCGAGGATCCCCAGTATTTCCTATTCAGTTGCCCTGAGATTCTCAGGACCATGTGCATAGTGGAGACCAATGGGGTCGATTTTTGCACCTTCAGGCTTACAAGATCCGCCAAGACTTGGTGGAGAGATTTTTGTCTATCTAGACCAGCAGGGTCTACAGCTTTGACATGGGATTAGATTGCATAGTTATTCTTGGAGAAATTTCTCCCAGTCACTCAGCGAGAGGCACTTTGCAGGCAGTTTGAGCGCCTTCAGCAGGGCACCATGACTGTTACTCAGTACGACACTAGATTCATTGACTTGGCATGTCATGCAGCTATGATACTCCCTATAGAGCGGGAGAGGGTCAGGAGGTTCATTGATGGATTGATTCAGCCGATTTGCCTATTGATGGCTATGGGAGTTGGTAGAGATATTTCCTTTCAGGAGGCGACCAATGCGGCCTGCAGAGTTGAGATAGCCCTCGCACAGGGAGGTAGTCAGATTTCAAACAAAAGACCTCATCATTCTGGTAGATTTAGTGGTAACTCATATGGAGGTAGAGATTCTTATGGTAGGGGTCAGGCAACGAGGCCCTTTTAGTCAGCTCTTCAGACTTCTCATGGTAGTTCGGGCAGTGGTGGTCCCCAACAGTATCAGTTAGATCAACAGCCTATCAGTGCACCCCCACTCCGTTATGCTTAGTAGCAGAAGACTTGTTTCACTTGTGGTGACCCGAGGCATACTACTAGGTATTGCCCTCGAGCTTCGGGCAGTTCTAAGCAGCAGGGTCCTCGCCCTATAATTCAGGCAGCATGTGATTCACAGCCCGCCCAGCCAGCTAGAGGTGGGGTAGAGATCCTAGTGGTGTAGGTAGGGACCGTAGAGGTGGTGCTCGAACTGGTAGAGGCAGAGTTCAACAAATGGTTGATCGTCCTAGAGATGCAGTTCAGGAGGACGGGGCCCAACCCTATTTTTATGCTTGTGACGCAGGCCAGAGCTGAGTCTTCTGATGCTATTATTACAGGCACTATTCTGGTCTGTGACAGTGGTGCTTCAGTGCTATTTGACCCTGGGTCTACATTTTCATACGTGTTATTTTATTTTGCGCCCCATTTGCCTATGCCTAGCGATGCCTTGGGTATTCCTATATATGTATCTACACCAGTGAGTGATCCTATAGTGGTTGATCGGGTCCATCATTCCTGTATAGTTGTGTTTGAGGTTCTTGAGACTCGTATTGACCTATTGCTTCTATACATGGTGGATTTTGATGTTATATTGGGGATGGATTGGTTGTCCCCGTATCATGCGATCTTGGATTGTCACGCCAAGACCGTGACTTTGGCTTTACCGGATATGCCCCGATTAGAGTTGAGAGGAATGCTTGGACATGCCACCCGCAGTGTTATTTCTTATGTTAAGGCTCGACGCATGGTCGAGAAGGGGTGTCTAGCTTATTTGGCTTATGTTCGCGACTCCAGCTCAGAGGTTCCTTAGATTGACTCAGTCCCTATTGTTCAGGAGTTTCTAGAGGTTTTTCCTTCAGACCTGCCGGGTATGTCGCCCGACAGGGATATTGATTTTTGCATTGATCTGGCCCAGGCACGCAGCCCATTTCTATCCTACTGTACCGTATGGCCCCGCTAGAGCTGAAAAAGCTAAAGGATCAGTTGCAAGATTTATTGGAGAAGGGTTTCATCAGGCCTAGTGTTTCTCCCTCGGGTGCGCCAGTTCTGTTTGTGAAGAAAAATGATGGTTCTATGCGGATGTTTATTAACTACCGACAGCTGAACATGGTAACAATTAAGAACAAGTATCCACTGCCGAGGATTGATGATTTGTTCGACCAGTTGTAGGGTGCAAAGGTGTTTTCCAAGAGAGATTTGAGATCGGGTTATCATCAGCTGAGGATTAGGGCGTCTTATGTCCCTAAGACAACATTCCGCACTCAGTATGGGGATTATGAGTTCTTGGTCATGTCATTTGGGTTGACCAATGCCCCAGCAACATTTATGGAGTTGATGAACCGAGTGTTCAGGGCCTTATTTAGACTTGTTCATGATAGTCTTCATTGATGATATTCTTGTGTACTCCCGGAGTCAGGAGGAGCATGAGCAGCACCTCAAATTGGTTCTTCAGACTCTGAAGGATAGCCAGTTGTATGCCAAGTTCTCAAAGTGCGAGTTCTGGTTGAGTTAAGTTGAATTTTTGGATCATGTAGTATCAGTAGAGGGCATTTAGGTAGACCCAAAGAAGATTGAGGCAGTCCAGAATTGGCCTCGACCAACTTCAGTGACAGAGATTCGTAGATTCTTGGGATTAGCTGGTTATAATCGTCAATTTGTGGAGGGATTTCATCTATAGCTACCCCAATGACCAGGTTGACCTAGAATGGTGCCCAGTTCAGGTGGTTATATGAGTGCGAGGAGAGCTTTCAGAAGCTCAAGACAGCTCTGACTACGGTACCGATATTGGTTTTGCCCACAGGTCCAGGAGCTTACACTGTTTATTGTGATTCTTCTCGTGTTGTTCTTGGTGCGGTATTGATGCAGGATGGCAGGGTTATTGATTATGCTTTGAGGCAGTTGAAGATCCACGAGAAGAACTACCCAGTCCATGATCTAGAGTTGGCAGCCATTGTTCATGCCTTGAAGATTTGGAGGCATTATTTATATGGTGTGACGTGTGAGGTGTACATGGATCACAAGAGTTTGCAATACTTGTTCAAGCAGAAAGAGTTGAATTTGAGGCAGCGGAGGTGGTTGGAGTTATTGAAAGATTATGATGTTACTATCTTATACCACCTGGGTAAGGCCAATGTAGTGGCCGACGCATTGAGCAGGAAGTCAGCGAGCATGGGTAGTCTTGCATATTTTCCGGTTAGTTAGAGACCACTTGCCTTAGATATTCAGGCCTTGGCCAACCGGTTGGTGAGGTTGGACATTTCGGAGCCTAGCCAAGTATTAGCTTGCACGGTCGCTCGTTCTTCATTATTGGAGCGATCAGTGACCGACAGTTTGATGATCCTCATTTGTGTGTCTTGAGAGACACTGTGCAGTGTGGAGGTGCCACGAAGCTGACTTCGGATGCAAATGGTGTTTTGAGATTGCAGGGGCGAGTATGTGTACCCAATGTTGATGGCATTCGAGAGTTGATCTTAGCGGAGGCCCATATTTCTCGGTATTCTATTCACCCGGGCTCCGTGAAGATGTATCAGGACTTGCGGCAGCATTACTGGTGGTATAGGATGAAGAAAGACATTGTTGCATATGGGGCTTGGTGTTTAAATTGTCAGCAGGTTAAGTATGAGCATCAGAGGCCTGGTGGTGTGTTTCATAGGATTGAGCTTCCCGAGTGAAAGTGTGAGCGGATTACGATGGACTTCGTTACTGGAGTTCCGGTGACCCGGAAGTGGTTTGATGCTATTTGGGTCATTTTTGATAGGCTGACTAAGTCAATGCATTTCATTCCTATTGCTACTACCTATTCTTCAGAGAGACTAGCTGAGATATACATCCTAGAGATTGTTCGTCTTTATGGGGTACCGACATCTATCATTTCAGATCGGGGTACGCAGTTCACCTCGCGCTTTTGGAGAGCAGTTCAGCAGAAGCTAGGTACCCAGGTTCAGTTGAGTACATCATTCCATCCTCAAATGGACGGCCAGTCCGAGAGGACTATTTAGATATTAGAGGATATGCTCCGAGCCTGTGTTATTGATTTTGGAGGCTCTTGGGACCAGTTCTTGCCTTTAGCAGAGTTTGCCTACAACAACAGCTACCAGTCCAGTATTCAGATGGCACCTTATGAGGCGTTGTATGGTAGGCGGTGTCGGTCTCCAGTCAGATGGTTCGAGCCGGGAGAGGCTTGGTTGTTGGGTACTGATTTAGTCCAAGAGGCCTTAGATAAGGTCAAGATTATCCAGGATAGGTTGCATTCGGCTCAGTCTAGGCAAAAGATCGCAAGGTTCAAGATGTGGCTTTTATGGTTGGTGAGCGAGTATTGCTCCGTGTATCTCCTATGAAAGGCGTGATGAGATTTGGGAAGAAGGGCAAGCTTATCCCTAGATATATTGGTCCATTTGAGATATTTGATCGAGTGGGAGGGGTGGCTTATAGACTTGCCTTGCCACTTAGCTTGTCATATGTGCATCCAGTGTTTCATGTGTATATGCTCCGGAGGTATCACGGTGATCCTACCCACGTGTTAGATTTCAGTACTATCCAGTTGGACAAGGATATGTCTTACGAGGAGGAGCCGGTAGCTATTCTAGACCGGCAGGTTCGACAATTGAGGTCGAAGAGTTTTCCTTCAGAACATGTGCAGTGGAGAGGTCAGCCTCCTAAGGCTTCGACCTGGGAGTCTGAGTCTGATATGCGGAGCCTTTACCCTCATCTATTTCCCGACTCATGTACTTCTTTCTTTTGTCCGTTCGGGGACGAACAGTTGTTTTAGAGGTGGAGAATGTGATGACCCAAAGGGTCATCACCTTATTTCTCCCTTTTTCCGCGCTTCTGAGGTCTTGGAAACCTCACTCTTAGTTTCCTCAACTTCAGTGCACAGTCCGAGCGTGAAGCCGGAAAGTTTTTGTGTTAAGATATATGAATTCCATGGAAAATTTGAATAATTTTGATATTAATACTGATACAATTGACCCTGGTCAAAATGTTTGGTAAACGGACCCAGATCGGTGATGTGGCTGTCTTGGGAGGTCCGTAGAAAAGTATGGAACTCGGGCATGTGCCCGGAGTCAAAATCTGAGGTCCCGAAACCCGATAAAAGAATTTTTCCGTTAAATTATTTTTTTGAAATTAATAAGAAAAAATGGAAATGAAAATGAGTTAAAAAATATAGGTATCGGGCTCGTATTTTGGTTCCGATGCCCGGTACATGTCTTAAATATGCGTTAAGCGCTTCCTGTGAAATTTGGTCAAAATCGGACGTCGTTTAACGTGTTTCGGACCTAAATAGCTAAAGTTAGAGGTTGATGAACTTTGAAATGAAATATTGAGTTTTGGGGTTTGATTCTCTGTTTTTTGATGTTATTTTAGCGATTTGATCGCTCGAGCAAGTTCGTATGAGGTTGTTGAGTTAGTGTGTGCATTTGGTTAGGAGCCCCAAGGGCTCGGGAATAATTTCGGGGGTGGTTCAGAATGTTTTTGCACTTAGAAAAAATCTGATATTTTTGTTGTTGCTAATATCTGGTATGTTGTTCTATGCGATCGCATATCTCCTTCCGCAATCGCATAGTGTAAATTTCAAGAGCCTAAAATGTGTTCTATGCGATCGCAGCATTCCTTGTGCGATGGCATTGCCCAACCTCCTATATCTATGCGATCATATCTTCCCCCTCGCAATCGTGTAGAGCATTTCCTTGGCCCAATCGCATTTACTCTATGCGTTCGCAACTTGTCTTTCGTGATCGCATTGTTTTACTTCCTTTACCCTATGCGATCGCACTGCCTTGTATGCGATCGCATATGGTATTTTTGCCCAGTGAATTGTTTTTTAAAAACAGAACACTTAACACAGGATTTCTCACAAAACCTCATACAGGTTCTTCTCTTCCACCCTCCATTGTCAAGTTCCAAGCTCTCATTCCTCTATAACTCTTTGTGTAAGTCTTCCTAACATCATTTCTTCATTATTTCTTCACATAATCATAATTAATCCTAGCCCTAAGTCATGAATTCAAGGTAGAAATGGGGGTTAAGGGTAGAACTAGGGCTTATGGGATTTTGGGTGATTCAACCTCAATTTGAGGTCGAATTTTGAAATAAATCATATATTCTAACTCGTGTGGTTATGGGTGATTGGAATTTGGTCCGAGCATTGAGTTTGGACCATGTGGGCCCGATGTCGGATTTTCCTATTTTTGGAAGAATGATGGGAATTTCATTTCTAGACTATGGAATTATGTTATTGAGCCCTAATTTGATGTTATTGAATTAAAAATGACTAGATATCATTGTTTCAGAGTCGGATTCTAGAGGAAAGGCAGTGCTAGAGGATTGATTGCTATTTGTGGACCGAGGTAAGTGTCTGATCTAATCTTGGCTTGAGGGAATAGGATTAGAGTATTATTACTTGCTATTTGCTAAATGATCGAGTGCGGTGTATAGGCATGGTGACGAGTATCTATACACCGACGTCTAGCATGACCGTGAGTCTTGTTTGTACTTGTTTTTGGGAAAATTTTGAGAACCATTCCTAGCAAGTGATGAATTCGACATGATGAGTTAGTTGAGGAATTATTTATGAAACATGAAATTCCTTGGAGCTTTGGCTCAAATGGTAGTGATTCTATGAAATCAAAATAGTAAGTATTGTAAAGAAATGTGGTTGAATTCCTTGCCGGGACGTGTAGTTTATGATTGTTGTTGCTCCTTTATCTGGTTGGGCGTTATATGTATTCTCCATTATTGAGATGTTTGGGCTGCTAGTGGTTCCCTTATTGGGTTAGATCGTTATGTGGCCGAGTTTTCCCTAGAGGAGAACTCCTTGAGAGAGGCTATATGAATTATTCATGATATTTGTTGGGATCATGTGGCACACCGTCCACTTATATTATATGAAATGGGATCGTATGGTGCGACGTCGACTTATATTATATGAAATGGGATCGTGTGGTGCGCCGTCCATTTATATTATATGAAATGGGATCGTGTGGCGCGTCGTCCACCTATGAATTATGAGAATGGGATCATGTGCCACGCCGTCCACTTATGACATATACTCTGGGATCGTGTGGCACGCCGTCCACTTATGATACATATTATGGGATCGTGTGGCGCGCCGACCACTTATGAAAGTAATAATGTGAATTTGGTTTAATTTTGTCACTAATGATCTGCTCTCATTGTTCATTATTTTCCGAGCATGTTCCCTTTTCAGTAATATACCTTTATATATATATTCATGTTGTTCTTTCTGTTGCCGTTGTATCTGTACATATATATATATCTGCACAGGTTGATTTTAGTAAGTCTTGTCTAGCCTCGTCACTACTTCGCCGGGGTTAGGCCAGGCACTTACCAGCACATGGGGTCGGTTGTGCTGATGTTGCACTTCTGTACTTTTTGCAGAGATCACGGCGTTGGAGCAGCTTTCGGACAGCAGGGGCAGTAGGATTTTTCTGGGAGTTGTCTTTAGTCCAGGGACTCTCGAGGTAGCCTAGCCGGCGTTCGCAGGCCGAAGTCCCTATCCCTTATTGTAGTTTGTTTTCATTATACCGAAACAGACTTATGTATTTTTCTTTCATTCGAACTTGTTTGTAGTATTCTATAGTAGTATGTGAGCTAGCGACACCAGATTTTGGGGTAGTGTTATGTTTAGTGTTTCCGCTTTTTGATTTCTTCTTTATTGAATTTTAAAGTTTTTTTTTTGAAATGTTTAAATTATTATAGTATATTCTGTTGTTAAGGTTCGGCTGGCCTAGCTTCGATAGTAGGAACCATTACGACTCCCGATGGTGGAAAAGCTGGGTCGTGACACGAACGGCTCAAAATTATCCAACAGAAACTCAAAACATCAATTAAATCCATAAGAATCAAATCCAAATGATAAAGGTCGAATATTTAATCAAATACCCAAGCCAACCAAAACGTTCACTCAATCCCACAACTTAGAACCCGGCAAAACCAATAAATTCTGACAATCCATTCGAATACAAGTCGAATCATATTAGTTTCATCCAAATATGACTCCAAATCGATGTCCGAAACCCTTTCCTTTTTAGAAAAATCTCACTGCCCCCCTCCCATTTCTGTTTTAGATTCATCAATCAAATTCCAAAACCAAAAATGGAATCATGAATAATATTCAAAACCGAGTCAAAAACACTTACCCTTATCCAATTAATGAAAATTGCATCAATCTGAGCTCCCAATCTCAAAATATTATAAAATAATCTCCAAGTCCCAAAATAGAATCTTATATGCATTGTCCAGCAGTACTTTACGCGATTGCAGTAGTACGTTCGCTATCGGAAGATAAATTTGCCTCCAGCCCATTCAACGCACCACGAACAAGATGCCTCCCATGCAAATGCGGAGCTCCATACAGCGTAGTTCTTCGAGAACGCTTTGCTAACCAAGTGAATGTGATAGCCGAATCACCTAGCTCCTTCGCTGAATTGCGATCACGAACCACCTCTACGAATGCGAACAACCAGTATCTCTATCCCATTTTCTTATCCGCGAACGCGATGACCCCCACTTGAACGCGATGAACAACAAAACTAACTAAAAAGACATTCAACACTATCATGTCTCTGCTCCTACAATCAGGATCGCGAAGCTTTACTAGATCACCAGAAAGCCAACAATTCATACAAACTCCAAAATAGCCTAAAATCAATCTCAAACGCATCTGAACCCCTCGAGGCCCTATCCAAACATACAAATAAGTCCCAAAATATAGCACGAGCCTACTCGAGGCCATAATCCTACAAAAAAAATACATCAAAACCATGAACTGCGCCTCAATTAAAGCTTAGTGAGCTATTTCAAATTTCCAAATTTCAAACTTATGCCGAACGCGCCTAAACAACTCAGAATCACCTCAAATTTTGCACAAAAGTTCCAAATGACACAACAAACTTATTCCAACATCCGAAATAACAATCCAAACCCGATAATATGGAAGTCAACTCCCTGTCAAATTTATGAACTTCCAAAGCTCTAAATTACCAACTTTTGCCAAATAACGCCAAAACCTTATAGAAACGTCCAAATACGAATTCGGGCAAACGCCCCTCTGAATCACAATACATACCTAATGGCATTATCAATACTATGATCCAAGGTCAAATACACAAAAGTCAAACTTGGTCAATCCTTCTAACTTAAACCTTCTAAAATGAGAATCATTTTTCCAAATCAATCTTGAACCACTCGAAAATAAAAACCAACGGTACATGCAAGTCATAATATATAATATAAAGCTACTCACGATCTTAAACCACCGAACGGAAATGCAAATGCTGAAAATGATCGATCGAGTGGTTACTGTCGGAAATCTGGCAACCACAACGAACCAGATTCACCTCTACAAAAGACCATTTTCATCACCTTGAAAGCTTCCAAAATCATCCTCACTCAAAGCACCTTGTTCGAGATCTGAAAATACCATAAATCACCTCAAGCTTCAGCTCTAAAATCGAGCAAAATCAGCCATAACTTGAATTTATCTCCTAAAATGGTTCAAAGAAGCAACGAAAATACAGCTGCGTCATGCAACAAAAACGCAGCAGCTGCTGCTTGACTTCTACCTAAAAAATAACCGGCCGTACACCACCTGTGAGCCAACCGAACACACAAACTCAACAGCTGCCTTTCACTATCGTTAAAACGCAGTCGAAACGTGATCTCTGAAAGTCCGTTCGAGTCAGGGATGTCGTTTGAGTTACTGGACCGATGGTTCCGTTTCTTCACTGAAATTCCACATTGGAAGTTCTTGGTTATTCTAAAAGGAAATTTTCATCATTAAGGTCTATTTTTTCTTAATTTTCATTCTGTTCTCATCCCGTTATAGTAGCTTGAAGAGTGTTTGGCATGACTTGTGACTTTCTTTATTTTATTTTCAACTAGCATATCTTAGCTTCGATTAGGTACTTTAATTAATTTACATATTTTGTGATGTGTGTGACCTCTATTCTTTAATGAATGTATTAAAAAAGCTAGATGAATTAACTTAACAAGTTAATGGTTCGTGCTAGAAATTTTAATGAGCTAATGGAATTTATTTTTCAATAATAAGGTTACTTCCATACCTCCATCATCCACATTAGCGAGATAGGGAAGAAGGGGCAATCTAATGTTATGAATATACACTGACTTGGATGAATGTTGGATTTGTACGAGAGTTTAAATTGGTTTGGAGATGTTTTTTGTATAGGTTTGAACAATGAATTTGGATTGGATGAGATTAACAAGAATTTAAAAGTAGCTTTGGGTTATATATTTAGTAGCTACATTGAACGTGATAGGAGCTTTATGCACACCCTTAATTAATCGAATAAAATATGATTGTGTACACGTTCGCGTGGCATAATTACGATCCTTAAAAATCAAAATTAGGGTATGCCTTTGTGCAACTTCGACAAAAGTTTCTTAATAATAATAAAGCATTACTAATTGTGGGCACATATGCGTGGCATGGTTATTGGTGCGCCAAACAAAAATGAGTAAACATATGTGTGACTCATTTCGGGATAATTTCTTAATTAGAAGCGGTAAAGAGGTAAATTGTCACGACCCCAAATCCGGTTGCGATGGCGCCAAGCACACTGCTAGGCCAGCCTGACCACTCAATAACAATAACGGAGCTAGGAGCTCGCTTTGTCCCAATTAAACATATCAAAACATGAAACAACAGTGATATATATATATATATCGAAAACGGGGAATCAAGTCCCAACACATACCAACTCCCACAGACCGAAGGGTCAAGAGTCATGAACATCTAATGAATATAAATGTAATAATGGTTTACAAGATACCAAGTGCGGAAAGAAATAGCAATACAGAAACAAAAGACAGTAGGAAGGAATATCGGGTCCTGCGGACTCTGCAGCTACCTCGAATATCCTACAGATGTCGCCTCGAACATCTACCGGATCACTGCCGAGAGGTACATGTATCTGCACACAAGGTGCATGGAGTAAAATGAGTTCTGCCAAACTTAGTGGTAATAAATAAGGGTAATACAGCGCAGATAAAAAATCCACAATAAAACACTATGTAAAGCTGTAATCAATACCCTGTCACAGTTCAATATCAATAGTAGAGAACCAACAAAATACCAACAAAATAGTATAACAACTATCAGATGTAGCTAAATGCAATGCAATGCATAGCCCGATCCAATTTGGGTACCCGTGCTCACTGTGGGGGTTCAGACTCCGGAGGGGCTTTAGACTCCAGAGGGTCTCCTACAGCCCAAGCACAATATCATGAATATACGTTGCGGCGCGCAACCCGATCCACTACCGGTCAGCTAATATGCAAATGCAGCCTCGCAGGCTCAAAAGTAGTTTTGAAAACTCTTTTATAATTTTTCAGTTGGAAAACAGTAATATCAAATTCCAGAGATTGGAAATAGCATGATAACAGAAATAGCTACGGACCGGTAGTAACTAACATGTCAATATCATAAGACAATGATAACGATCCTTGCGGGATCCAATAACTGGCTCACGGCCCACAAGTATACTCAACCGCCCAAGAAGTGGGTTCCACGGCTCAAGAGTGGCCAATTCATAATATATAGTATGCAACCATCCGAGAAGGAGGTTCAACGGCTCAAGAATAGCAAATTATCATAACATAGTGCCAACAAGTCGGACTAAGCCATAGTCCCCAATCACAAACGACCCCGCACTCACAAGAGAGTACGTGTCTCGCCACTATACAGTGTCACAAAGTGGTATACCGGGGTTTCGAACCCGCTGGTCATCACCCACATCTATTACTCACCTCAATACAGCGCGACGCCTACTCCGCGATTCCCTTGCCACGAGAATCAAGCTCCGCACGCATAGAATCTGATCAAATACTATAGAAATACAACAAATTAGGCCAATGGGACGACACCCAATCAATACAATTCGATTTACACCAAAAATGGCAAAGTTGCCAAAACCCGACTTTCGGTACGTTTCTCGAAAAATCACGAAAGTCACATATTCGGAACCCTCATCTTGATACGAGTCTAAGCATATAAGATTTACCAAATTCGGACTCCATTTACCCATTCAAAACCTTGATTTTCTAAAGTTCAAGCCTAGGGCTAAATTCTCCATAAATTACCCCAAATTCCTCCATTTTCACGATATAATTGCATAATATTATCAATACTAATCATAGTTTAAGTCCATAGTTGATTACCTGATGATTTCCCTCGAGTTTCTCTTCAATATCGCCCAAATCGCCTCCTTAAGCCGAGACCCAAATGTGTGAAATGTTTCTGAAATTTTTCTAACTTCTGATACACTTAACTCACTGCGATTTTCGCTTCTGCGGACCTTTTTCCGCCCCTGCGGAACCGCTTCTGCGACCAATTGGTCGCTTCTGCGAACCCAGGCCTATTTGGCCAATCCCGCTCCTGTGATCCATGGACCGCCCCTGCGCGTCCGCTTTTGTGGGAATTCTTCCGCTCCTGCGCTGATGTCCGCTTCTGCGATCAAGAGTCCGCTCCTGCGGACTCGCCAATAGGATCACAATCCGCTTCTGCGGACTTCTTCATCACGCCTTCAAACCGCTTCTGCGATCGCCCTCTCACACCAGCGAAGCCGCCCCTGCGGGCCAGGCTCCGCTTCAGCGGTCGCCTCCGCTTCTGTGCCTTCTTGTCCGCTCCTGCGCTCCCATTTCCGCAGGAGCGAAAACAACAGAACAGAATCACAAACCTGCAATTTTTTCCGTGTTTTCTCCCGTTTAACCATCCGAAAACACCCCGAGGCCCCCGGGACCTCATCCAACCACACCAACACATCCTAATACCTTATTCGAACTTGTTCCAAATCCTCAAAACACGTCTAACAACATCAAAACCCATAATTCACATCGAATTCAAGCCTAAATTCCTTAACACATTAAGAATTACACAATCAATCAATAACCCGACCAAACGACGTCCGAATGATCTGAAAATTGGCGGACATATCCAAAATCACATGACGAAGCTACAAGAATTGTCGAAATTCCATTCCGACCCACGGATCAAAATCTCACATACCGATCAGATTTCGCCAAAATTCAACCTTAGCCAATTCAAGCCTATTTCTACACCGGACCTCCAAATTCAATTCCGATTGCTCCCCTAACTAAATCATCAGAATCCAATTTCGAGTCCTCTTACCAAATAGTCAACTCCGGGTTGACTTTCCTTATTTAAGTTTCCTTCAAAACGGCTATATGCCTCATTTTCAATCCAATTCACTCCTAACTCACCCGATAGACTCTAACACTAATATAAAAGCATAAAACATGTAATTACAACATAACGGGGTGGTAATTCCCGTGACGATGGGCCGGGTCGTCACATTCTCCCCCTCTTAAGCAAACGCTTGTCCTCGAGCGGGTCAAGAAACATACCTGAAGTCTCAAACAAGTGAGGATATCTGCTCCGCATCTCCCGCTCGATCTCCCAAGTGGCCTCCTCCACGGGTCGACCTCTCCACTGAACCTTAACTGATGCAATCTCCTTAGACCTCAATTTTCTCACCTGACGTCCCAAAATGGCAATAGGCTCCACATCATAGGATAGATCACCATCAAGCTGAATGGTACTCAAGTCTAATACATGAGACGGATCTCCAATGTACTTCCGGAGCATAGACACATGGAATACTGGATGAACGCTGGATAAGCTGGGGTGGCAAGGCTAACTCATATGCCACCTCTCCAACCCTCCTGAGTATCTCAAAAGGACCAATGTACCTGGGACTCAACTTCCTTTTCTTCCCGAACCTCATGACACCCTTCATGGGTGAAACCTTCAACAATACTCTGTCACCAACCATGAAAGACAACTCTCGAACTCTACGGTTCGCATAACTCTTCTGACGAGACTGTGCCGTACGAAGCCTCTCCTGGATCAACTTTGCTCTATCCAGAGCATCCTGGACTAACTCAGTCCCTATCAACCTATCCTCACCAGGCTCAAACCATCCCTCGGGGGATCTACACCGTCTGCCATACAGTGCCTCGTATGGGGCCATCTAAATACTCGACTGATAACTGTTATTGTAGGCAAACTCAGCAAGTGGCAAGAACTCATCCCACGAAACACCAAAGTCAATCACACATGCTCGCAACATATCCTCCAAGATCTGAATAGTGCGCTCAGACTGCCCGTCTGTCTGGGGGTGAAATGCGGTGCTCAACTCAACCCACGTACCCATCTCTCGCTGAAATGCTCTCCAAAACTGAGAAGTGAACTGAGTACCCCTATCGGATATGATAGACACTAGGACCCCATGCAACCGGACAATCTCCCGAATAAAGATCGCTGCCAACCGCTCAGATGAGTAGGTAGTGCTAACTGGAATGAAGTGAGCTGACTTGGTCAGCCTATCCACAATCACCCAAACAGAATCAAACTTCCTCGCTGTCCGAGAGAGTCCAGTAACAAAGTCCATAGTGATCCTCTCCCATTTCCACTCAGGAATAACAATGCACTGAAATACACCACCGGGCCTCTGATGCTCGTACTTAACCTGCTGACAGTTGAGGCACCGTGCTACATCGCTGACAATGTCCATCTTCATCTTCCTCCACCAATAGTGCTATTTCAAATCTTTATACATCTTCGCGGCTCCTGGATGGATAGAATACCGTGAGCTATGGGCCTCCTACAGAATCAACTCACGAAGGCCATCAACATTGGGCACACATATCCGGCCCTGCATCCTCAATACGTCATCACTATCAATGGTGACATCTCTAGCATCATCATGCTGAACTCTATCCCTAAGGACATCCATATGTGGATCATCATAATGACGCTCACGAATACGATCATATAGAGATGACCGAGATACAACACAAGCCAATACCCGACTGGGCTCCGAAATATCTAACCTCACTAGCCGATTGGCTAGCACCTGAACATCATAAGAAAATGGCCTCTCCTCGGCTGGAATATATGCCAAGCTCCCCATACTGACCGCCTTCCGGCTCAAAGCATCGACCACCACATTGGCCTTCCCCGGATGATATAATATAGTGATGTCATAATCCTTAAGCAACTCAAGCCATCTCCGCTATCTCAAATTAAGGTCTTTCTGTTTGAACAAGTGCTAGAGACTACGATGGTCGGTATACACCTCACAAGACACGCCGTACAAATAGTGCTCCAAATTTTTATGGCATGAACAATGGCGGATAGCTCCAAATCATGAACATGATAGTTCTTCTCATGTGGCTTCAGCTGCCGAGAAGCACAAGCAATCACCTTACCTTCCTGCATCAACACACAACCTATCCCCACTCTCGAGGCATCACAGTAAACAGTATATGAACCTGAAGCTGATGGCAAGACTATATTGGAGTTGTGATCAAAGATGTCTTGAGCTTCTGAAAGCTCTCCTCGCACTCATTCGACCACACGAATGGTGCCCCCTTCTGCGTCAACTTGGTCACGGAAGAAGTAATGGATGAAAATCCCTAAACAAACCGGCGATAATACCCCGCCGAACCAAGGAAACTCATGATCTCTGTAGCTGAGGACAGTCTAGGCCAACTCTGCACCGCCTCTATCTTCTTCGGATCAACCTGAATACCATCACGAGACACCACATGTCCCAGGAATGCTACGGACTCGAGCCAAAACTCGCACTTGGAGAATTTGGCATATAGCTTATTCTCCCTCAATCTATGTAATACAATACTCAAATGCTAAGCATGTTCCTCCTGACTACGGGAGTAGACTAGAATGTCATCAATGAACACAATCACGAATGAATCCAAATAGGGCCTGAACACACTATTCATCAGATGCATGAACGCTGCTGGGGCGTTGGTCAGCCCAAAAGACATCACAAGAAACTCATAGTGACCACAAGAAACCTGAATGCAGTCTCCATAATATCCGAGTCCCTGATCTTCAGCTGATGATAGCCCGAACAAAGATCAATCTTAGAAAACACCCTCGCACCCTATAACTGATCAAACAAATCATCTATGCGCGGTAGAGGGTACTTGTTCTTCACTGTCACTTTGTTCAATTGCCTATAATCAATACACATTCGCATGGAACCATCTTTCTTTTTAACAAATAACACCGGCGCACCCCACGGGGACACACTAGGATGGATGAAACCCTTATCCAGAAGCTCTTGAAGCTGCTCTTTTAGTTCTTTCAACTCAGTTGGTGCCATCCGATAAGGAGGAATGGATATGGGCTGAGTGCCCGGCACCAAGTCAATGCCAAAATCAATATCCCTATCCGGCGGCATGCCCGGCAGGTCTAAGGGGAATACATCTGGGAAGTCCCTCACAACAGGTACAGAATCAATGCTAGGAGACTCAGCTCCCACATCTCTCACAAAAGCTAAGTACGATAAACACCCTTTTTCAACCATCTTCTGAGCTTTTAAGAACGAAATGACACGGCTAGGGACGAAATCAGTCGAACCCCGCCACTCAATCTGAGAAATACCAGGAATGGCCAACGTAACTGTCTTAGCATGACAGTCCAATATAGCATGGTACGGAGACAACCAGTCCATACCCAATATAACATCAAAGTCCACCATCCCCAACAATAACAAATCTGCCTGGGTCTCCAGACCCCCAATAGATATAACACATGATCTATAGACATGATCCACAACGATCGTATCACCCACGGGGGTGGATACATGAACATGTAAATCAAGACTACCACGAGTCGCTCCCAAATAATGTGCAAAATAAGAGGACACGTAAGAATATGTGGACCCTAGATCAAATAGAACAGAGGCATCTCTGTGATAGACAGAAATGATACCTGTAATCACTGCATCGGAGGCAACTGCATCACGCATGTCAGGGAGTGCATAGAATCGTGCCTGACCTCCACTGGATGTCTCCTCGCCTCTGGGGCGACCACGAGAAGACTGACCTCCACCTCTACTAGCCTGAGATGGTGCTAAAGAGGAGGGCTGATCCCTCTGTTGAGCCCTATCCCTACGGAGTCGAGGGCACTGCCTCCTCATGTGGCCAAACTCACCACACTCAAAACAGCTACCTGGTGCTGGAGAAGGGGACTGAAGGGAACCCCTCGCCGCAGAAGAACCCTGGGCTGAAGAAGTAGTAGGTGCTGCACTCTGGGCTGGGAGAGCACTAAATGAAGATTCGCCCTGCTGGAATCCCTGTCGACCATGACCAGAAGAGCTCCGCTCTGCTCAGGGCGGCTTGAATGAGAAGGTCTAGATGAGCGACCTCTGCCATGCTAAAAATGCCCTCTAGATAGAGCACCACTGAAGCTACCACAATCACGAGGCCTCTTGGCCTCCTGCTTCTCCCTCTCTCAGTGACGATCCGCCTCAATGGAGCGTGCCATGTCCACAACCTGCTCAAATGATGACGATAGAACTCTCTCTCAGGTCACAAGAATGCGGATAGAGTAGTTGAGGCCATCAATGAACCTCATGATCCTCTCCCTATCAGTAGGGATCATCCATGTGGCATGCCTAGCCAACTGTGTGAATCTAAGCTCATACTGAGTCACAGACATGTCGCCCTGAACCAACCACTCGAACTGGCGACGTAGCTCCTCGCGCTATGTTGCCTCGATTTACGTGCACAATCCGAGCATGTAGCCGGAAAGATTTTGTGATAGAAAATATGAATTCTATAAGAAATTTGGATAAAAATGATATTAATATTGATATGGTTGACTTCGGTCAACATTTTTGATAAACGGATCCAGACCCGAGATTGGATGGTCCCGAGAGGTCCGTAGGAAAATATGGGACTTGGACATGTGTCCGGAGTCGAATTCTGAGTCCTAGAGCCCAAGTTATGAATTGTTCTATGAAATTGTTTTTGATGTAATTGTTAAAGGAAATAAATTAATTGACCTTGGTATCGGGCTCGTATTTTGGTTCGGACGCCCGGTACAAGTCTTAAATATTATATATGTGATTTCCGTAAAGTTTGGTGACATTCGGATGTCGTTTGAGATGTTTTGGACCTTGAGTTCCAAGTTAAGAAGTTTTGAAAATCAAAAGTATGAAAATCATGAGTTTGAGGCTTGATTTGATAAAACGAAGTGATATTGGCGATGTGATCGCACGAACAAGTTCATAATGTGTTTTTGAGGTTATGTACATGTTTGGTTTGGAGCCGGGGGCTCGGGTAAAGATTTGATAGGTCGTTGGATGAAATTCTGAATTTTTGAGCTGCTGGTTTTTCACCCAGCTATTGGCTTCGCAATTGCGAAGTATTTCTCGCAATTGCGAAGGGACAGGCAAGGCGAGGCTCGCAAATGCGAACCTTGATCGCAAATGCGAAGCCCGCCTGGCCCAGCCTTGTTCGCAAATGCGAACAATTGTTCGCATTTGCGAAGGTCCCCAGTGCCTGCTTATGTTCGCAAATGCGAACAAAAGTTCGCAAATGCAAACATTCCCCATGTTGCCTTGGTTCGCAAATGCGAACCATTGTTCGCAAATGCGAACACTGCCTTTTTCAGCCTATGTTCGCAAATGCGAACATTAGTTCGCAAATGCGAACACACCCTTGTCTACCAGTGTTCGCAAATGCGAACAAATGTTCGCAAATGCGAACTTCCCAGCCTTAGCTTATTTTTCAAACTCCAGAAATTGGTCGGGGTTCGCAATTGCGAACCCATGTTCGCAAATGCGAACACAGAGACCTGTAAAACACGATTTTCAGTCATTTCTTCACTTTTTACAAAACAAAAACACCCATTTGCGATTCTTCACGGATTTCTTCTTCATCAAAACGATTGTAAGTCACTTTTTACTTAATTCTTTCAATTCCTAACATCATTAAACATGTTTTTCATAAGAAATCAATGATTTTCATGGTAGAATTCTTGTTTTTGTTAGAAAATAGGGTTTTTCATAAATTGGGGAATTGGACCTCGAATTGAGGTCCGATTTTGAAACAAATCATATACATGAACTCGTGGGGGATGGGTAACCGGATTTTGGTCCTAACCCCGAGTTCCGACCATGTGGGCCCGGGGTTGAAATTCACTATTCCGGGCAGAATGTTGTAAAAGTTGTATTTAGTCTTAAGAATTAGTTTGTTGAGTAGTATTGATGATATTAAATCAATTGTGTATAGATACGATTGGATTGGAGCCAAATTTGAAAGAAAAGACATTTCCACGGATTGAATTGTTCATAAGCATTCGAGGTAAGTGTTTGTTCTATCCTAGCTTGAGGGAATAGGATTATGTTTTATGTGTTATGTGATCGAGTGCGGTGTATGGGCTGTGGTGACGAGCATCCATACACTGGCGTCTAGTATGACCGTGAGTCGTTGAAAAATGATTATTTTGAGATATATTACGGATGAATTGTTATTGTTCTCCCTTGTTGGGACTTGTTGTGAAGATAATTATTGATTGCCCTTGATGGGACGGTTTATGAATTACTGTTTCTTTCTTTGCCCTTAACTGTGATTGTTATTTGGGTGAGGAAGAGTGATAATGCACGAAGGGTGATGCCGTGCCATGTTTATTTATTTATGCACGAAGGTTAATGCGGTGCCATGTTTATTTATTGATTATGCACGAAGGATCATGCCGTGCCCTGTTATTGAACCATGTACGAAGGATCATGCCGTACTATGGATGTGAGGATGAGAGTAAAAGCACGAAGGGTGATGTCGTGTACTTTATTTGTTTATTTGGTGAGGATGAGAGTAAAAGCACGAAGGGTGATGCCGTGCAGCTGTTTGCTATTTCTTGAATTGATATTACTTGTGTTTACATTATACTTTGTTTTTCCTTGTGAATTTATTAACTGTTGTTAATTGTTGAATTCTTTGAGATATTCCTTATTGTGTTATTACCTGATTATTTCTTGTTATTCTGTGGTATACATAGATATTGAATTGCACAGGTTTATGTGGGTGTCTGGTCCTAGGCTTGTCACTACTTCGCCGGGATAGGCCAGGCACTTACCAGCACATGGGGTCGGTTGTGCTGATATTACACTTCTGTGCGTTTTTGCACAGGTCCAGGTTACGATCGGGAGCAGCAGCAGCAGTAAATCGATTGCGTGGGAGCTAATCATATTTGAGACCGAGGTAGCTTGCAGACGTCCGCAGGCCCGGCGTCTCTTTCTTTATTTATGTTATTTGCTGTAGTCTCTTTGTTCCGAGACAAACAGAATTATGTTATATTTCCTTGAGACTTTTATGTGTAGTATTCCATAGTAGTTCGTGAGTTGGTGACTCCACGTCTTGGGTAGAGGATTTCAGTATAATTTTCATCTTGTAATTAGTTATTTTTATTTCGATAAAGTATTCCGCATTTATTTAATTAAAATTGTGTTAAAAACAGGATAGTATGAATACGGTGGCTTGCCTAGCTACCACGAGTAGGCGCCATCACGATCCCGATGTTGGGGGAAAATCCGGGTCGTGACAAGTTGGTATCAGAGCTCTAGGTTACATAGGTCTCACCACTCACGAACAAGCTTAGTAGAGTTTGAGAGGTAGGTACGGAGACGTCTGTACTTGTCCTCCCGAGTCTATTGAGTTAGGAAAGAGTCTCTCATTTGTTCTTTCTTGTCGTGCGACTTGTTCCTCAATTACTGATTGAATTTCTATTCTGTCCTTTTGCAGATGGTGAGGACACGCGCTTCTTTGTCTACTGACCAGCAGCCCGAGCCCCAGGCAGCTTCCGTGAGAGGCAGGGGCTGAGGTCGTATCAGAGGCCGTGGTAGGGGTAGAGCTCAGCCCCAGGTAGCTACTCCAGATGTGGAGCCTCATATTGAGATTGACGAGGAGGTTCAAGTCCCAGCAGCTCCAGTGGGCCCAGCTCAGGTCCCAGGAGAGGCTTTATTTACCCCGGATCTTCGGGATGCTTTGGTCCGAATAGCGGGATTTATGGACAGCATTGCCAGAGCGGGCTTATTATCAGTTGCACTAGCCGCTTCTCAGGCTGGAGGAGGGGCCCAGACTCTTATTGCTCGTACTCCGGAGTCAGTAGCTCCTCAGCCTCAGGCACCAGTGGTTCAGCCAGTTGTGGCCATTCAGTCAGGTACCACAGCTCATGCCGGTGATGGAGCGGCCATGACTTCGATTCGTTATGGAGGCTTGATCGGTTCTCCGAGCTGTTTACCACTACGTTCGGTGGAGCCGCATCAGAGGATCCTCAGGACTTTTTATTCGGTTGCCATGAGATTCTCAAGACTATGGGGATCGTGGAGACAAACGGAGTTGACTTCTGTACCTTCTTGCAGGATCCGCCAAGACTTGGTGGAGAGATTATTGCTTGACTCGACCAGCAGGGTCCCCAACTTTATCATGGGACCGGTTTGCGGAACTATTTATGGAGAAGTTTCTCCCTGCTACTCAGAGGGATGTACTTCGGAGGCAGTTTGAGCGCCTCCATCAGGGCACTATGACAGTTACACAGTATGAGACGAGATTTATCGACTTGGCTCGTCATGCGGTGGTGATACTTCCCACGGAGCGGGAGAGGGTCCGCAGATTTATAGATGGGCTTAATCAGCCGATTAGACTCGAGATGGCTATGGGCGTGGGGAGTGACATATCATTTCAGGAGGCAGCCAATGCAGCACGCAGAGTTGAGATGGCTCTTACTAGGGGAGGCGGTTATTCTTCAGATAAGAGGCCTCGTCATTCAGGCAGGTTTGGTGGTTTTTCCTCTGGTAGCAGAGAATCCTTTGATAGAGGCCAGTCCTCCAGGCCTTTTCATTCCGCCCTTCAGGCTTCACAGGGTGGATCAGGTGATCGTGGTTTTCGGGGGCATTATTCAGACCAGTCTCCTATTAATGCTCAGCCTCTTCAGAGTGTTCGTGGAGGCCATTCAGGTCGTCAGGGCCAGCAGCCCTATCAGTCTAAGAGTTGCTACGGTTGTGGTGACCCGGGTCATTTTATCAGGAATTGCCCTCTAGCAGCGGGCAACTCTCAGCAGCGAGGTCCTCGTCCTATGATTCAGGCCCCAGCTGACCCTCAGCCTGCCCAGCCAGCCCGAGGCGGGGGTAGAGATTATAGAGGTGGAGGTCGAGACCGTAGAGGTGGAGACCGTCCAGCCAGAGGTAGAGGTCAGCCAGTTGATGGCCATCCTAGAGACGTAGCTCAGAGGGGAGGTGCAGATCCCCGATTCTATGCTTTACCGGCCAGGCCAGAGGCAGAGGCATCAGATGCCGTGATTACAGGTACTATTCTTGTGTGTGGCAGAGGTGCTTCAGTATTATTTGACCCTGGATCTACATATTCCTATGTGTCTTCCTACTCCGCACCGTATTTGGCCGTGCCCAGCTATGCTCTGGATATTCCAGTTTATGTGGCTACACCAGTGGGTGACTCCATTATAGTCGATCGGGTGCATCGTTCGTGCGTAGTTATATTTGGGGGTCTTGAGACCCGTGTTGATCTGTTGCTTTTGGATATGGTAGATTTTGATGTCATATTGGGGATGGATTGGTTGTCCCCATACCATGCTATTCTTGATTGCCATGCTAAGACGGTGACCTTAGCCTTGCCAGAATCACCCCGACTAGAGTGGAAAGGTACCTCAAGCCACTCCGTTCGCATTGTTATTTCCTATGTTAAGGCTCGACGTATGGTCGAGAAGGGGTGTCTAGCTTATCTGGCTTATGTTCGTGATTCCAGCGCAGAAGTTCCTTCCATTGAGTCGGTCCCTATTGCACGGGAGTTTCCGGAGGTTTTCCTTCAGACCTGCCGGGCATGCCACCCGACAGGGATATTGATTTATGTATTGATCTGGCACCGGGTACTCAACCCATATCTATTCCACCCTATCGTATGGCCCCGCCGGAGCTAAAAGAGTTGAAAGATCAGTTGCAGGACCTTCTTGAGAAGGGCTTTATCAGGCCCAGTGTTTCCCCCTGGGGAGCAACTGTATTATTTGTAAAGAAGAAGGATGGCTCGATGCGGATGTGTATTGATTACCGGCAGTTAAACAAGGTGACTATCAAAAATAAATATCCACTGCCGGGGATTGATGATTTGTTTGACCAGCTCCAGGGAGCGAGGGTATTCTCTAAGATAGACTTGAGGTCAGGGCTACCATCAGCTGAAGATCAGGGCGGCTGACATTCCTAAGACAACCTTTCGCTCTAGATATGGGCATTATGAGTTCCTGGTCATGTCCTTCGGGTTGACCAATGCCCCAGCAGCATTCATGGAGTTGATGAATCGGGTATTCAGGCCTTACTTAGATCTGTTTGTGATAGTCTTCATAGATGACATCCTGGTGTACTCCGGCAGCCAGGAAGAGCACGAGCAGCACCTCAGAGTGGTTCTTCAGACTCTGAAAGATAACCGACTATATGCCAAATTTTCTAAATGTGAGTTTGGCTGAGTTCGGTAGCATTTCTAGGTCACATTGTATCGGTGGAAGGTATTCGGGTAGACCCAAAGAAGATTGAGGCAGTCAAGAATTGGCCTCGACCAACTTCAGTGATCGAGATTCGGAGTTTCTTGGGATTAGCAGAGGTTACTACCGTCGATTTGTAGAGGGTTTTCTTCTATTGCGGCCCGATGACCGAGGTTGACCCGAAGGGTGTCCGGTTTCGGTGGTCGAGAGGAGTGTGAGGCGAGCTTTCGGAAGCTCGAAGACGGCCTTGACCACCGCACCGGTGTTGATACTACCTACGAGGTACAGGGCCTTATGCGGTTTATTGTGACGCATCTCGTACGGGGCTTGGAGCGGTATTGATGCGAGATGGTAAGGTTATTGCTTATGCTTCGAGGCGATTAAAGATACATGAGAAGAATTATCCGGTTCATGATCTTGAGCTGGCAGCAATGGTTTGTTTGATCAAGCGGAGGCATTATCTATATGGTGTGACATGTGAGGTGTACACCGATCACAAAAGCCTACGGTACTTGTTCAAACAGAAGGAGTTGAATCTACGACGGCGGAGATGGTTAGAGTTGCTAAAAGACTATGATGTTACTATATTATATCACCCAGGTAAGGCCAATGTGGTGGCGGATGCATTGAGTAGAAAGTATGCCAGCATGGGTAGTCTTGCATACATTCCGGTCAGTCAGAGACCATTAGCTCTAGATGTCGAGGCCTTAGCCAACCGGTTCGTGAGATTAGACATTTCTGAGCCTAGCAGGGTGTTAGCCTGCACGGTCGCTCGTTCTTCTTTATTAGAGCGTATCAGTGAGAGGCAATTTGATGATCCTCATTTGCGTGAGTTGAGAGATACAGTACAGCGGGGAGGTGCCACACAGGTAAATCTAGATGATGATGGGGTATTGAAATTGCAAGGTCGAGTTTGTGTGCCCAATGTCGAAGGAATTCGAGAGTTGATCTTAGCAGAGGCCCACAGTTCGCGGTATTCTATTCACCCAGGTGCTGCGAAGATGTACCAGGACTTACGGCAACACTATTGGTGGCTCAGAATGAAGAAAGATATCGTTGCGTATGTCGCTCGGTGTCTAAATTGTCAGCAGGTGAAATATGAGCACCAGAGACCTGGTGGTGTATTCCGGAGGATTGAAATTCCCGAGTGGAAATGGGAGCGGATCACTATGGACTTCGTTACTGGACTTCCTTTGACTCGGAGGAAATTTGATGCTATTTGGGTCATTGTTGATAGGCTGACCAAATCGACACACTTTATTCCAGTGTCTGTCTCCTACTCGTCGGAGAGGTTAGCGGAGATTTACATTAGGGAGATTGTTCGTCTCCATGGGGTGCCGGTATCTATTATCTATGATCGGGGTACGCGATTTACCTCGCGGTTCGGAGAGCGGTCCGGCGGGAGTTAGGCACCCAAGGTTCGGTTGAGTACGGCATTTCATCCTCGGACGGATGGCCGATCCGAGAGGACTATTCGGATTCTAGAGGACATGCTCGAGCCTATGTTATTGATTTCGGAGGCTCGTGGGACCGGTTTCTACCATTAGCAGAGTTCGCCTACAATAACAGTTACCAATCTAGCATCCGGATGGCTCCGTATGAGGCGTTGTATGGTGGGCGATGTCGATCACTGGTTGGATGGTTTGAACCGGGAGAGGCTCGGTTGTTGGGTACGAGACTTAGTTCGGGAGGCCTTGGATAAGGTCAAGACTATTCGAGGAGAGATTGCGTTCGGCTCGGTCCAGGGAGAGAAGACTTATGCGGATCGTAAGGTTCGAAATGTAGATTTCATGGTTGGTGAACGAGTATTGCTCCGAGTGTCGCCTATGAAGGGCGTGATGAGGTTCGGAAAGAAGGGCAAGCTCGGCCCTAAGTATATTGGTCCATTTGAGATTTTAGACAGAGTGGGAGGGGTGGCTTACAGATTAGCTTTGCCGCCTAGCTTATCAGCCGTGCATCCGGTTTTTCACGTATCTATGCTTCGGAGATACCACGGCGATCCCACACATGTGTTAGACTTCAGTATTGTCCAATTGGACAATGATCTATCTTACGAGGAGGAGCCGGTGGCCATTCTAGACCGGCAGGTTCGACAGTTGAGGTCGAAGAGTTATCCTTCTGTGCGTGTTCAGTGGAGAGGTCAGCCTCCTGAGGCATCGACCTGGGAGTCCGAGTCTGATATGCGGAGCCGTTACCCACACTTGTTTCCTGACTCGGTACTTCTTTCTTTTGTCCGTTCGAGGACGAACGGTTGTTTTAGAGGTGGAGATTGTGACGACCCAAAGGGTCATCACTTATTTTATTAATAATTTCGAGCTTCCGAGGCCTTGAAAACCTCATTCTATGTTGCCTCGATTTACGTGCACGATCCGAGCATGTAGCCGGAAAGATTTTGTGATAGAAAATATGAATTCTATGAGAAATTTGGATAAAAATGATATTAATATTGATATGGTTGACTTCGGTCAACATTTTTGGTAAACGGATCCGGACCGAGATTGGATGGTCCCGAGAGGTCCGTAGGAAAATATGGGACTTGGACATGCGTCCGGAGTCGAATTCTGAGGCCTAGAGCCCAAGTTATGAATTTTTCTATGAAATTGTTTTTGATGTAATTGTTAAAGGAAATAAATTAATTGACCTTGGTATCGGGCTCGTATTTTGGTTCCGGACGCCCGGTACAAGTCTTAAATATTATATATGTGATTTCCGTAAAGTTTGGTGACATTTGGATGTCGTTTGAGATGTTTTGGACCTTGAGTTCCAAGTTAAGAAGTTTTGAAAATCAAAAGTATGAAAATCATGAGTTTGAGGCTTGATTTGATTAAAACGAAGTGATATTGGCGATGTGATCGCACGAACAAGTTCATAATGTGTTTTTGAGGTTATGTACATGTTTGGTTTGGAGCCGGGGGGGCTCGGGGAAAGATTTGATAGGCCGTTGGATGAAATTCTGAATTTTTGAACTGCTGGTTTTTCACCCAGCTGTTGGCTTCGCAATTGCGAAGGGGACAGTGCAAGGCAAGGCTCGCAAATGCGAACCTTGATCGCAAATGCGAAGCCACATTGACCCAGCCTTGTTCGCAAATGCGAACAGTTGTTCGCATTTGCGAAAGTCCCCCGAACCTGCCTATGTTCGCAAATGCGAACAAACATTCGCAATTGCGAACATTCCCCATACTGCCTTGGTTCGCAAATGCGAACCATTGTTCGCAAATGCGAACACTACCTTATACAGCCTGTGTTCGCAAATGCGAACATCCCTTTGTCTGCCAGTGTTCGCAAATGCGAACAAATGTTCGCAAATGCGAACTTCCCAGCCTTAGCTTATTTTTCAAACTCCGGAAATTGGTCGGGGTTCGCAATTGCGAACCCATGTTCGCAAATGCGAACACAGAGACCTGTAAAACACGATTTTCAGTCATTTCTTCACTTTTTACAAAACAAAAACACTCATTTGCGATTCTTCACGGATTTCTTCTTCATCAAAACGATTGTAAGTCACTTTTTACTTAATTCTTTCAATTCCTAACATCATTAAACATGTTTTTCATAAGAAATCAATGATTTTCATGGTAGAATTCTTGTTTTTGTTAGAAAATAGGGTTTTTCATAAATTGGGGAATTGGACCTCGAATTGAGGTCCGATTTTGAAACAAATCATATACATGAACTCGTGGGGTGATGGGTAACCGGATTTTGGTCCTAACCCCGAATTCCGACCATGTGGGCCCGGGGTTGAAATTCACTATTCCGGGCAGAATGTTGTAAAAGTTGTATTTAGTCTTAAGAATTAGTTTGTTGAGTAGTATTGATGATATTAAATCAATTGTGTATAGATACGATTGGATTGGAGCCAAATTTGAAAGAAAAAGACATTTCCACGGATTGAATTGTTCATAAGCATTCGAGGTAAGTGTTTGTTCTATCCTAGCTTGAGGGAATAGGATTATGTGTTATGTGTTATGTGATCGAGTGCGGTGTATGGACTGTGGTGACGAGCATCCATACACTGGCGTCTAGTATGACCGTGAGTCGTTGAAAAATGATTATTTTGAGATATATTACAGGATGAAATGTTATTGTTTTCCCTTGTTGGGACTTGTTGTGAAGATAATTATTGATTGCCCTTGATGAGACGGTTTATGAATTACTGTTTCTTTCTTTGCCCTTAACTGTGATTGTTATTTGGGTGAGGAAGAGTGATAATGCACGAAGGGTGATGCCGTGCCATGTTTATTTATTTATGCACGAAGGTTAATGTCGTGCCATGTTTATTTATTGATTATGCACGAAGGATCATGCCGTGCACTGTTATTGAACCATGTACGAAGGATCATGCCGTACTATGGATGTGAGGATGAGAGTAAAAGCACGAAGGGTGATGCCGTGTACTTTATTTGTTTATTTGGTGAGGATGAGAGTAAAAGCACGAAGGGTGATGCCGTGCAAGTGTTTGCTATTTCTTGAATTGATATTACTTGTGTTTACATTATACTTTGTTTTTCCTTGTGAATTTATTAACTGTTGTTAATTGTTGAATTCTTTGAGATATTCCTTATTGTGTTATTACCTGATTATTTCTTGTTATTTTGTGGTATACATAGATATTGAATTGCACAGGTTTATGTGGGTGTCTGGTCCTAGGCTTGTCACTACTTCGCCGGGATAGGCCAGGCACTTACCAGCACATGGGGTCGGTTGTGCTGATACTACACTTCTGTGCGTTTTTGCACGGGTCCAGGTTACGATCAGGAGCAGCAGCAGCAGTAAATCGATTGCGTGGGAATTTGATCACATTTGAGACCGAGGTAGCTTGCAGACGTCCGCAAGCCCAGCGTCTCTTTCTTTATTTATGTTAATAGCTGTAGTCTCATTGTTCCGAGACAAACAGAATTATGTTATATTTCCTTCAGACTTTATGTGTAGTATTCCATAGTAGTTTGTGAGTTGGTGACTCCAAGTCTTGGGTAGAGGATTTCAGTATGATTTTCATCTTGTAATTAGTTATTTCTATTTCGATAAAGTATTCCGCATTTATTCAATTAAAATTGTGTTAAAAACAAGATAGTATGAATACGGTGGCTTGCCTAGCTACCACGAGTAGGCGCCATCACGATCCCGATGTTGGGGGAAAATTCGGGTCGTGACAAAGCTCATACTGGGTCACTGACATGTCGCCCTGAACCAACCACTCAAACTGGCGACGTAGCTCCTCGCGACGAGACTGAGGTACATACTTCTCTAGAAAGAGAGTAGAGAACTGCTGCCATGTGAGAGGTGCTGGTCCTGCAGGCCTACGTCTCTCAAACTCTTCCCACTAATCGAATGCGGGACCAGTGAACTGAAAGGTAGTAAATGAAACTCTGCTAGACTCAAGAATACCAGCCGTACACAGCATCCTTTGACACTTATCCAAGAAACCCTGGGCATCCTCGCCCTTAACGCCACTGAAATGGGGTGGTTAAAGTCTACCAAACCTCTCAAGACGACACTGATCGTCGTCCGGCATAGCCTGAACCATATGCTCTGGAGCTAGTTCAGCTGGAGGAATAACTAGTGCAACCACCTGAGCGGGGACAGCCTCTGGCGTCTGAAGTCCCTGAACAACCTGCTCTGGTGTGCGAGCTGCAGGGGTTTGCTGACCACCTCCTGTCTGAGATGTTGCTGCAGTGGCAGTAGCTGAAACTACCTGAGCCAAACCGGAACACATCGATAATATCTGAGCAAGAGTCTCCTGAAGACCAGGAATAGTAATAGATACAGTCTGGCTCTGAACTGGCGCTGCTAGAGCGTCAACCACTGGGGGCTGCTCCTAAACTGGTACAACGGGCGGGTCAGCTGGCACTGCCTCAGCTGTCCTACCTATACCTCTAGCACGACCGCGCCCACAAGGTGCAGGGAATAAAATGAGTACTGCACACAAGCTACCTCGAATATCCTACAGATGTCGCCTCGAGAAGGAGTTTCAACGGCTCAAGAATAGCCAATTATCATAACACAGGGCCAACAAGTCTGACTAAGCCATAGTCCTCAATCATAATCGACCCCGCACTCACAAGAGTACGTGTCTCGCCACTATACAGCGTCACAAAGTGGTATACCAGGGTTTCGAACTCGCTGGTCATCACCCACATCTATTACTCACCTTAATACAGCACGACGCCTACTCCGCGATGCCCTTGCCACGAGAATCAAGCTTCGCACGCTTAGAATCTGATCAAATACAGTAGAAATACAACAAATTAGGCCAATGGGACGACACCCAATCAATACAATTCGATTTACACCAAAAATGGCAAAGTTTCCAAAACCCGACTTTCGGTACGTTTCTCGAAAAATCACGAAAGTCACATATTCGGAACCCTCATCTTGATACGAGTCTAAGCATATAAGATTTACCAAATTCGGACTCCATTTGCCCATTCAAAACCTTGATTTTTTAAAGTTCAAGCCTAGGGCTAAATCCTCCAAATATTACCCCAAATTCCTCCATTTTCATGATATAATTGCATAATATTATCAATACTAATCATAGTTTAAGTCCATAGTTGATTACCTGATGATTTCTCTCGAGTTTGTCTTCAATATCGCCCAAATCGCCTCTTTAAGCCTAGACCCAAATGTGTGAAATGTTTCTGAAATTTTTCTAACTTCTGATACACTTAACTCACTGCGATTTTCACTTCTGCGGACCATTTTCCGCCCCTGCGGAACCGCTTCTGCGACCAATTGGTTGCTTCTTCAAACCCTGATCTATTTGGCCAATTTCGCTCCTGCGATCCACGAACCGCTCCTGCGCGTCCGCTTCTGCGGGAATTCTTCCGCTCCTGCGCTGATGTCCGCTTCTGTGATCAAGAGTCCGCTCATGCGGACTCGCCTATGCGATCACAATCCGCTTCTGCGGACTTCTTCATCACGCCTTCAGACCGCTTCTGCGATCGCCCTCTCGCACCAGCGAAGCCGCCCCGGCGGGCCAGGCTCCGCTTCAGCGGTCGCCTCCGCTTCTACGCCTTCTTGTCCGCTCATGCGGACTCCCTCCTGCGCTCCCATTTCTGCAGGAGCGAAAACAACATAACAGAATCACAAACCTGCAATGTTTTCCATGTTTTCTCCCGTTTAACCATCCGAAAACACCCCGAGGCCTCCGGGACCTCATCCAACCACACCAACACATCCTAATACCTTATTCGAACTTGTTCCAAATCCTCAAAACACGTCTAACAACATCAAAACCCATAATTCACATCGAATTCAAGCCTAAATTCCTTAAAACATTCTGAATTACACAATCAATCAAAAACCCGACTAAACGACGCTCGAAAGATCTGAAAATTTGCTAACATATCCAAAATCACATGATGAAGCTACAGGAATTGTCAGAATTCCATTCCGACACCCGGACCACCAAATTCAATTCTGATTGCTCCCCTAAGTCACAAATTACCTTCCGGAACTAACCAAATCATCATAATCCAATTCCGAGTACTCTAACCAAATAGTCAACTCCCGGTTGACTTTCCTTATTCAAGTTTCCTTCAAAAAGGCTATATGCCTCATTTTCAATCCAATTCACTCCTAACTCACCCGATATACTCTAAAACTGATGTAAAAGTATAAAACATGTAATTACAACATAACGGGGTGGTAATTCCCGTGACGACGGGTCGGGTCATCATATAAATGCACATAGGCTTTAAAATAAGCAGTTAGACAATTTAATTAATCCAAGTATGATCAAAGTGACCGTGTTAAACCCACGGAACTCGGGAATGCCAAACACCTTCTTTCGGGTTAACATAATTCCTTACCCGAATTTTTGAGTTTCGTGGATTGTAAAACAGAGTCAAACTTCTTTGGTTCAGGATTTTAAATCGGTGACTTGTGACACTATAAATTATCCCAAGTGGCGACTCTGAATTTGACAAATAATGTCATTTCGGTTGTCACTTACTCTGAATTTGACAAATAATGTCGTTTCAATTGTCGTTTCGGTTGTCACTTATATTGGAAAAAACTTCCTTATATGCCCTTTTCGGGGTAGAAAAAGAAGGTGTGACAAATATTATCTTCTTAATTATAACTATTTAGTTTATATTGCATAACTTGCAAATTAATTTGCTTATTTTTCAGAGGGTGGGGAAATTTATGAACAAGCTATTGATTCTATGAGAAAGAGGTTTAAAAAATATTTTTCCCTATTCCCCATATTTATGATGTTGTTGCCTTGTTAAATCCTAAAATGAAATTAGTAGGTCCTCAATTTTGGTATCAAACTGTTTATAATGGTTTAGCACTTGAAGATGAGGATTTGTCTACACTTTCGGAAGCACAAGCCTCAATTAAAATAAATACTCAAACTATTTATACTGCTTATCAAATTGCATTAGATCATGTTAGGCCATATGTTCCAACTCCTTCTTCTTCTAGTTCTCAATCATCTAAAATAAATGTGGGAGTAAGAACACTTACTTCATGGGCTGGATTCAGGGGTTCTCAATGTTCTAGTACTACTGATTGTTCACAACTAAATGAGCTTGAAGTTTATTTTTCATAGGGAATTGAGGAAGTGAATCTCAACAGCTCGTTTAATATTTGAAATGGTGGAAGGACAAAGAAAAATACTTCCCGTTTAATTCAAGGAAGGCCTAAGATATTTAAATTATTTAAGCTGCAACAGTGGCATGAGAGAGCGCTTTCAGTCAAGCAAGAATTCAACTTGGTGATTATAGAGCATCTATGAGGGAGAGCTTGGAAAAATCAGTACTTTTCAAAGATTGGATCCTTTCGGAATAAAGAAATTTTGCACTTGCTGAATCACAACCGGAGGTAGATGAAGCTTACGAAGAAATTCTAGCTAAACTTGTAGAGGATGTAGCTTTGCCCGAAAGCAGTGATGAACAAGCTTCTTTTCCACCACCACCAACAAAAATTCCTCCGAACCTTGAAGAATTTATGAAATTTGTAAGAGATACCATGTAAAATTAAGGCAGAATAGCCTCATAGGCACTTGTACTTGTTAGCGTTTGTCATCCCAGTCCCTATACTCAAAGAAGATTCATCCAAACACGTATAGTTGTTCAAAACCAATATTTTAAACCCCTCTCACCTTGCATTTTCTTCAAATCTCTGACTTGGATGACACATCAGTGGTCAAGTCAAATTTTTTATTACATATCATTATTAATTTATTTTTTACATTATTTTAAAATTGTTCATTACTTTTTCTTTTATTCCACCATTTACTCTATCTTCCTCCTCCCTCGCCATTTTTATTCTCCATACACAAATCTTAAAAATATTCTAACCTTCACTGTGTGCGACCCCTCTTCGACCATTCTTCACCTAAAAACTTATTCACAACCAATATTCTACCATAGCATCACCAATCAACCACCAAAAGCTAAACCGGCCATCAATAATGACCACCCGAAAGACCAATATTACCCAAAACTTTTTGAAATTTCACTACAAGAAAACTAGAAAATAAGTTTCACCGGCGATCTTCTTTTGCTATTTCTATTTCTTTTCTTTGCAAGGGCTATCTTCCAAAGTAGGGAATGGGGTGTGAGAAAAAAACTCCCCAAAAATTAATGCAAATCTGGTAGTTGTTTTGGATCTATAGCGACGAGTGATGTCATTGTTTGGATGAAGATATGGTGAAAAAGGTACCATTGCTATAGGGTTTATGTTAAAATGGGGGAAGATTATCAAAGTGAAGAAGGGAGGGAGATAGATAAAGGGGGGGGGGGTTGTCTTGGTGGGCGACAGAACATAAAGAAAGAGAAATATCACTATTTCGCCTTTTCTTTCTTTTCTAATTTGATTTTTGAATTTTTCTTTTTCTTCATTTATTATTTAATCATAAATTGTTTAGGTTCACGCTCCTTATTTCTGTGAAATACACGATTTTGTCCAGTTCAGAGATTAAGTTGTCATATAGACTTGGTCAATGGTCAGAGAGGTTTAAAATATTATGTTTGAACTAGTAGAGGTCTCTATAGATGAAACTTCATCAAATTTGGGGATCGGGATGACAAAGTGGCACAAGTATAAGTGTCATTTAGGCTATTCTGCCTAAAATTATTACGTAATTTGTATTTTGACACACCTTCATTAGTTTCTTTTTCTTCTCAAATGTGTCATTAGGACCTTATTATGCTCATTCTATGGGATGAGGAAGTCTAAGAAAGATATTGCCATATTTTGTAAATGCTATAATAAAATTATAACACATTGCTTAAAATATCTCTTTACAATATTTTTGTATTTAAATTTGAATTCAAAATTCTATAATATTATTTTTACAATGAATTATCTTAGATAATAATTTTTTATAAAAAAAAAATTGAAATTAATTGTTGGGCCTGTCATACCTCCTCTTTTTAAATGTATACCCGCTATTTACTAATACACCCCGGGAAGGGATATAATAATAATAACAGGGAAGGAGTTTTTCCATTTAAAGGACAATCAGATCGGAATTTATTTATTAGATTTCAAAGTCGCCACTTGGGAAAATAATGGTGTCCCAAGTCACCGGTTTAATCCCGAACCGAGGAAATTATGACTATGTTTAACAGTCCGCGAAACTAGAAATCCGGATAAGGAATTCTGTTAACCCGGGAGAAGGCGTTAGGTACTTCCAGATTCCATGGTTCTAGCACGGTCGCTCAACTGCCATATTTGTAATATCTGATTTCCTTATATGCCTTAGTTTCAAATGCTATTGATGTTTCGCTTTGGTTAATTATAGAATTTTGCGACGTTGCGAAAATGCATTTCGAATCACACCGCAACCAGTACGCCTGTGACCTTAATGCATTTTAGCTTCGCCGGAATTTTGATTTGAGTCACATGAATGTGCACTCGTAATAGGAATGTATATTTATTATAAATCGTGCCCTAAGGTGTCTACGTCTTGTTAATTTTGGAAGAGACCGTAGAATTTGCTAAATGGTCTTTCCAATTTCTAACATTTTTATAGGAAATTATGGAGGGCCCCGCAACTATGCCTTCGTAATTTGGCGAGGCTCGTCTCCGTTTTTATTAAGGATTTTTTCCGAAGTATACTATATTTTTCTGTTTCTATTTTCATTAGGTATAAATGTTTCAGAGTTATGTCATTTTTATATCATCCTTTATTGGGATTCAGGCCCCCTTTTATACGCTATTTGGCCTGAAATCCAGGCCTCCTCACATTATTGCACCCAGGTGCAACTCGATAGCTAGGTTCCAGCTAGCATTTTCGTTTCTATCCCAAGGCATTAATGCCATGTCATTTAGATCCAGGCTTGTATTCACGGCGAGGCCCAGATTACTTACGTCTAAAGCGGAATCAAAGCAGATTAACATTTTAATGTCACGACCCAAATCCGGTCATGATGGCGCCCAACGATCAAGCTAGGCCAGCCAGACCAATAATTTAATTATCACAAATACCAGTTCCAAATGGACAACCCAAGAAGAATATATGAGTTTAAAAACTCCAATAATAATAATAATGAACAAAAGTACTGACACTCCCAAAGATTCGGAGTCACAAGTCTAGAGCCTCTAACAAAACCCAATAGGAAATAGAGAGTACGATATAGAAGTACTCAAGTCCGAATACAAAATACAAAATAACAACTGGAAATGAGAGGAGAAGCTAGGTTCTGCGAACGTAGGCAGCTACCTCAGCAACTCGATATGACACTGCAACCGTGGGAAATGCCTGCCTACTGCTCCTGAGTACGTGAGTCTACACACAAAAGGTGCAGGGAGTAGGGGTGAGTACTAAGTACTCAGTGAGTAACAAATATATATAAGTAGCTGACAGTAAGAAATCCACAAAATACCACAATATGAAGCTACACTACAGTCTGAATCTCCTACGAACTAGCAGCAACAATACAATACAGCTACCACAGAGTAATTCAACAAATACAGATGCAGTGCAATGCACATAACCTCTACGGCGTGTATCCCGATCCAATTTAACGTCGACGGCGCTCACTGGGGGTGTGTACAGACTCCGGAGGGGCTCCTACAGCCCAAGCGCAATACTGCTGCGGCGTGCAGCCCGATCCTCATATTAACCACTGCGGCGTGCAGCCCGATCCCATGCTCAGTCCACAATAAGCAAATAAGTCACAAAACAATTCATTTTTCTTAATTCCAATTCTCAATTCAAAATTTATGAAAAATACTTTAACTTTATTAAATTTGCAAAAGCCGGTGACTTAGCATTTCAAAAAGTGTGATTCCAATTTCCAGGACTGAGATCAGTGATTTAAGCAATTATAGCTATCACATAAATATGGTCCTCTAAGGACACTACAGGTCGGCACAAGGCCCCAAACAAGGCTTACAGGCCACAAATATATCAAATACTGTGTATTTCCAACACTAACAACATATTATTCACATCCGGGACAGACCAAGTCTCAATCCCTAGTCACAATCAATCCCGCACCTGGCACGGTGTGCGAGCCACGCCCTACTAGCGTCACAATGTGCTAAGCCGGGGTTTCGAACCCTCATGCTACCATATACACAAACTACTCACCTCTAGCCGGTCGTAGACTCGTCCGCGATGCCTTTTCCTTTGAATTTAGCTCCCTCGTGCGTGAAATCTAGTCAAACCACAATAATTATATCAAATACGGGTCAAATAATCATAACCCATTTCAATTTACATGAAATTCGCATAAATACACCAAGTTGGTAAAATCCGACCCCGGGCCCACTGCTCAGAAAATTTCGAAATTAGTACCAACGCGACCCTCATCTCGCCACGAGTCCGTGCATATAAAATTTATTGAAATCGGAGTTCAAATGGCCTTCCAAATCCAAAAATCCCGTTTTCAATATTTAGGCCACATTTCTTCAAGATTTCAACCCAATTTCATGAAGATTGATGTTAATTCTACCATAAAATGATGTTTTTGAGTCAAGAATCTTACCTCCGACGAATACCGGATGACTCCTCAGTGATTTCCTCGAGTTTTCTTCTCTCTAGGGCTCAAAATTATTTTTTGGGGGTGTAAACCCGTAACCCCTCTATTTCTGGATTTTATTCACTGACAGAACACTTTGTTCTACGCGTTCGCGTGAGCTCCCACGCGTTCGCGATGAACAGCTCTCACTTACCCTTCGCGAACGCGACGCCTTCCACGCGTTCGCGATGCCTTACTTCCAGCTACCTTTCGCGAACGCGACGCCAACCACGCGTTCGCGATACTCGAACTCCCAGCCGCCCAGATTCCTTCTACGCGTTCGCGATACTCCTCTCGCGAATGTGAAGCACACCCTCACACACCTACGCGAACGCGACCGCTGGAACGCCAACGCGATGCACACGATGCACTGATTAGCGAACGTGATGCACTGATTAGCTTGGCCTTCGCGAACGCGGCCGTTGCCACGCGAACGCGAAGGCTTAAAGGCCTGGGCAGAACCTGCAGTTTTTCTGTAGATTTTTGCCAAGTCCAAATGCCCGGTTGATGGTCCGAAATCATCCCGAGGCCCCCAGGGACCCCAACGAAAACCATCAACATACTCCAAAACATGATACGGACTTGTTCCAATCATAAAAACACCATACTAAACATCAAAATCACCATTTACACACGAATTCAAGCCTAAGTTTCTTCAAAACTTTCAAAACTAACATTCAATCCAAAACCCGATCAAACGATGTCCGAATGACCTGAAAATTTGCGGACACATCCAAAATCACATAACAAAGCTACAGAAATTGTCGGAATTCCATTCCGACCCCCGAATCAAAATATCACCTACCATCCGATTTTCGCCAAAAATCAACCTTCGCCAATTCAAGCCTAAAACTACACCGGACCTCCGAATTCAATTCTGATTGATCTCCTAAGTCATAATTGATCCCCCGGAACTAGTCGAATCATCCGAATCCGGTTCCGAGCACTCTAACTCAATAGTCAACTCTTGGTTGACTTCTCATATTCAAGCTTTCTTCAAACATGCTATTTGTTTCATTTTCAATCCAAATCACTCCTAACTCACCCGATATATTCTAATACTGATTTAAAAGCATAATACATGTAAATGCAAGGTAATGGGGTGGTAATTCCCATAACGATAGGCCGGGTCGTTACATTCTCCCCAACTTAAGCAAATGCTCGTCCGCGAGCGGGTTAAGAAACATACCTGGAGTATCAAACGAGTGTGGATATCTACTATGCATCTCCTGCTCGGTCTCCCAAGTTGCTTCCTCCACGGGACGACCTCTCCACTGCACTTTCACTGAAGCTATGTCCTTGGATCTCAGCTTACGAACCTGTCGACCCAAAATGGCTACTGGTTCCACATCATAAGTCAAATCCTCATCTAGCTGTATCGTGCTGAAATCCAACACATGAGACGGGTCTCCGACATACTTCCGAGCATAGATACATGGAACACCGGGTGAACTCCCGACAAACTGGGTGGCAAAGAAAGCATATAGGCCACCTCCCCAACTTTCCTAAGCACCTCAAAAGGTCCAATAAACATTGGGCTCAACTTCCCTTTCTGTCGAAACCTCATAACACCCTTCATAGGCGAAACCTTCAGCAACACCTTCTCACCTACTGAATAAGACACATCTCGAACCTTCCGGTCCGCATAACTCTTATGACGCGACTGAGCTGTGCGAAGTCTCTCCTGAATCACCTTCACCTTTTCTAAGGCATCTTGGACTAACTCTGTCCCCAACAACCTAGCCTCGCCGGGCTCGAACCAACCGACTGGAGACCTACACCGCCTCCCATATAAAGATTCATACGGTGCCATCTGAATGCTGGACTGATAGCTATTATTATAAGCAAACTCCACAAGAGGCAAGTAATCAGCCCATGAACCACCAAAATCAATGACACATACACGCAACATGTCCTTAAATATCTGAATAGTACACTCAGACTACCCATCCGTCTGTGGATGAAATGCTGTGCTCAGCTCTACCGTGAACCCAACTCTCGCTAAAATGTCCTCCAGAACTGAGAAGTGAATTGGGTACCTCTATCTGATATAATAGAAATGGGAACTCCATGCAATCTTACTATCTCACGGATGAATATCTCTGCCAACCGCTCTGAGGAATAAGTAGTACACACTGGGATGAAGTGAGCTGACTTGGTCAATCTATCCACCACCACCCAACTGAATCAAACTTCCTCGTTGTCCGAGGGAGTCCACTAACGAAGTCCATAGTTATTCTTTCCCACTTCCACTCAGGAATATCAATACGCTGGAATACACTACCAGGTCTCTTATGCTCACACTTAACCTGTTGACAGTTTAGACACCGAGCCACATGGCTCACAATATCTTTCTTCATCTTTCTCCACCAGTAATCCCGATACATCTTCGCGGCTCCTGGATGAATAGAATACCGCGAGCTGTGGGCCTCCTCCAATATCAATTCACGAAGGCCATCAACATTGGGCACGCATATCCGGCCCTGCATCCGCAATACACCATCACTATCAATAGTGACATCTCTAGCATCATCATGCTGAACTCTGTCCTTAAGGACAAGTAAGTGTGGATCATCATACTGGCGCTCTCGAATACGATCATATAAAGAAGAACGAGCTACTACACAAGCCATCACCCGATTGGGCTCGGAAATATCCAGCCTCACCATCTGATTAGCTAACGCCTGAACATCAACTGCTAGGGGTCTCTCCCCAATTGGAATATACGCCAAACTGCCCATACTAATGGCCTTCCGGCTCAATGCATCAGCCACTACATTGGCTTTCCCGGGATGATACAAGATAGTAATATTATAGTCTTTAAGCAATTCAAGCCATCTCCGCTACCTCAAATTTAGATCTTTCTGCCTAAACAAATGCTGAAGGCTGCGGTGGTCTGTATATACATCACAAGATACACCATATAGGTAATGCCTCCAAATCTTCAAGGTATGAATAATAGCAGCTAACTCCAAATCATGAACAGGGTAGTTCTTCTCGTGGGGCTTTAGCTGATGAGAAGCATATGCAATAACTCTACCCTCCTGCATCAACACACAACCGAGTCCAACTCTAGAAGCATCACAATACACCGTATATGACCCTGAGGCTGATGGTAACACAAGTACTGGAGCGGTGGTCAAAGCCTCCTTGAGCTTCTGGAAGCTCTCCTCACATTCATCATACCACACAAATGGAGCATTCTTCTGTGTCAACTTAGTCAACGGTGAAGCAATAGATGAGAAACCCTGAACAAACCGGCGATAATAGCCAGGCAAGCCGAGAAAACTCCGAATCTTTGTAGCTGAGGAAGGTCTGGGCCAATTCTGCACTGCCTCAACCTTCTGTGGATCAACCCGAATACCATCACTAGACACTATATGTCCCAAAAAACCGACAGTATCAAGCCAGAACTCACACTTAGTGAATTTCGGATAGAGCTTCTCTTCTCTCAACCTTTGCAATACCACCCTCAAATGCTGTGCATGCTCCTCCTGGCTACATGAATATACCAGAATATCATCAATATACACAATCATAAAAGAATCAAGGTACGGCCGAAATACACTATTCATTAAGTGCATGAATGCAGCAGTGGGCATTAGTTAGCCCGAAAGACATCACCAGGAACTCGTAGTGCCCATATCGCGTCCTGAACGCTGTCTTCATAATGTCCGAGTCCCTGATCTTCAACTGATGATAGCCCGATCGAAGATCAATCTTAGAAAATACACTAGCTCCCCGGAGCTGATCAAATAGGTCCTCAATACGAGGCAATGGGTACTTATTCTTCACTGTTACCTTGTTCAGCTGCCCGTAATCAATGCACATTCTCATTGTGCCATCTTTCTTCTTCACGAACAACACCGGTGCACCCCAAGGTGACACACTCGGGCGAATGAAACCCTTATGTAAGAGTTCCTGAAGTTGTTCTTTCAATTTCTTCAACTCGACCGGTGCCGTGCGATAGGGAGGAATAGAAATGGGCTGAGTGCCCGGCACCAAGTCAATACCAAAGTCAATATTCTTGTCAGGCGGCATGCCCGACAGGTCTACTGGAAATACATCCGTGAAACTCCCTCACAATGGGGACCGAATCAAGACTGGGTGTCTCCGCCTCAACATTTCTAATGAAGGCCAAATAAGATAAACAACCATTGCCAATCATTCGTTGGGCCTTTATATAAGAAATCACCCTGTCGGACACATAATTAGTCAAGCCACGCCACTCGATCCTCGGATTACCTAGAATAGCTAAAGTGACTGTCTTGGCATGACAGTCCAGAATCGCATGGTAAGGAGATAGCCAATCCATGCCTAGAATTACATCGAAATCTACCATGCCCAGTAGTAATAGATCAACTCGGGTCTCCAGACCCCCAATAGTAATGAGACAGGATCGATATACCTGATCCACAACAACAGTATCCCCCACTGGGGTAGACACATGTACGGGGAAAGTAAGAATACCACGGGTCATACCCAAATGATGTGCAAAACAAGTAAAGACATAAGAATAGGTGGATCCGGGATCAAATAAGACAGAAGCATCCTTGTGGCAGACTGAGATAATACCTGAAATGACCGCATCTGAAGCACTAGCATCCTTCCTATCCGGAAGAGCATAGAAACGAGCACGGCCTCCACCAGTACGATCCTCACCCCTAGGGCGACCTCGGATACCTGGCCACCAGTCCTAGCCGACTGTGCCTGGCGCCGAAGAAACAGGAGTAGAAGACGAGGGCCGATCCCTCTGCTGAGACCGCTTACGAAGCCACTGAGGACACTCTCTCTCGATATGGCCCAAGTCACCGCACTCAAAACAACGGCCTCGAAGATAGAAGAAGGGGCTGCCGAGGACCCTCGCTACGGATGAACCCTGTCGCTGAGGAAACGAGCGCGAGCTGCGAGTCGGAAGAGCACTCGATGCGGGTCGACTCGCCGACGGCTCGCCGACCACGATAACCACGATGGCCCTGCCGATCACGATATGATGAAACCCCACTGGACTCTCCACGTCCAGACCGATGAGACCTGAAAGAGCGACCTGTGCTATGCCGAAATTGGCCCCTAGACGGAGCACCACTGTAACTGCCGGTACCACGAGGCTTCTTAGCCTCTCTCTCCTCCCGCTCTCGGCGGCGATCTGTCTCAATATGACGGGCAGCATCAACCACCTCCTCGAAGGTAACTGCCGAAGCTCTCTCCCCGGTCATCAATATGCGGATGGGATAAATAAGGCCATCAATAAATCTCTGAATCCTCTCTCGATCTGTAGGAACCATCCACATGGCATTGATAATAGGTGAATTTGACTATATTTATGCCCTAAATAATCACGCTTTATTATTGTTTTGATATTGTTTATGATGAAAAAATGCTTTTATTAGTGTTCTTAGTGTGTTTTAGGTACACTTGAGCTAATGAAGACTAACAGAGCAAGTTTTGGAGTCAAAAGATGGTGAAAAAGGCAAAATGTGGTACAAGTCAAGAACTTATGTTGAAAGTAGCCGAGAAGGTGTGATTCCGAGCTATATGGATGTTATGGAATTAATTTAAGTGATTTGGAGCTTTGAAGTTTGAGTAAAAGCCCAAGGAATTAAGCCGGGATCGTGTTCGGGGGTCAAATTTGATAAGTGTAGAACAAGCGAAAAATGGATGAGGCATATTGTGCACTGTTTAGTTAATTAGACATAACTTTTCGCTCAGAACTCTAGTTTGGCTCCATAATATATGGTTGGGAAGCTAATTCAAAGGGCTACAACTTTCATGTTTTGCGTTTTTCCAAAGTCGCAACGGAAAAGGGTGAAAAACCGCGGTTTCTCCGCGACCGCGGATGAACCGCGGAAAAACTAGCTCTCTGAAGTTTTACTGTTCGCGGTCCATCCGCGGCCGCGAACGAACCGCGGAAGTCGCCGCAGCAGCAGTCCTAATTGTACTCAAACTTAGTTTTTTTAGCCCTAAAACCTCTATATGAACTCCTAGTTTGCCCCATAGAGGCATGTACTTTATTTCTTCAATACTTTTGCAAGGTTTTAGTAGGAGAGATTCCTCTCAAACTCTTTCTTTTATTTTATATCAAGTATTTCTTTATGATTTCAATTATTATTCTTGTTTCTTCAAGCATGAGTAGCTAAATTCTTTTCTAAGGTTTTGATGGAACCTATTGATAGATGAACTTATTGTTTATGTGATTACAAATTGTGAATTAGATTTCTATTTGTTCAACTTCATTCTTATTGTAGTTAATTGGTAGAGCTCCCAATTAGCGGTGCCTATTTAGTGTGCATAACTTGGAAAAGAGTGCATATTTAGGTTTATTGTTGAACAACACCACACCTAGGTTATTAGAGGAATCTATAATTTTAGGCGTAAAGATGGGGTTAGGAATAACGAAGTCTTGGGTGCAATCTAAAGTGAACTATTCAAATTAAAGCTAGCTAGGGTAGCTCGGGAGAGTGCACTAGTAAATTATTGTAATTGCTCGGGAGAGGGTTACGATACACATAGCGTTCATGATTGATAGAATATATTAACAATTTGTATTAGCATAACGATAAGGGATTCCATCAATAGGGGAAATCAATACCTTAGTCTTTCTCTATATTATTTTATTCAATATTCAATTCTTTCGTTTAAAGCATTCTTTAATTCTTGCAAAGTAGTTGTTCGAAAACACACAAATATATATTCAAAGTTTGAGAACTTGATTCGGAAGTACTTTTGGGGTTGTGAAAGTTGCAATTGGTAGGTTAATTCTCTGTGGGATCGATCTTGGACTTATTAAACCAAGTTATATTGACTACGACCGTTGCTTGGACGTGAATCAATTTTGGCGACGTTGCCGGGGAATTAACGGAATTATCAATTGCCATTGACAGAACTTCAAGATTGTTGTGTATTCAGGTTCTTTCTACACTCTACATTGAATATTTTGACGTTTGTTGATTTGGGTATTCAGGGTGCATGCCTAGAAAATCTGCAAGGACTGGAGAACTAATTGAAGGACTCTCGGACCCCGAGCAAACCTTCCGGGCACGTAACAAAGCCATCAAACAAATTCAACAATCTCAACAACCAATCAAACTAGACTTCGACATGGGTGACATAAACGATCAAAACCAGCAAGCCGGGCTAAACATGCAAGAGGCACAGGAGGCACAAGAAGGTGCATTGTTCGACTGGGCACAACCCACATCGGATAATTTGGCAACTGCCATCGTTGTGCCAGCAATTCAAGCTGAGTCCTTCCAGATTACTAACAACATGCTTCACTTGTTGCAAAATAATGGATTATTCTCTGGGTCTCAGGTTGAAGATCCACAGCAGCACCTCAAGAACTTTCTATCAATATGCAAAACACAAAGGCAACCGAATGTAACTTCGGAAGCTATCAGATTACTACTTTTTCCATTCTCAGTTACAGGAGCATCACATATATGGCTAAACTCAATCCCAATAAACTCCATTGCAACTTGGGATGAGTTAGTCAAACAATTCCACAACAAGTTTCATCCACCCAACAAAACAGCTCAACAAATTGATGAGATTGTGAGCTTCAAACAAGAAACCACTGGAAACACTACATGAAACTTGGGGCAGATTCAAAGGCATGCTTGTTATGTGTCCTCACCATGGAATTCCTGAACAGATGTTGGGTCAAAGGTTCTATATGGGACTTTCAGACAGCATGAAGAACATTGTAGATGCTTCAGCAGGTGGGGCTTTTCTCAGCAAGACTTGGAGAGAGGGCCAAAATTTGCTAGACAAGATGGCTCAAAATTCGGGGTGGACGTCCAGGAATGCTCCTATCACACCAGTGGTACACTCTATACCTCTGGATCCATCCAACACTCTGGAGGAGAATGTGGCAACTTTATTGACACAAATGAGCATCCTAACGAAGAAGGTGGAAGAATCAGGGGTTAAGCAGCAAGTTCACATTGTAGATACTACCAATGGTGGCTTATGCACATCTTGCATTAGCCAACCCATAGGTAATCCATAGACTGCAGACCAAGAACATCATCACCAGCATGAGGATATGAACTATGTGGCTAACTATGGAGGACAGCGACAAGGTAATCAAAACTGGGGCCAACAGGCTCCAATGCAATACAGACCTCCCCAGCCACAATTCAATACAGCAGGTATGAGGCCACCACACAACATGGCTCCATATCCTAGACCTCAGAATTTCGGCAATCAGCAGCAGGGATATCATCCACCCCCACCACAACATAAGGGTAGACATGATGATGGGTTTGCAAGGTTGGAAGCTATGATGCAGCAGGTAATTGGGTCAAATGCCAAAACAAATGAGAGGATAGATGCACATGATGCCGCCATCAAGAATATTGAAGTACAGGTGGGTCAAATTGCTATGTCACTTAACAATCGGCCTCAAGGGACATTACCTGCAGATACTAAAATTAACCCAAAGGACCAAATCCCAAAGCAAATAATGGCAGTGACGCTGAGAAGCGGTAGAGATCTTGATGCTGAGAATGAAAGTGAGAAAATTGACAAACAGGCTGAGACACCTACTTCATTGCCCATTGAACTGGATGAATCCACAGGGTTGACAAAAGTCACAGTCCAACCAATTGCTGAAAATAAAGAAGCACAGCAGGGAACGGAGAAAATAGCGGAAATGGTAGAGCAGTAGATTGATGAGAAAGCGATAGACAAAGATAAATCCCAAGTCATCGGGAAGAAGAGGCCTCCACCACCATTCCCCCAAAGGCTGGCCAAACACCAAAAAGATGAACAATACAAAAAGTTCTTCGACATGCTCAAGCAAATTCAGGTAAACATCCCATTAATTGAAGCTTTAAAAGAAATGCCGGGTTATGCTAAGATGATGAAGGACTTAATGTCGCGGAAATTTGATTTCCAAGACTTGGCCACAGTTACCCTCACACAGACTTGTAGTGCAGTGGTCTCTAGACCCATTGTTGAGAAGCTATCTGATCCAGGTAGCTTCACCATCCCATGCACTATAGGGAATTATGCCTTTGCTAAGGCCTTATGTGATTTGGGGGCAAGCATTAATCTCATGCCCTTAATTGTCTATACGAAGTTAGGTATTGGGAGAGCCAGACCCACCTCTATGCTTTTACAGCTTGTTGACAGGACGGTTAAGCGTCCATTTGGCATTATAGATGATGTGCTAATCCAGGTTGGGAAGTTTGTGTTTCCCGCCGATTTTGTTATTCTTGATTGCAGGGTCGACGAAGAAATTCCCCTAATCCTGGGAAGACCATTCCTAGCCACTGGGAGAGCCATAATTGATTGTGAAACTGGGGAACTCAAGATGAGGTTGAATGACGAGGAGATCATCTTCAATGTACAAAAATCCATGAGGCGCCCTAGTGAGTTCGCAAATTGCTCTCTAGTTGACGCGGTTGATGTGATAGTGGAAACCGACGATGCAGAATTGACTATCGAAGATCCACTGCAAGCATGCCTGATGAACATAGAAGAGGTAAATGGGGAAAGTTTGGCCGAATGGGTATTATCTTTGGAAGGCAAGGGATTCTGGAAGCGAGAGATCGAATTCCAACCACTACACCTAGAAACAAGAGAGAACCCACCAGCAAAGCCATCCATAGAAGAGCCACCAAAGCTTGAACTTAAACCACTACCATCACATCTCAGGTATGAGTATCTAGGTCTTAACTCCACGTTACCTGTTATTATCTCATCTAGTTTGCTAGATGTGCAGGCTCAAAAGCTTATACAGGTACTAAAAGAATGCAAGACTGCCATTGGGTGGACCATGGCAGACATAAAGGGGATCAGCCTTGCATACCGCATGCACAAGATTCTCCGAGAAGAGGGGCACAAACCTTCCAGGAAACGCAAAAGAAGGCTGAACCCGAATATGAAGGATAGGGTGAAAAAGAAAGTGATAAAGTGGCTAGACACGGGGTAGATCCCGGGTAAGTTGTCTCACCCTTCTGTGCTATACATGTATTATTATGCCATGAGGACATGGCATGATTTTAAGTGTGGGGTGGGAGACTTATCTTGTATTGTATATTGTATATAGTAGATGTAGCTGTAAATTATATTAGCTGGCTTGGCCCGATGATGGACACTTGGCGACGGGTTTCTTAAGGGTCTAAGTCGGAATAAAAACACAAAAACAAAAATTTGAAAATTTGAAAAAATACAAAAATATGAGTAGAGGACTCTTCCTTATGACGGACTATTTAGGACAAGTACTCTTGAGGGAAGTAGTCCACGTAGGAATTTTTCTTTCTTTTATTTTCTTTTTCTAGGTAGTGTATCATCTCCCCCTTGGTTTTTCTTTTGACCACGGTTCTTTTCCAAGGGTTTTTATTGAACCGGGTTAGGTAGATTTTTTTTCTTTCTTTCTTTCTTTTCTTAGGATTAGAGGTAAAAGGGCAGCATGTAACCCCGAATATGCACATTAGCAAAAGCGTAAATTGAACTTGAGAATGTATCTTCTAAGCTTGATCGTAGAATCTCAATATGCCTTAAATTGCACAATAATGCTTGCTTGAACATCGATAGGACTTTGTAGATAAACCGGATTCCAAATGAGTTGCATGCCATGTGTGTGTGAGGTTTTACTTACATTGTATGTTGTACATGATGCCTAGAACTTGCCCTGTGTATTTGCAAAGCGAAATAGAAGTTGTTTGGTTGTAGAAAGGATATAGGCATTTCTTTGTGTAACCCCATATGCCAATAAACATGAATTCACCCATACATTATATCTTAGTTAACCCCTTTGAGCTTAAAGCCTATTCTTTGATAACCCTTGAATGTTCTTCAAATTATTGTTCTACTTTACCTCCTAAAAGCACTTGTATTGTAACGAATATGCAAAAGATTAAGTGTGGGGTGAAGGGAAATTGAAAAGGGAAAAATCAAGAATGAATGTAAAAAAAAAATAGTGAGCTGGCCAAAATAATGTAAATGTATTGCAAAGCAATGAAAAGATGAGCTATATTGAATAAAATCTTAGAAAAGCCAGTCACATCAATAAAAGAAAAAGTGGGGGTAAAAGTGAAGGAAGGTGAAGGTATGTTTATGGGAGACATAAGGAAGTAAACAAAAAGGGAAGTTGTGAAAAAGAAAAGAAAAGTGCTTAGGGAGGCTAGTCACTATAACCAAAAGTATCCTACCCGTCCCATAGCCTACATTACAACCCTTAAAGATCTCTTGATCTATGATTGAATAACTCGATTAGTGGAGTATTACACTAGGGGCAAGCCTATGGTGTGTCTGTATGCATATGAATGTTCTTTGTTGAGAGTGAGTGAATTTTTTCGATATTTATAAGTTCCATGTTATGAATTGTTTATGTGTGGGAACTTCTCTCAATGAACTGTGTAAGGGTGTGTAACTCAAGAGGAAAAAGGTAAATTTGCATGTTTTTGGTAATAATTAGAGTAAGCAATAATGTGCTGGCATAAGAGTTTACAGTTAGGTAAGGATTATGCATATCTTAGGTTAATCATGAAAAATAGCTTTTGTGATATAATTTGGGGGAGACATAAATAAAATTGGCCTAAAGTGTGATTAAGGTTGCTCGAGGACGAGCAAACGTTAAAGTGTGGGGTATTGATTCACGTCCAAGCAACGGTCGTAGTCAATATAACTTGGTTTAATAAGTCCAAGATCGATCCCACGGAGAATTAACCTACCAATTGCAACTTTCACAACCCCAAAAGTACTTCCGAATCAAGTTCCCAAACTTTGAATATATATTTGTGTGTTTTCGAACAACTACTTTGCAAGAATTAAAGAATGCTTTAAACGAAAGAATTGAATATTGAATAAAATAATATAGAGAAAGACTAAGGTATTGATTTCCCTTATTGACGGAATCCCTTATCGTTATGCTCATACAAATTTTTAATATATTCTATCAATCATGAACGCTATGTGTATCGTAACCCTCTCCGAGCAATTACAATAATTTACTAGTGCACTCTCCCGAGCTACCCTAGCTAGCTTTAATTTGAATAGTTCACTTTAGATTGCACCCAAGACTTCGTTATTCCTAACCCCGTCTTTACGCCTAAAATTATAGATTCCTCTAATAACCTAGGTGTGGTGTTGTTCAACAATAAACCTAAATATGCACTCTTTTCCAAGTTATGCACACTAAATAGGCACCGCTAATCGGAGCTCTACCAATTAACTACAATAAGAATGAAGTTGAACAAATAGAAATCTAATTCACAATTTGTAATCACATAAACGATAAGTTCATCTATCAATAGGTTCCACCAAAACCTTAGAAAAGAATTTAGCTACTCATGCTTGAACAAACAAGAATAATAATTGAAATCATAAAGAAATACTTGATATAAAATAAAAGAAAGAGTTTGAGAGGAATCTCTCCAACTAAAACTTTGCAAAAGTATTGAAGAGATAAAGTGCATGCCTCTATGGGGCAAACTAGGAGTTTATATAGAGGTTTTAGGGCTAAAAAAAACTAAGTTTGAGTACAATTAGGACTGCTGCTGCGGCGACTTCCGCGGTTCGTTCGCGGCCGCGGATGGACCGCGAACAGTAAAACTTCAGAGAGCCAGTTTTTCCGCGGTTCATCCGTCGTCATGGGAATTACCACCCCGTTATGTTGAAATTGTATGTTTTATGCTTTTATATCAGTGTTAAAGTCTATCGGGTGAATTAGGAGTGAATTGGATTGAAAATGAGGCATATAGCCTTTTTGAAGGAGACTTGAATAAGGAAAAGTCAACCCGGAGTTGACTATTTGGTTAGAGTGCTCGGAATCGGATTCTGATGATTCGGTTAGTTCCGGAAGGTGATTTGTGACTTAGGGGAACAATCGGAATTGAATTTGGAGGCCCGGTGTAGAAATAGGCTCGAATTGGTTAAGGTTGAATTTTGGCGAAATCCGAACGGTAGGTGAGATTTTGATCCGGGAGTCGGAATGGAATTCCGGACAGTTGCAGTAGATCCGTTAGGTGATTTTGGATGTGCCTGCAAAATGTCAGGTCATTCGGACGTCGTTTGGTCGGGTTTTTCATCGAATGTGTAATTCGGAAAGTTTTAAGAAATTTAGGCTTGAATCCGTGTGTAATTGGTGATTTTGATGTTTAGGATGGTGTTTTTATGATTGGAACAAGTTCGTATCGTGTTTTGGGGTATGTTGGTGGTTTTCGTTGGGGTCCCGGGGCCTCGGGGTGAATCCGGACCATCATCCGGCATTTGGAAGCATGAAATGGTCTGCTGTAAATTGCAGATCACTAGGCATAAAATAAGCCTTCGTGTTCGCGAAGGAAGGTTCCGCGTTCACGAAGGCCAGGTTCAGTAAGGCATCGCGTTCGCGAGGGCAATGCCGCGTTCGCGAAGGTTGAGGCCAGTTGGCCATCGCGTTCGCGATGGGTGGGTCGCGTTCGCGTAAGAGGAAAAGGTAAGGCATCGCGGACGCGTGACTACACGTCGCGTTCGCGTAGAGTAAAAGTCAGGAGGCTGCGGAGTTGATCTTCGCATTCGCGTGAGAGAGTGCCGCGTTCGCGATGAAGAAGAGGAAAAAGGCATCGCGTTCGCGTGAGAGGCTGATGAGTGGCAATTTTACCACTCATTGTAGCCTCTTTTGCTTAGCTTTTTATGCCTCTTTAATATGAAATGAGGTTGCTTTTGGTGGTTATTGCTAGATTTTCAGGTAAATGATGCTAGTAGGTGATTTGGGCTGAAGTGACAAGGAATTGAGCTAAGAAGAGAAGAAACATTGCAAAACTGTCAGGCATTTCGCTTCTGCGGATTTTGATCGCAGAAGCGATCTCGCCTCTACGAGATTTTGATCGCTTTTGCGAATTGTCGAAGAGCCGGCCAGTTTCGCTCCTGCGGAGATGAAGACGCAGAAGCGGTCACGCTTCTGCGAATGATTGATCGCGCCTGCGGAAGATCCGCTTTTGCGGAAATTTATACGCTTCAGCGATGTCGCTTCAGCGACATGATATCCGCTCCTGCGATGGCTTGACGGAGGCCCAATTGTCGCTTTTGCAAACTAATTTCCGCTTAAGCGGAGCCGCACCTGCGAGGTATTTTCCGCAGGTGCGAAAGTTGAGCATCAGACCTGGGCAGAATGGACATTTCACACGTTTTGACCCCAAATCAATGATTTACTCGTCAAAACAGAAATTGTAGGAGATATCTCGGAATCTCTCATCAATCTTTGGCATCTTGGACATATTTTTGGCTTAGAGAGAACAAGTTTGAAGGCTAGGGTTTTGCACATACACTTGGGTCTTGAAGATTAAAGCTTGTGGTTAAGGATTTCTTACCCATTTATGTTTATTTCTTCATTTCCTTGCTTTGTATTGTATATCTAAGTGTGTAGTATTTATTTCCAACACTTGAATCTTGTTTATGGGAATATTCATATTTAAAGTGTGGATTAAATACCTTGTTGTGCTTATATATTGAATGATTTTTATATATTTATGAATTGAGTTATTGTTACTTTAATTATTCTTGTTCTTCAATGTTTCCGAAGAGATTAGCTAACTCTAGGACTCGCCTATTTACTTTGAATTAATTTTGGAAAAGATAATTCGAAGTTGGGAAAGATTAATTAACAAGAACTTGAGGCGTTAACCTTCACTTTATAGATTCAACCTAGGGATAGGATTGACTACTTGTAGCCTATCGGGTGCGCTTAATCTTCTAATTGAGATTAGGGATAATTCAATTAGGAAGTCTTGTTAGTCTTCGGAAGAAGCTAAGTAAGAATTATTATCCGTGGCTAATTAACATCAACTCACTCATATTTGTAAAATCATGAAATACATTGGATCGTTACTTGAGTGTAATCCCCGATGCATTCATACTTGTAGCCATTGATCATTTTATTCGCTTTCTAGGTTAGTTTACATTTCCGCATTTAGATATAAACATTTTCCAAAACCCAAAATCTTAAGTGTTTGGCTTAGCGCGACTAGCGATAATTTTCTTGCATTCCTAATCGCCTACATATTGTTCTCTGTGGGATTCGACCCCGACTCATAGTTGGGTAAATATATTGCATACGACCGTGTCTATTGCTTTTTAGCGGTGGAAATGAACGTTATCAAAAATGGCGCCGTTGCCGGGGAACAATTTGGCGTAATTTAGGTTGTTTGAGAAGTAAGCGAAAGTGCTTTGGTCCAAACTTGTGAATATTTGTGTAATTATGTTTCTTACCTTGGGTCTATTTTTAGTGTTTGTTTCTTGTTTATTTTCTTAATTTTAAAAAATGGCATCATATAACGAAAATTTGTCGGATGGTAGTTGTTCATATTTTGATGATCCTTGTCCTTATTGTGGAGGACCACACTCATGGCAAAATTGTTTAAATTCTCCCGGGGGTGGATTGTGCGCACAATTCCAAACCCATGAGTGGAGTATTTGTGATAAGTGTGGTTTCCAAAATGGTCATTGGAGTGATTGTGCTTATTTTTTATTCCCTTCCCCAAGCCCCCACTATGATGATTCTACTCGTTTTGGCAAGAATTATAGGGCTATGGAATTGGAAGAAGTGGAGCATGGCCAAAGTGGAGAGTTCAAACTCATGTTTGAGTGTCTACTTGAAGAAGGAAACAAGGAGCAAAGTGCCTTGGAACATCTCTTGGATACTAGTCTCCAAAATGATTTTGATCTCCGAGGATTGCACTTACAAATGAATGAACATCCGCTAAGCAACTCAATAAGTGTTGTTGATGCCGGCAAAAACATGGAATTGAAGTCAACCGGTGTAAATTCTAATGTGGTTGTTGTTGACTCTAATCCGGGGGAAAAAGAGAATGTCAACATAGAAGAATTGCAAAGTGTGGGTTTAAAGTCACATTCCAAATATTTTTCAACCTTTGAATTGTGTGGTGACACGGGAGTTGAACCACGTGAATCAAGGAAGGAATGCGAGGAGGAACAACTTTGGCCATACATTTTAAAGTTTGAGGAGACAAGAAATCAAAACGACATTCCTCACTTGAAAGCCAAGAAGTGCAAAATGAAAATTTTAAGCATTGGCTCGAACATCCAATTACCACCCCCATCGCTCGTGGTCATAAGCTTGATTCCAAGCTAGGGGCCCAATTCATATCATCCAAGTGGCGAGAAAAGTGGTAATGTTGTTTGTGTCGTGCCACGACATTAAATGCGGCGCTTGGTGGGAGGCAACCCATTGTATTCAAAAATTTTAGTCGTTTTTCAAAAATTTTCATCATTTTGCAAATTTTCTTTTTTAGAATTGCTTAGAATATTATGTTGAACTAATCTGCCAAGTTTGAGAATTTTTGGAGTTGATTTGAGCAGGTCGAGGTATCCGGACAGTCACAAACCAGTAGCTGAAGAAAATTGGCAACAAAACTCTGCTAGAACCGGACATGCGGTACATTTTACGCTTCCGCGACATCGCAGAAGCGGGTTTAAAACCGCAAAAGCGGCTTGTTGCGCAGAAGCGGCCACATTATCGCTTAAGCGGTTACGTAGGGGCGTATATGTTTTCGCAGAAGCGAAACTCGTCCAGCTTTTAATTTCAAAACAGAGGGAGTTAAAGTCTTTTGGTTAACCCTTTTCTCTTCACTAAAAACCGTCTCCCCTACCCTAAATCCCCAAAAATTCCGAATTTTCTTAGCAATTTGTCAAAAGCATCTCGTGTAGTCTCCTTCTCTTCTGCAAATATAAGGTAATCTCTTCCCATTCCATGCGATTTTCATATCCAACAATGTTTGTAGGTAATATGTCTTGATTTTTCTTTTCCTTCTTTTGGTTTTAAATTCTAGATTGTTTTAGGAAGTGAGGAATTGGTTGAGTGTAGATAATGTGTGCTGTTAATTGTGAACAAATTGTGGGAAGTCTAGTACCATAACCATTGTTCAAAGAGAGGTCAAATTAAACTGCCCGCAAGATGTTTGTCACATTGTTTCAATGAAGTATTGTGGCTTTACATCACAAATGGGAATTAATTGAATCCTAAATCCTTTTACTGCACTAATACAAGCCAAAAATTTGTTTAGACATTGAATAATAAGTAAAAATTTTGATGAAAGTGCTGGGAATGAAGAATATGTCGAAGACCGTAGAAGCGAAATTTTTTCGCAGAAGCGAATCCGCTTCTGCGGAGGAAGCCACGCAGAAGCGATACTCATCGCAGAAGCGAGCTCCTCTTCGCAGAAACGTAGCCGCTTCTGCGGCTCATAGTTCGCAGAAGCGTAATCCATCGCAGAAGCGACAAAATTTTCGCAGAAATGGACCCGCTTCTGCGGCTCTTTGTTCACAGAAGCGAAAACTGGAATTTTTTTGCAAATTCCAGTAGCTTTGCAACTGCTACTTCCCGGGCCCGTTCAATCCAAACTTTTGGCTAAATTGCAGTGTTTTGAAGTTCTTAATCTGGTTCAATTGCCCAATTGACGTTGTGTTGAATTTTTGTAGGTGATTTATTTGAAAATGGACGCAACCACAAGCGGACAACGGAGAGGAATCGAAGAAGAAATCAATGAACCATATGATGATACTCGCTTCATGTCCGCTGAGTGTGAGCGGAGATATTTGGATGACCTCGTCCACAAGAAGATTATCCTTGAAAAAGGAATTCATGAAGAGAAGTTGGTAGAAAAGCTTCCGGATTTCTATGCACGACTTGAATCATCGGGATGGTCCTGCTTTATCCCCACTCCTTGCAAAGCCAATGAGGAGTGGGTCCGTGAATTCTATGCTAACCTCAGGGCGGGTAAATTTTGATAGCCCACAGATAGTCATCCGAGGAAAGTTAGTGAGGTTTGGCATTGAACAAATCAATGATACTCTTGGAATTCCCAACTTTTCGGTGGACCAAGTACGAGAAAAGGATACTTGTGAAAATGGAGCATGGCTTGTCTCCAAGCTCTATCCACCACAGCTCAGAGAAAAATGGGGAACCAGAAGAAAAGGGTTCAAATCTACCGACTTCACAGCTGAGGCTAAAATGTGGCTATACATCCTCAACAACAGAGTTTCTCCTTGTGGCAACATGACCGATGTTTCCTACACCCGAGCACTGATCATAGCATGCATTTTAGATGGCACACCGGTGATTGTAGGATACTACATTCTACAGGAGATGAGGCAGTACTTGAGAGAGTACTCAAGCAACAAGGATGCAGGTCTACTATTCCCTTCTCTCATCACATTGCTATGCACCAGGGCAGAGGTTGATATCCGTAGCACCGATCGGTGGCTTCCAGCGGACAAACCTTTTCATCCATTGAGAGTGACGGGAGAGGGGAGTGCGGTTAAAAGCAAGAAGAGGAAAATCACTTTCACAGCCACCGGTTCAGAGTCCTCTTCACAGATAGCTGCTCGGGGGCCATTTATGATCCTTAACTCCGAGCTTCAGACCATTAAGGAGTTAGTATCACAGCTTCCTAGTGGGCCATCCTCCTCACAGCCTGAGCCCTCTTACTTCTCCAGGGACGACATGCAGAGTTACTTGGATGCCCAGACACTACAAAATGATAACATGAAGAAGATGACAGCATCAGTGACTAAACTGGAGGGAGCCTACAGTACTCTGGCTAAGGCCCATGCAACCCTTCAGTCTGACTTTGAGGAAGAGAAGAAAAAGAACAAGAAGAAAGGCAAGCTGATGATCAAGATGTGGAGGGGCATCAAGGCAATCTTCAAATGGGGAAACCCAGATAAGAAGATCCCTGTGGCGACCAAGGATGACAGCGAGGAGTACTCTTTCATGACACAGTCTGCTGATGATGATGATGATGAGGATGATGATGATGATGAGGAGACCGATGATGATGGAGCTACGAGCTCAGTGCAGCAGTGATCCGCCTTCCTCCCACAGTCTGCTAGTCTGACGCAGACCTCAGGGAGACCCTCAAACTTTTTATGCTTTACATTTGATATTGTGCAGTGAGGACACTGCAATATTCTAGTTGGGGGTGGCTTATGTAGCTTGTGACTATGCTTTGTAGTTTTTGACTTTGATGTTTTATACTTGGTTTGATTAGTTATATTTGTGTTAGTATTGTGCTTTTCTTATTTATACTTCTTATTAGCCTATATTATTTTTTTTAGTATTATGTAGAGTAGTTTCTTTCCTTTTATTACTCCTTGGGTTTTCTTCATGCTACGGTTCTTTCCCAAGGAACAACTTAGTGAACCTGGTGACTTTTCCCGATGAGAGATAGTGTGACAACCTTCTTAAGGGAATTAGTCTTATTTTGTTAGGATGAGGCTTTTGGATTATTTGATACTAATAAAATTAGCCTCTTGTATGTAAATTATGAATTAAGAATACCCCTCCAAAAATTTGTATTAAAGTGTTAAAAACAAGTAAGTTGCTTGGTGTAAAACAATTTTGGTGATAAATTTTTGGCTCTTTTAGTGACTTCTAGCTCACTAGTTTTATAGAATTGATCTGTCTTCATTAATTCATGTGCCATGTGTGTTAGCGAGTGTTGAAATAAATCTTGTGTTTACTTCCATCATCTAGAACTTGCCCGGTTAGTTTTTCAATGCTAATGATAGTACATTTGGTTGGAGGAATGATCTTAGGCATTCTTTGTTTTAATTTTAAAATCTCTTTAGCCTTTCAAGCCTACCGTTGCATAAATAATGTCACTAGTACCCATTTTGAGCCTTTAAACCTTTCTTTGGCCAACTCATTACAAACCTTTCCCTTTTTGTATAATAATTCCCTCTCTTGAACCCGTCCCTCTTTGAACACTGAGAATGAGGCTAAAAGCCTAAGTTGGGGGTGGTGTCAAAATGGAGATTGGTAAGGTTGTGCATTGAGTATCCACATACCTCAAAGTATTTGTATTAAAATATTCAAGCTCCATAAGTAAAAAAAAAAAAAAAAAAAAAAAGAGTTAGTCTTTACATATACGTGTAAATATGTACATTATGGAGCCTTGAATAAAATTTGGGAGAGGTATGTAAAGTGGTTCTATATTGGGAACTAGATGCCAATGAGGCTATGTAAGATAAAGAGAGTCAATATACAAAAGAATGAAACTACTGAGTAGTGTTCAAGGAGGATGTAGTCACTTGTACCCAAATGCTTACCCAACCTTCCCTAAACCTACATTACAAGCTTAAAAAGTCCTTATGGGACCTCCAACTAAGCATTCTTGAATAAGCATTGAATTAAAATAAGGGCAAGCTTATGGTATGATGTGTCATAACACTTGAAGATTCTTTGTGAGAGCGAGTGTTTTCGAAAACTTTGTCCCTTGTGTTTGTTGTAAATATATTGTCTTTGTTGGGACTTTCTTTCTTGTGAGGGCGCATGAATTAGAAAAGACCGGTGAAGTTGAGTAAAGTGAGTAATCATAGTAAACTAGCGTATTTGAGTCACTTATTGATGCTTATTTTTTGTCACTTGATTGTTTTGGAACTCCCTTGCACATTGTTGAAGTTGATTTTCCTTAGGAGGGAGTTATTCGAGAAAAGATATACATACTTGAGCCTAATTGTTAGTATCAACCAAATCCATAAGTATGGTGTTTGAATGAGATAAGTTGGGGATGCGGTGATATGTTCATAATCGCAATGACAATTGTTTTGTAAATGGTGAAGCCTCATTAAAGTTGTGGTTTTGATTTGCTTGAGGACAAGCAAAAGCTTAAGTTGGGGGTGTTGATGAGTGGCAATTTTACCACTCATTGTAGCCTCTTTTGCTTAGATTTTTATGCCTCTTTAATATGAAATGAGGTTGCTTTTGGTGGTTATTGCTAGATTTTCAGGTAAATGATGCTAGTAGGTGATTTGGGCTGAAGTGACAAGGAATTGAGCTAAGAAGAGAAGAAACATTGCAAAACTGTCAGGCATTTCGCTTCTGCGGATTTTGATCGCAGAAGCGATCTCGCCTCTGCGAGATTTTGATCGCTTTTGAGAATTGTCGAAGAGCCAGCCAGTTTCGCTCCTGCGGAGATGAAGACGCAGAAGCGGTCACGCTTCTGCGAATGATTGATCGCGCCTGCGGAAGATCCGCTTTTGCGGAAATTTATACGCTTCAGCGATGTCGCTTCAGCGACATGATATCCGCTCCTGCGATGGCTTGACAGGAGGCCCAATTGTCGCTTTTGCGAAGTAATTTCCTCTTAAGCAGAGCCGCACCTGCGAGGTATTTTCCGCAGGTGCGAAAGTTGAGCATCAGACCTGGGCAGACTGGACATTTCACACGTTTTGACCCCAAATCAATGATTTACTCATCAAAACAGAAATTGTAGGAGATATCTCGGAATCTCTCATCAATCTTTGGCATCTTGGACATATTTTTGGCTTAGAGAGAACAAGTTTGAAGGCTAGGGTTTTGCACATACACTTGGGTCTTGAAGATTAAAGCTTGTGGTTAAGGATTTCTTACCCATTTATGTTTATTTCTTCATTTCCTTGCTTTGTATTGTATATCTAAGTGTGTAGTATTTATTTCCAACACTTGAATCTTGTTTATGGGAATATTCATATTTAAAGTGTGGATTAAATACCTTGTTGTGCTTATATATTGAATGATTTTTATATATTTATGAATTGAGTTATTGTTACTTTAATTATTCTTGTTCTTCAATGTTTCCGAAGAGATTAGCTAACTCTAGGACTCGCCTATTTACTTTGAATTAATTTTGGAAAAGATAATTCGAAGTTGGGAAAGATTAATTAACAAGAACTTGAGGCGTTAACCTTCACTTTATAGATTCAACCTAGGGATAGGATTGACTACTTGTAGCCTATCGGGTGCGCTTAATCTTCTAATTGAGATTAGGGATAATTCAATTAGGAAGTCTTGTTAGTCTTCGGAAGAAGCTAATTAAGAATTATTATCCGTGGCTAATTAACATCAACTCACTCATATTTGTAAAATCATGAAATACATTGGATCGTTACTTGAGTGTAATCCCCGATGCATTCATACTTGTAGCCATTGATCATTTTATTCGCTTTCTAGGTTAGTTTACATTTCCGCATTTAGATATAAACATTTTCCAAAACCCAAAATCTTAAGTGTTTGGCTTAGCGCGACTAGCGATAATTTTCTTGCATTCCTAATCGCCTACATATTGTTCTCTGTGGGATTCGACCCCGACTCATAGTTGGGTAAATATATTGCATACGACCGTGTCTATTGCTTTTTAGCGGTGGAAATGGACGTTATCAAAAATGGCGCCGTTGCTGGGGAACAATTTGGCGTAATTTAGGTTGTTTGAGAAGTAAGCGAAAGTGCTTTGGTCCAAACTTGTGAATATTTGTGTAATTATGTTTCTTACCTTGGGTCTATTTTTAGTGTTTGTTTCTTGTTTATTTTCTTAATTTTAAAAAATGGCATCATATAACGAAAATTTGTCGGATGGTAGTTGTTCATATTTTGATGATCCTTGTCCTTATTGTGGAGGACCACACTCATGGCAAAATTGTTTAAATTCTCCCGGGGGTGGATTGTGCGCACAATTCCAAACCCATGAGTGGAGTATTTGTGATAAGTGTGGTTTCCAAAATGGTCATTGGAGTGATTGTGCTTATTTTTTATTCCCTTCCCCAAGCCCCCACTATGATGATTCTACTCGTTTTGGCAAGAATTATAGGGCTATGGAATTGGAAGAAGTGGAGCATGGCCAAAGTGGAGAGTTCAAACTCATGTTTGAGTGTCTACTTGAAGAAGGAAACAAGGAGCAAAGTGCCTTGGAACATCTCTTGGAGACTAGTCTCCAAAATGATTTTGATCTCCGAGGATTGCACTTACAAATGAATGAACATCCGCCAAGCAACTCAATAAGTGTTGTTGATGCCGGCAAAAACATGGAATTGAAGTCAACCGGTGTAAATTCTAATGTGGTTGTTGTTGACTCTAATCCGGTGCGCTTAATCTTCTAATTGAGATTAGGGATAATTCAATTAGGAAGTCTTGTTAGTCTTCGGAAGAAGCTAATTAAGAATTATTATCCGTGGCTAATTAACATCAACTCACTCATATTTGTAAAATCATGAAATACATTGGATCGTTACTTGAGTGTAATCCCCGATGCATTCATACTTGTAGCCATTGATCATTTTATTTGCTTTCTAGGTTAGTTTACATTTCCGCATTTAGATATAAACATTTTCCAAAACCCAAAATCTTAAGTGTTTGGCTTAGCGCGACTAGCGATAATTTTCTTGCATTCCTAATCGCCTACATATTGTTCTCTGTGGGATTCGACCCCGACTCATAGTTGGGTAAATATATTGCATACGACCGTGTCCATTGCTTTTTAGCGGTGGAAATGGACGTTATCAGAGGCGTCGCGAACGCGATGAAGAAAAGAGGCTGGCAGTGAAGATAAGTTCAGAACAGAACCAGTCGCGGGTTTAATACCCAAAAACGCCATTTTTGAGTTCTAGAGAGAGAAACTCACGGGAATTGCTGGAAATTCATCGGGGATTCGTTGGAGGTAAGTTTTGTGGCTTAATTACATCATTTTAACATGAAATCATGGGTTAAATTTCTGTAAATGGAAGATTAAAGGTGGGTTTGAGCCATAGGCCTAAATTGAAGAAAAACACTGATTTGAGTGGGCAAATGGAGTCCGATTTTGGTAAATTTTATATGCATAGACTCGTATCGAGATGAGGATTCCGACTATGTAACTTTTTTAATTTTTTGGCAAGCATACCGAAAGTCGGGTTTTGACAACTTTGGGAATTTTGATGTAAATTAAGTTGTATTGATTGGATGTCGTCCCATTGGCCTAATTCGTTGTATTTCTACTGTATTTGATCAGATTCTACGCGTGCGGAGCTTGATTCTCGTAGCAAGGGCATTGCGAAGTAGCCGTCGCGCCGTATTGAGGTGAGTAATAGATGTGGGTGATGACCAGGCGGGTTCGAAACCCCGGTATACCACTTTGTGACGCTGTATAGCGGCGAGACACGCACACTCTTGAGAGTGCGGGGTCGATCATGAACTGGAGACTATATATTAGTCCGACCTGTTGATACTGTATTATTGGCTATTCTCGAGCCGTTGAACCTCCTTCTTGGACGGTTGAGTATATTGTGGGCTGTGAGCCAATTATTGGATCCCGCGAGGATCGTTATCATTGTCTTATCATATAGACATGCTAGTTTACTACTAGTCCGCAACTATTTTTGTTATTATGCTAATTCCAATCTCTGGAACTTGATATTACTATTTTCCAACTGAAAAATGATAAAAGAGTTTTCAAAAACTACTTTTGAGCTTGCGAGGCTGTATCTGCATATTAGCCGACTAGTAGTGGATCGGGCTGCGCGCCGCAGCGAGATATATATATGTTGTATCGGGCTGCACACCGCAGTAAATCTCTATGAGATGTGCTTGGGCTGTTGGAGCCCCTCCGGAGTTTGAACCCCCACAGTGAGCACGGGTACCCAAAAATTGGAGTCGAGCTACGCGCCGTAGTGGTCATATCATGCATTGCATTGTATTTAGCTACATCTGCTAGCTGTTATGCTATTTATTGGTATTTGTTGGTACAGGTACAGTGAATATTGATTCTATGACAGGGGTAGCTCTGATTATAGCTTTACATAGTGCTTTATCGCGGATTTCTTATCTGCATTTGTCTTACCCTTGTTTATTACCACCGAGTCCGGCAGTACTCACTTTACTCCTCGCACCTCGTGTGCAGATCCGAGTACCTCTCAAGCAGTGATCCAGTAGCTGTGCGAGGCGACATCCGTGGGATATACGAGGTAGTCTGCAGAGTCCGCAGGACCCGATATTCCTTCCTACTCGTCTTTTGATTTTGTATTGACATTTCTTTCCGCACTTGGTATTTCTTTTGTAAACCTTTATACACTTACGTTTAGTAGAGGCTCATGACTCTTGACCCTTCGGTCTATGGGAGTTGATGTATTATGGGACTTGGTTTCCCGTTTTCGTTATATGTATCATTGTTATTTCGTAAATTAATATGCTTAAATGGGCTAAAGAGAGCTTCTAGCTCCGTGATTGATGTTGATTGGTCAGGCTGGCTTAGCAATGTGCTGGGCGCCATCACGACCGGATTTGGGGTCGTGACAAGTTGGTATCAGAGCCTAGGTTTACTAGGCCTCATGAGTCTTGAGCCGGTTAGTAGAGTCTTGTGGATCGGTACGGGGACGCTTGTACTTATCCTCGGGAGGCTGCGAACCTTTAGGAAAACTTCACTTTTCTTGAACTCTGTCGTGCGATCTTATTGTTCCGAGAACTGAACTTCTATATTCTATTCTCTCGCAGATGGCGAGAACGCGAGCATCAGGACGAGGTGGACGACCTCCATTGCCACATGTTAGAGGCCGTGGGCGCGGTCGTGCTAGAGGTAGAGGTAAGGCGGGCGAGGCGGTGCCGGTCGACCCGCCTGTTGTACTCGGTTCGAGAGCGACCCCGGTGGTTGATGCTCCGACGGCCCCGAGTTCGGGGCCAAACTATATCTATTGCTATTCCTCGGTCTTCAGGAGACTCTTGCTCAAATATTATCAGTGTGTTCCGGTTTGGCTCAGGTAGTTTCAGCTACCGCTACTGTAGCGACATCTCAGTCAGGGGGTGGTCAGCAGACCCCTGCAGCTCGCACACCTGACCCGGTTGTTCAGGGACTTCAGATGCCAGAGGCGGTCCCCGCTCAGGTGGTTGCACCGGTTATTCCTCCAGCTGCACCAGCTCCAGCTCCAGAGCATATGGTTCAGGTTATGCCCGACGACGAGCAGCGTCGTCTTGAGAGATTTGGTAGACTTCAGCCACCTCATTTCAGTGGCGTTGAGGGCGAGGATGCCCAGGGTTTCTTGGATAAGTGTCAGAAGATGTTGCGGACGGCTGGTATTCTTGAGTCCAGCGGAGTTTCATTTACTACCTTTCAGTTCACTGGTCCCGCATTCGATTGGTGGGAAGAGTTTGAGAGGCGTAGGCCTGCAGGAGCAGCACCCCTCACATGGCAGCAGTTCTCTACTCTCTTTCTAGAGAAATATGTACCTCGGTCTCGTCGCGAGAAGCTACGTCGCCAGTTCGAGTGGTTGGTTCAGGGTGCACCGGTGTTGTTCGTGAAGAAGAAAGATGGCACAATGAGACTGTGCATTGATTACAGGCAGCTGAACAAGGTAACCGTGAAGAATTGATGGCCTCAACTACTCTATCCGTATTCTTATGACCAGCGAGCGAGTTCTGTCATCATCGTTTGAGCAGGTTGCTGATATGGCACGCTCCATTGAAGCGGATCGTCGCCGAGAGAGAGAGGAGCGGGAGGCCAAGAGGCCTCGTGGTTCGGGCGGTTTCAGTGGTGCTCCATCTAGAGGGCATTCCCAGCAGAGCAGAGGTCGCTCCTCTAGACCTCCTTATTCAGGCCGCCCAGAGCAGAGCGGAGGTTCTTATGGTCGTGGTCGACAGGGGTTTCAGCAGGGTCAGTCATCACTTAGTGCCCTCCCAGCCCAGAGTGCAACACCTACTTCTCCGGCACCAGGTGCATGTTATGAGTGTGGTGAGTTTGGCCACATGAGGAGACATTGTCCTCGACTACGTAGGGGCGGGACTCAGCAGAGGGATCAGCCCTCCTCTTCGGCACCATCTCAGTCTAGTAGAGGTGGAGGTCAGTCTTCTCGTGGTCGCCCCAGGGGCGAGGAGAGATCTGGTGGAGGCCAGGCACGGTTCTATGCACTTCCTGACAGGCGTGATGCAGTTGCCTCCGATGCTGTGATTACAGGTATCATTTCTGTCTGTCACAGAGATGCCTCTGTTCTATTTGATCCGGGGTCCACATATTCTTACGTGTCCTCTTATTTTGCACATCACTTGGGTGCGACTCGTGGTAGTCTTGATTTGCCTGTTCATGTATCCACCCCCGTGGGTGATACGATTGTTGTGGATCATGTCTATAGATCCTGTGTTATATCTATTGGGGGTCTGGAGACCCAAGCAGATTTGTTATTGTTGGGGATGGTGGACTTTGATGTTATATTGGGTATGGACTGGTTGTCTCCGTACCATGCTATATTGGACTGTCATGCTAAGACAGTTACGTTGGCCATTCCTGGTATTTCTCAGATTGAGTGGCGGGGTTCGACCGATTTCGTCCCTAGCCGTGTTATTTCGTTCTTAAAAGCTCAGAAGATGGTTGAAAAAGGGTGTTTATCGTACTTAGCTTTTGTGAGAGATGTGGGAGCTGAGTCTCCTAGCATTGATTCTGTACCTATTGTGAGGGACTTCCCAGATGTATTCCCCTCAGACCTGCCGGGCATGCCGCCGGACAAGGATATTGATTTTAGCATTGACTTGGTGCCGAACACTCAGCCTATATCCATTCCTCCTTATCGGATGGCACCAGCCGAGTTGAAAGAACTAAAAGAGCAGCTTCAAGAGCTTCTGGATAAGGGTTTCATCCGTCCTAGTGTGTCTCCGTGGGGTGCGCCGGTATTATTTGTTAAAAAGAAAGATGGTTCCATGCGAATGTGTATTGATTATAGGCAATTGAACAAAGTGACGAGTGAAGAACAATTACCCTGTACCGCACATAGATGATTTGTTTGATCAGTTACAAGGTGCGAGGGTATTTTCTAAGATCGATCTTCGTTTAGGCTATCATCAGCTGAAGATCAGGGACTCGGATATTATGAAGACTGCATTCAGGACCCGATATGGTCATTATGAGTTCCTTGTGATGTCGTTTGGGCTGACCAACGCCCCAGCAGCATTTATGCATCTGATGAACAGTGTGTTCGGGCCTTATTTGGATTCATTTGTGATTGTGTTCATTGATGACATTTTAGTCTACTCCCGTAGTCGGGAGGAGCATGCTCAGCATTTGAGTATTGTGTTGCAGAGATTGAGAGAGGAGAAGCTATATGCTAAATTCTCCAAGTGCGAGTTTTGGCTCGAGTCCGTAGCATTTATGGGACATGTGGTGTCTCGTGATGGTATTCAGGTTGATCAGAAAAAGATAGAGGCGGTGCAGAGTTGGCCTAGACCGTCCTCAGCTACAGAGATCAGGAGTTTTCTTGGCTTGGCGGGATATTATCGCCGGTTTGTTCAGGGATTTTCATCCATTGCTTCTTCATTGACTAAATTGACCCAGAAGGGTGCACCATTCGTGTGGTCGGATGAGTGCGAGGAGAGCTTTCAGAAGCTCAAGACAGCTTTGACCACAGCTCCAGTGTTAGTATTGCCATCAGCTTCAGGTTCATATACCGTTTATTGTGATGCCTCGAGAGTGGGGATAGGTTGTGTGTTGATGCAGGAAGGTAAGGTAATATCTTATGCTTCTCGGCAGTTGAAGCCACATGAGAAGAACTATCCTGTTCATGACTTGGAGCTAGCCGCCATTGTTCATGCATTGAAGATTTGGAGGCACTATTTGTACGGCGTGTCTTGTGAGGTGTATACCGACCATCGTAGTCTCCGGCACTTGTTCAAACAGAAAGACCTTAATTTGAGACAGCGGAGATGGCTAGAGTTGCTGAAGGATTATGACATTACTATATTATATCATCCAGGGAAGGCCAATGTGGTGGCCGATGCTTTGAGCCGGAAGGCGGTCAGTATGGGGAGCTTGGCATATATTCCAGCTGAGGAGAGGCCATTTGCTTATGATGTTCAGGTGCTAGCCAATCGGCTAGTGAGGTTAGATATTTCGGAGCCCAGCAGGGTATTGGCTTGTGTTGTATCTCGGTCATCTCTATATGATCGTATTCGTGAGCGCCGGTATGATGATCCACATTTGGCTGTCCTTAGGGACAGAGTTCAGCATGATGATGCTAGAGATGTCACCATTGATAGTGACGGCGTATTGAGGATGCAAGGGCCGGATATGTGTGCCCAATGTTGATGGCCTTCGTGAGTTGATTCTGGAGGAGGCCCATAGCTCGCGGTATTCTATCCATCCAGGAGCCGCTAAGATGTATCAAGATTTGAAACAACACTATTGGTGGAGAAAGATGAAAATGGACATTGTCAAACATGTAGCACGGTGCCTCAACTGTCAGCAGGTTAAGTACGAGCATCAGAGGCCCGGTGGCGTATTTCAGCGCATTGTTATTCCTGAGTGGAAATGGGAGAGGATCACCATGGACTTTGTTACTGGACTCCCTCGGATGGCGAGGAAGTTTGATTCCGTATGGGTGATTGTGGATAGACTGACCAAGTCAGCTCACTTCGTTCCAGTTAGTACTACCTACTCATCGGAGCGGTTGGCAGCGATCTTTATTCGAGAGATTGTCCAGTTGCATGGAGTCCCAGTGTCTATCATATCCGACAGGGGTACTCGGTTCACTTCTCAGTTTTGGAGAGCATTTCAGCGAGAGATGGGTACGCGGGTTGAGTTGAGTACTGCATTTCACCCCCAGACAGACGGGCAGTCTGAGCGCACTATTCAGATACTGGAAGATATGTTGCGAGCATGTGTGATTGACTTTGGTGGTTCGTGGGATGAGTTCTTACCACTTGCCGAGTTTGCCTACAACAACAGTTATCAGTCGAGTATTCAGATGGCCCCGTATGAGGCATTGTATGGCAGGCGGTGTAGATCCCCCGTGGGATGGTTTGAGCCTGGTGAGGTTAGATTGATAGGGACTGAGTTAGTCCAGGATGCTCCGGATAGAGCAAAGTTGATCCAGGAGAGGCTTCGTACAGCACAGTCTCGTCCAGAAGAGTTATGCGGACCGTAGAGTTCGAGAGTTGTCTTTCATGGTTGGTGACAGAGTATTGTTGAAGATTTCACCTATGAAGGGTGTCATGAGGTTTGGGAAGAAAGGAAAGTTGAGTCCCGGGTACATTGGTCCTTTTGAGATACTTAGGAGAGTTGGAGAGGTGGCATATGAGTTGGCCTTGCCGCCCAGCTTATCCAGCGTTCATCCAGTATTCCATGTGTCTATGCTCCGGAAGTACATTGGAGATCCGTCTCATGTATTAGATTTCAGCACCATTCAGCTTGATGGTGATCTATCCTATGATGTGGAGCCTATTGCCATTTTGGGACGGCGGGTGAGAAAATTGAGGTCTAAGGAGATTGCATCAGTTAAGGTTCAGTGGAGAGGTCGACCTGTGGAGGAGGCCACTTGGGAGATCGAGCGAGAGATGCGGAGCAGATATCCTCACTTGTTTGAGACTTCAGGTATGTTTCTTGACCCGCTCGAGGACGAGCGTTTGCTTAAGAGGGGGAGAATGTGACGACCCGGCCCGTCGTCACGGGAATTACCACCCCGTTATGTTGAAATTGTATGTTTTATGCTTTTATATCAGTGTTAAAGTCTATCGGGTGAATTAGGAGTGAATTGGATTGAAAATGAGGCATATAGCCTTTTTTAAGGAGACTTGAATAAGGAAAAGTCAACCCGGAGTTGACTATTTGGTTAGAGTGCTCGGAATCGGATTTTGATGATTCGGTTAGTTCCGGGAGGTGATTTGTGACTTAGGGGAACAATCGGAATTGAATTTGGAGGCCCGGTGTAGAAATAGGCTCGAATTGGTTAAGGTTGAATTTTGGCGAAATCCGAACGGTAGGTGAGATTTTGATCCGGGAGTCGGAATGGAATTCCGACAGTTTCAGATAGCTCCGTTAGGTGATTTTGGATGTGCCTGCAAAATTTCAGGTCATTCGGACGTCGTTTGGTCGGGTTTTTCATCGAATGTGTAATTCGGAAAGTTTTAAGAAATTTAGGCTTGAATCCGTGTGTAATTGGTGATTTTGATGTTTAGGATGGTGTTTTTATGATTGGAACAAGTTCGTATCGTGTTTTGGGGTATGTTGGTTGTTTTCGTTGGGGTCCCGGGGGCCTCGGGGTGAATCCGGACCATCATCCGGCATTTGGAAGCATGAAATGGTCTGCTGTAAATTTCAGATCACTGGGCATAAAATAAGCCTTCGCGTTCGCGAAGGAAGGTTCCGCGTTCGCGAAGGCCAGGTTCAGTAAGGCATCGCGTTCGCGAGGGCAATGCCGCGTTCGCGAAGGTTGGGGCCAGTTGGCCATCGCGTTCGCGATGGGTGGGTCGCGTTCGTGTAAGAGGAAAAGGTAAGGCATCGCGGACGCCTGACTACACGTCGCGTTCGCGTAGAGTAAAAGTCAGGAGGCTGCGGAGTTGATCTTCGCGTTCGCGTGAGAGAGTGCCGCGTTCGCGATGAAGAAGAGGAAAAAGGCATCGCATTCGCGTGAGAGGCGTCGCGAACGCGATGAAGAAAAGAGGCTGGCAGTGAAGATAAGTTCAGAACAGAACCAGTCGCGGGTTTAATACCCAAAAACGCCATTTTTGAGTTCTAGAGAGAGAAACTCACGGGAATTGCTGGAAATTCATCGGGGATTCGTTGGAGGTAAGTTTTGTGGCTTAATTACATCATTTTAACATGAAATCATGGGTTAAATTTCTGTAAATGGAAGATTAAAGGTGGGTTTGAGCCCTAGGCCTAAATTGAAGAAAAACACCGATTTGAGTGGGCAAATGGAGTCCGATTTTGGTAAATTTTATATGCATAGACTCGTATCGAGACGAGGATTCCAAATATGTAACTTTTGTAATTTTTTGACAAGCGTACCAAAAGTCGGGTTTTGACAACTTTGGGAATTTTGATGTAAATTGAGTTGTATTGATTGGATGTCGTCCCATTGGCCTAATTCGTTGTATTTCTACTGTATTTGATCAGATTCTACGCGTGCGGAGCTTGATTCTCGTAGCAAGGGCATTGCGGAGTAGCCGTCGCACCGTATTGAGGTGAGTAATAGATGTGGGTGATGACCAGCGGGTTCGAAACCCCGGTATACCACTTTGTGACGCTGTATAGCGGCGAGACACGCACACTCTTGAGAGTGCGGGGTCGATCATGAATTGGAGACTATATATTAGTCCGACCTGTTGATACTGTATTATTGGCTATTCTCGAGCCGTTGAACCTCCTTCTTGGACGGTTGAGTATATTGTGGGTCGTGAGCCAGTTATTGGATCCCGCGAGGATCGTTATCATTGTCTTATCATATAGACATGCTAGTTTACTACTAGTCCGCAGCTATTTTTGTTATTATGCTAATTCCAATCTCTGGAACTTGATATTACTGTTTTCCAACTGAAAAATGATAAAAGAGTTTTTAAAAACTACTTTTGAGCCTGCGAGGCTGTATCTGCATATTAGCCGACTAGTAGTGGATCGGGCTGCACGCCGCAGCGAGATATATGTTGGATCGGACTGCACGCCGCAGGAATATCTCTATGAGATGTGCTTGGGCTGTAGGAGCCCCTCCGGAGTGTGAACCCCCACAGTGAGCACGGGTACCCAAAATTGGAGTCCGGCTACGCGCCGTAGCGGTCATATCATGCATTGCATTGCATTTAGCTACATCTGCTAGTTGTTATGCTATTTATTGGTATTTGTTGGTACAGGTACATTGAATATTGATTCTATGACAGGGTAGCTGATTATAGCTTTACATAGTGCTTTATTGCGGATTTCTTATCTGCGCTGTCTTACCCTTGTTTATTACCACTGAGTCTGGCAGTACTCATTTTACTCCCTGCACCTTGTGTGCAGATCTAGGTACCTCTCAGCAGTGATCCAGTAGTTGTGCGAGGCGACATCCGTGGGATATACGAGGTAGCTGCAGAGTCCGCAGGACCCGATATTCCTTCCTATTGTCTTTTGATTTTGTATTGACATTTCTTTCCGCACTTGGTATTTCTTTTGTAAACCTTTATACACTTACGTTCAGTAGAGGCTCATGACTCTTGACCCTTCGGTCTATGGGAGTTGATGTATTATGGGACTTGGTTCCCTGTTTTCGTTATATGTATCACTGTTATTTCGTAAATTAATATGCTTAAATGGGCTAAAGAGAGCTTCTAGCTCCGTGGTCGATTGTGATTGGTCAGGCTGGCTTAGCAATGTGTTGGGCGCCATCACGACCGGATTTGGGGTCGTGACACAGTTTTTCCGCGGTTCATCCGTGGTCACGGAGAAACCGCGGTTTGTCACCCAGTTCCGTTCCGACTTTTGAAAACCACAAAACATGAAAGTTGTAGCCCTTTGAATTAGCTTTCCAACCATATATTATGGAGCCACAATGGAGTTCTGAGCGAAACGTTATGTCCCATTTACTAAACAGTGCACAATATGCCTCATCCATTTTTCGCTTGTTCTACACTTATCAAATTTGACCCCCGAACTCGATCCCGGCTTAATTCCTTGGGCTTTTACTCAAACTTCAAAGCTCCAAATCACTTAAATTCATTCCATAACATCCATATAGCTCGGAATCACACCTTCTCGGCTACTTTCAACATAAGTTCTTGACTTGTACCTCATTTTGGCCTTTTTCACCATCTTTTGACTCCAAAACTTGCTCTTTTAGTCTTCATTAGATTAAGTGTACCTATAACACACTAAGAACACTAATAAAAGAATTTTTTCATCATAAACAATATCAAAACAATAATAAAGCGTGATTATTTAGGGCATAAATATAGTCAAATTCACCTATTATCGATACCCCACACTTAAACCTTTGCTCGTCCTCAAGTAACTTTTAATCACACTTTAGGCCAATTAACAAAAAATTGTCTCCCCCAAAATATGTCACAAAAGCTATTATACATGAACAACCTAAGATATGCACAAGCTTTACCTAACCGCAGGCCTACGCCTCTCAAAATCCTCCCACCACTGAAATGCTGCACCTGTGAACTGAAAAGTGGTGAATGAAACACCGCTGGACTCTAGAATACCCGCGGTGCGCAGCATGCGCTGACATCTGTCAAGAAAACCCTGGGCTTCCTCGCCCTCAGCACCATTGAATGTCGGAGGTTGTAGCCTCTCAAAACTCTCCAAACGATGCTGCTCATCGTCGGGCATAACTGGAACCATATAAGCAAGAGCTGGTGCAACAGGCGCAACTGGCTGGACTGGCTCGGATGTGTGAGCCACGGGGGTCTGATTCCCTCCCCCTGCCTGTGAAGAAGATACTGCAGCAGTAGCTGCAAATACCTGAGCCAAGCCTGTGCACACTCATAAGATCTGAGCCAAGGTCTCCTGAAGACCTGGTATGACAATGGGCACTGCCGGTACCTGAACCTGAGTTGTCGGAGCGTCTGCCGCTGGAATCTGGTCCTGAGTTTGGGCCACTGGTGTAGGAATCTGACCTTGAGTCTGGTCAGCTGGTGGGTCAGCAGGCACTGGCACTGCTGCCCTACCTCTACCACGACCACGGCCTCCGGGTGCCAATGGTGGTCGTCCGCCACGTCCGTTAGCTCGTGTTCTCGCCATCTGCGAGAGTATGGAACATGGAAAATTTTAATTTCATGACAACACAAATCGCACGATATGAATCCAAGAAAATGATGTTTTTCCTAAAGTTTCTGTAGCCCTCCGAGGATAGATACGGACGTCTACGTACCGATTCGCGAAAGCCTACTAAATCGGCTCATGACTCGTGAGTCCTAATAACCTAGGCTCTGATACCAACTTGTCACGACCCAAATCCGGTCATGATGGCGCCCAACGATCAAGCTAGGCCAGCCAGACCAATAATTTAATTATCACAAGTACCTGTCCCAAATGGACAACCCAAGAAGAATATATGAGTTTAAAAACTCCAATAATAATAATAATGAACAAAAGTACCGCCACTCCCAAAGATCCGGAGTCACAAGTCTAAAGCCTCTAACAAAAACCAACAGGAATAGAGAATACTATATAGAAGTACTCAAGTCTGAATACAAAATACAAGATAACAACTGGAAATGAGAGGAGAAGCTAGGTTCTGCGAACGTAGGCAGCTACCTCAGCAACTCGATATGACACTGCAACCGCGGGAAATGCCTGTCTACTGCTCCTGAGTACCTGAGTCTGCACACAAAAGGTGCAGGGAGTAGGGGTGAGTACTAAGTACTCAGTGAGTAACAAATATATATAAGTAGCTGACAGTAAGAAATCCACAAAATACCACAATATGAAGCTACACTACAGTCCGAATCTCTTACGAACTAGCAGCAACAATACAATACAGCTACCACAGAGTAATTCAACAAATACAGATGCAATGCAATGCACATAACCGCTACGGCGTGTAGCCCGATCTAATTTAACGTCGACGGCGCTCACTAGGGGTGTGTACAGACTCCGGAGGGGCTCCTACAGCCCAAGCGCAATACTGCTGCGGCGTGCAGCCCGATCCTCATATCAACCACTGCGGCGTGCAGCCCGATCCCATGCTCAGTCCACAATAAGCAAATAAGTCACAAAACAATTCATTTTTCTTAATTCCATTTCTCAATTCATAATTTATGAAAAATACTTTAACTTTATTAAATTTGCAAAAGCCGGTGACTTAGCATTTCAAAAAGTGTGATTCCAATTTCCAGGACTGAGATTAGTGATTTAAGCAATTATAGCTATCACATAAATATGGTCCTCTAAGGACACTACAGGTCGGCACAAGGCCCCAAACAAGGCTTACAGCCCACAAATATATCAAATACTGTGTATTTCCAACACTAACAACATATTATTCACATCCGGGACGGACCAAGTCTCAATCCATAGTCACAATCAATCCCGCACCTGCCACGGTGTGCGAGCCACGCCCTACTAGCGTCACAATGTGCTAAGCCGGGGTTTCGAACCCTCAGGCTACCATATACACAAACTACTCACCTCTAGCCGGTCGTAGACTCGTCCGCGATGCCTTTTTCTTTGAATTTAGCTCCCTCGTGCGTGGAATCTAGTCAAACCACAATAATTATATCAAATACCGGTCAAATAATCATAACCCATTTCAATTTACATGAAATTCGCATAAATACACCAAGTTGGTAGAACCCGACCCCGGGCCCACTGCTCGGAAAATTTCGAAATTAGTACCAATGCGACCCTCATCTCGCCACGAGTCCGTGCATATAAAATTTATCGAAATCGGAGTTCAAAAAGGCCTTCCAAATCCAAAAATCCTGTTTTCAATATTTAGGCCACATTTCTTCAAGATTTCAACCCAATTTCATGAAGATCGATGTTAATTCTACCATAAAATGATGTTTTTGAGTCAAGAATCTTACCTCCGACGAATACCCGATGATTTCTCAGTGATTTCCTCGAGTTTTCTTCTCTCTAGGGCTCAAAATTGAGTTTTGGGTTAATGAACCCGTAACCCCTCTGTTTCTGGATTTTATTCACTGCCAGAACACTTTGTTCTACGCGTTCACGTGAGCTCCCACGCGTTCGCGATGAATAGCTCTCACTTACCCTTCGCGAACGCGACGCCTTCCACGCGTTTGCGATGCCCAACTTCCAGCTACCCTTCGCGAACGCGACGCCAACCACGCGTTCGCGATGCTTGAACTCCCAGCCGCCCAGATTCCTTCTACGCGTTCGCGATACTCCTCCCGCGAACGCGAAGCACACCCTCACACACCTACGCGAACGCGACCGCTGGAACGCGAACGCGATGCACACGATCCCTGGCCTACGCGAACGCGGCTCCCCTTCTCGCGAACGCGATGCACTGATTAGCTTGGCCTTAGCGAACGCGGCCCTTGCCACGCGAACGCGAAGGCTTAAAGGCCTGGGCAGAACCTGCAGTTTTTCTGCAGATGTTTGCCAAGTCCAAATGCCCGGTTGATGGTCCGAAATCATCCCGAGGCCCCGGGACCCCAACGAAAACCACCAACGTACTCCAAAACATGATACGGACTTGTTCTAATCATAAAAACACCATACTAAACATCAAAATCACCATTTACACACGAATTCAAGCCTAAGTTTCTTCAAAACTTTCAAAACTAACATTCAATCCAAAACTCGATCAAACGATGTCCGAATGACCTGAAAATTTGCAGACAGATCCAAAATCACATAACGAATCTACAAAAATTGTCGGAATTCCATTCCGACCCCCGGATCAAAATGTCACCTACCATCCGATTTTCGCCAAAAATCAACCTTCGCCAATTCAAGCCTAAAACTACACCGGACCTCCGAATTCAATTCCGATTGCTCTCCTAAGTCATAATTGATCCCCCGGAACTAGTCGAATCATCAGAATCCAGTTCCGAGCACTCTAACTTAATAGTCAACTCTTGGTTGACTTCTCATATTCAAGCTTTCTTCAAACATGCTATTTGTTTCATTTTCAATCCAAATCACTCCTACCTCACCCGATATATTCTAATACTGATTTAAAAGCATAATATATGTAAATGCAAGGTAACGGGGTGGTAATTCCCGTAACGACGGGCCGGGTCGTTACATTTAACAACAGTACTATGAACAAATACTATTCAATACTAACAATTAACTATTTCAAATAATGGAAAATTACATTTTATCCTTACTAATTTCAATATTGTCAATTAACTAAAAATGTCAATACTAGTTTAATCAACTTATTACTATTTAACAACTAAATTAACTGGTTATGAATCTATGAATTATCTATTGATTGAGACACTATTTACAGAGTTATTATTGTTCTCATTAAACTGAAAACGGTGTTCTAAGCTTCAACTAGACATGCTCGAATTACCACTAATATTACAACCACATTCAAGTCACCATATCACAATAGCTTAATACGAGTTTTGCAGCTAAACCAATTTCAACAGTGATAGAACAGTAACACGATTTTAAAATTCTACTACTCACACTTTTTCGAATTAATTGATGCTGATTCAGAACTTGATTAAAAAAAATATCTAAGTATTAGTATTACATGTCCAATTTCAGAATGGTTATAAATCTAAGTGTATTAACTGTGTTTTAGCCGGTCTTAGTTTTAGATTTAGGTGATAATTCTCTACCTAGCTTATTTATCCTGCTATTATCAAGTTAAAGCATATTTCTAGTCTACTAATTATTACAACCAAGTCCTAAATGAATTACAAGGATCTAAGTACTTTCAAACTACATAATGGAATACAAATACATGAAGATTCATATAACACGATGTCACGACCCCAAATCCGGTCGTGATGGCGCCCAGCACATTGCTAGGCTAGCCTGACCAATCAATAACAATGACGGAGCTAGGAGCTTGCTTTATCCCATTTAAGAATATCAAAACATGAAACAACAGTTATACATATATCGAAAACAGGGAACCAAGTCCCAAAATAAACCAACTCCCATAGACCACAGGGTCAAGAGTCATGAGCCTCTACTGAACATGTGTAATAATGGTTTACAAGATACCAAATACAGAAATAAATAGCAATACAGAATCAAAACACAGTAGGAAGGAATATCGGGTCCTGCGAACTCTGCAGCTACCTCGTATATCCCACAAAGGTCGACTCGAACCGCTACCGGATCACTACTGAGAGGTACCTGGATCTGCACACAAGGTGTAGGGAGTAAAATGAGTACTGCCAGACTCAATGGTAATAAACAGAGGTAAGACAGTGTAGATAAGAAATCCACAGTAAAGCATAAAGTAAAGTTATACCGATACCCTGTAACAGTTCAATGCCCGCAATAGAGAGAGCCAACAATATAAACAATAAGTACAACAGCTAGCAGGTGTAGCTAAATGCAATGCAATGCATGAAATGACCGCTACGGCGCGTAGCCCGATCCAAATTGGGTACCCGTGCTCACTGTGGGGGTTCAGACTCCGGAGGGGCTCCTACAGCCCAAGCATAATATTACTGCGGCGTGCAGTCCGATCCAACATATATATCGTTGCGGCGCGCATCCCGATCCACTACCAGTCAGCTAATATGCAAATACAGCCTCGCATGCTCAAAAGTAGTTTTGAAAACACTTTTATCATTTTTCAGTTGGAAAACAGTAATATCAAGTTCCAGAGATTGGAAATAGCATGATAACAGAAATAGCTACGGATCGGTAGTAACTAACATGTCAATATGATAAGACAATGATAACGATCCTCGCGGGATCCAATAACTGGCTCACGGCCCACAAGTATACTCAACCATCCAAGAAGGGGGTTCAACGGCTCAAGAGTAGCCAATATCACAATATAGTATGCAACCATCCGAGAAGGAGGTTCGACGGCTCAAGAATAGCCAAATATCATAACACAGTAACAACATGTCGGACTAAGCTATAGTCCCCAATTCACAATCGACTGCTCACTCACAAGAGAGTATGTGTCTCACCGCTATACAGCGTCACAAAGTGGTATACCGAGGTTTCGAACCCGCTGGTCATCACCCACATCTATTACTCACCTCAATACAGCGCGATGCCTACTCCGTGATGCCCTTGCCAAGAGAATAAAGCTCCGCACGCATAGAATCTCATCAAATACAGTAGAAACACAACAAATTAGGCCAATGGGACGACACCCAATCAATACAACTCGATTTACACCAAAAATGGCAAAGTTGCCAAAACCCAACTTTCGGTACGCTGCTCGAAAAATTACAAAAGTCACATATTCGGAATCCTCATCTCGATACGAGTCTAGGCATATAAAGTTTACCAGAATCGGACTCCATTTGCCCACTCAAATAAGTGTTTTTCTTCAATTTTAGGGCTAGGGCTCAAACCCACCTTTAATCTTTCATTTACAGAGAATTAGCCAAGGATTTCATGTTAAAATGATGTAATTAAGCCAAAAAACTTACCTCCGACGAATCCCCAATGAATTCCCTGCAATATTCCGTCAATACCTTCTCTTAGAACTCAAAAATAGTGTTTTGGGGTGTTAAACCCGCGACTGGTTCTGTTCTGGTTTTTAATTCACTGCCAGTCCAAATCCTTCATCGCCTTCGCGATGCCTCTCACGCATCCGTGATACACTGACCAAATTCCCCTTCACGAACGCGACATGCCCCACACGTTCGCGATGCACATTTCTTCAGCCATCCGGAGATCCTTCTACGCGAACGCGACCTTCACCCACGCGTTCGCGATGCTTCACAGTCTTCCATATACGCGAACGCGAACCCCTCCTCGCGAACGCGATGCCTTACTGAACCTGGCCTACACGAGCGCGAGCCTTGCCCTCAAGAACGCGGGCCTTGCCCTCGCAAACGCGAAGGCTAATTTCCTGCCCAGTGATCTGCAATTTACAGCAGACTTTTCATTTTGCAAAAATGCCGGATGATGGTCCGGATTCACCCTGAGGCCCCCGAGACCCTAACGAAAACTACCAACATAATCCAAAACACGATATGAACTTGTTCCAAGCATAAAAACACCATCCTAAACATCAAAATCACCAATTATACACAGATTCAAGCCTAAGTTTCTTCAAAACTTCGAAACTAACATTCGATCAAAAACCCGACCAAACGACGTCCGAATGACCTGAAATTTTGCGGACATATCCAAAATCACATAAAGAAGCTACAGGAATTGTCGGAATTCCATTCCGACCCCCGGATCAAAATCTCACCTACCGTTCGGATTTCGCCAAAATTCAACCTTAGCCAATTCAAGCCTATTTCTACACCGGCCTCCAAATTCAATTCCGATCGCTCCCCTAAGTCACAAATCACCTCCCGGAAACTAACCGAATCATCAGAACCCGATTCCAAGCCCTCTAACTAAATAGTCAACTCCGGGTTGACTTTCCTTATTAAAGTTTCCTTCAAAAAGGCTATATGCCTCATTTTCAATCCAATTCACTCCTAACTCACCCGATAGACTCTAACACTAATATAAAAACATAAAACATGTAATTACAACATAACGGGGTGGTAATTCCCGTGACGACGGGCCGGGTCGTCACACACGATTTTATATCATTTCTCCATTCAGCAGCTCATTACAACTTCAAGTCAACTGTACTGTACCTGGTTCAAAACAGATCGATGAGTCTAGAGTTTGGAGAAGAAGAATAGTCAGCAATCAACAACAATGATACAACAACATCAATGAATTGAGTCAATCACAGCAAACAGCTACCAAAACTCCAAATATGGAACCCATAAATCAACTCAAGTAAAATTAGAGGACCCAGCAAAGTCGGATGAATTAATGAAGAATCGACCAACAGAAATCCCCAGAACAGCACTCAAGTTAATCAGCTTTCCTAAATATATGTAATTCTTAGTTGTATTTTTCAGAATTTCGAACTCTTTTTCTCTTTTTGATTTCAAAATCTAGACCAATTTCTGAATTTTCAAAATCCAGCCTCTTTTCAGGCTTATTAGAAGTTTATTTATAGAGTCGTTTTGGGGGGAATTTCAAATAAGTTAATTCTATTTCCCTCCCATTGTTCTTTTCAATTATTTACAGTATAGTCCATTAAAATTGTATCGAACTGCCCTAGAACCCCTACTAGAAGGTTCTGGGCAGTTCTATTGGGTTCTATTAGGAAGGTTTTTTCCAATTACCCTCACTTCCTAAGATTTATTACAGTATTGCCTTTTGGTTCTACCGAGTCTGCCCTTTATTTTCTAAGTAATTGCAGAAATACCAAGCATTAAAATCACTTTTATCCCTATATGCTCTATTTAATCTACAATAATGCCCTTTACTATTCCCTTTTTACCCCTTTTATTTATTTATTATTACCCGACCTGCCTTAGGTATGGCAGAACTAGGGTAATACTTATTTAACCAATAGCCACTAATCAGACATGTTTTAAGACTTAACTAGTTTAGACTACACCCATTTTCATTATTAGCCACCTTTATCAGAACATAACCACTTATCAAAAACATAGCCACTATTCAGATCATGACCACTATTTAAAACATAGCCATTATTAAAAGAATAGCCACTTAATCAACATGTCTTAAGACTTAACCAGTTTAGACCATCCCCCTTTTAATTATTAGCCACATTTATCAGAACATAACCACTTATCAAAAATATAGCCAATATTCAGAACATGACCACTATTGAAAACATAGCCATTATTAAAAGCATATCCACTTAATCAATATGTCTTAACTCATAAACGTAGCCACAAGACCTTTATACTCATGACCTAAATAACATAAGCACTCAAAGGTTCAGAATTGAACTCACATACAAATCAAGTTACAAATATAGCCAGATTCATGTTATTTTGCACATATAGCCTTAATCACGAATTAGTTTTCATTTAATCAGAACTGAGAGGAGAAATTTGATAATGGTTGAATTCCAACTAACCAAAACTCAATCGAGATAGAATATAATGAACAAACATATAAACCAAACTAATTAGCACATGATTCATGCGTAGTTAATTTCAAAAACCCTAAGAACACTTAGAAAATTTTTGGCATGTGTAAGATTCAAGGCTCGCATGAACGGGCAGAGATAGATTCGTATTTTTTAAACATGCATAAGAAATAGGTTTAGATAAACACAGAAGACATGTAAAGAAACACTTTTCGAGAACACATAACAACCAAGAATAGAAATAGAGGTGTGGATACTTAGCTTTTCAGGCTTTTTCTTTTCTTTTTACTTTTCTTTCGTTCTTTCTTTTCTTCTTTCTTTCTTCTTTCTTTCCTCTTTGTTCGTTTCATTTTTTCTGGATTTTCAGAGCTTTGAAGACGTTTGGTCTTCTGAGTACTGGATTTTTCAAATGGGGCTTTGGGTTCGATTTAGGTGTATATGATGGGTGGTCTGGAGACCTCAGGTAGTGCTTTGGGGGTAGGGTTAGTTTTTGGTACTCATCGAAGTAGGGATCCGTCGAGTATTTTTCTAATATTCGACAAGTTTGAGGGTGCTTCGAGGGAAACCACCCAGATAGGGTGGTAGATCACATCAAGACGGTTTAAGGGTGTTAATATGGGACCTTGGTTCATACTTTGTGAGGTCAGCGGCTAGGGTTCCCGCGACCGGAATTTCAAGAATTGGGAGGCTGTTGGTTTTGGTCGGGGTTTATGGTGGCTTGAAGGTTTTTTGAGTGGTGGAGAGGGTGTTTGAGGTTTGCCTGAGTTGGAGACGAAGGCTGAGGCATGGTTTTCTGTTGATCTCCATGAGACTGGAGGAGGAAGAAAGTTGAGTCTCAGGCGGCTAGGGTTAGATAATACAAATATGTGTGTGTAATGACGGACACAACATGAGATGGGAGTATATATATCAGTCGTGTATTGTTTATTCCTGTGCATTGGATTAGTCGAGATCAACGGCCAGGATCTTGTAGCCTCGAAATGGTGTCGTTTGTTTAATGAAGGATCTTATTAGGTCCGTTAAATTATAACATTGGACGGTTGAGATTGATTTACCTAAGCTACATCGTTTCATTTAAATGGCTCGTTGGTCTTGTCCATTTGATTAATTTTATTTGGACGGCCAGGATTAACTCTATATGCGACGTTGTTTAATTTATAAAGGAACCGCCTTACTTGGCCCGTTGATCATTTGTATCAACGACCCAGATTTATACACATATACGGTGTCGTTTGATTACAAGCCTGGGCAGACTGGACTACCCTTTGGGCCTGGTTAGTGTAACATATGTTTGGGCTATGTATTTAGCCCAAGTTGATATTATACACTATTTTTTGTATTTTTTCATTTTGAATTGTATTTATTTAATTTCTGTATTTTCTTTTTGTATTTATTTTCAACTGCTATATTTCGTTTATTTTTTTTCCTTAATTTTCCGGTATTTTTGCATTTTTACTTGATTTTCTAAATTTTAACATTTTTTATGATATTTTCCCAATTGATTTCTTTTGTAATTTCATTTCAATTTATTTTCAAACAAAAACACTGGTATTTCAACTGAATCACACAATTGCAAACAAAAATAATTTTTGTATTATTTTATATATATCTTGAAATTTAATTGCTTGGGGCAAAAATCACGTGCTCACAGCTGCCCCTCTTTGCTCGGGAACATGAAGAGTTTCAGTGCAAAGATAAGTGAGCAGTAATGAGAGATTTTTACCCACTTGCATATTCCGTACGAAGCATTTTAAAAACTTTTGACCGAACCCTGCTTCAGAGGTTGCCTGCATATCTTGGGCTAAACAGGAATCAGGTGAGTATAGTTCGGGAAGGTCTCGTAGTTTGAAACTACCAGGGAATTTCTGTTGTTGCTGTTATTGCTATTATTGCTGACTGAATCCTTATTACACCGGGATAATAATAAAATAAAGAAACTATTCTAAGCTATGGTCTATTAATTACAAGAAAATCATATCTATGTCTTGTCTTCTTGTATTGTCTTGCTCTTCCATATCGCATGTTGCTCTTTATTTCCATCCTCCATTTTTGTGAATTTTTGCTCATGACTTGCTTCCAACATACTGCTTTCCTTCATTTGTATGACTTCGAAATGTGCTTCTTGCTTTCCAGGTCGATACCTGCTTATTGCAAAAATAAGAAAACTTTTTTCTCTGCCCCAGTTTGGGGCTTTCAATGTTTTATGGTGTTACTCTGTTAAAAAAACTTTTAAAAATACATAAAGTATTCCCTTGTTATACAGGTGGGCGCCTGAACTAAAATTAAAATGCTGAAAAGTATTCCCTCGTTATACAGGTGGGCGCCTGATGCAGAAATGAAAATGCAGAAAAATATTCCCTCGTTATCCAGGTGGGCGCCTGATGCAGAAATGAAAATGCAGAAAAATATTCCCTCGTTATCCAGGTGGGCGCCTGATGCAGAAATGAAAAATGCAGAAAAATTATTCCCTCATTATCTAGGTGGGCGCCTGATGCAGAAATGAAAATGAAGAAAAATATTCCCTCATTATCCAGGTGGGCGCCTGATGTAGAAATGAAAAATGCAGAAAAATATTCCCTCATTATCCAGGTGGGCGCCTAATGCAGAAATGAAAATGCGAAAAACTATTCACTCATTATCCAAGTGGGCGCCTGATGCAGAAATAAAAAATACAGAAAAATATTCCCTCATTATCCAGGAGGGCGCCTGATACAGAAATGAAAATGAAGAAAAATATTCCCTCGTTATCTAGGTAGGCGCCTGATACACTAATGAAAATGCAGAAAAATATTCCCTTGTTATACAGGTGGGCGCCTGATGCAGAAATTAAAATGCATAAAAATATTCCCTCGTTATCCAGGTGGGCGCTCGATGCAGAAATGAAAATGCAGAAAAGTATTCCCTTGTTATACACGTGGGCATCTGATATAGAAATTAAAATGCAGAAAATATTCCCTCGTTATCCTGATTACTGAGTCCTCCATTGTGGATTCTCTTCTTTATTGCTGTTTCTTTTTATGTTTTCTCCCACATTGGTCACATTCACTTTAAAGTGATTAGTGAGAATTTGAATCTTTTGTTCTTGTTTAAATTAGTGAATAATTTTATTAGTTATAAAATGATGGTTAGCAACTGGGATTCTTGCTGGCCTTGCTTCCATCGTCTGCTTCATCTTGCTTTGCAATTTATTCTTGATTTTTCTCCATTTTTCTCTTGTAATCCCCTTTGCTTTTCTCTTTTTGTTTCTTTTCCTTTTATTTCCTTTGGTTGTATGATCGCCATGTGTTTTATTTTCTCTTTTCCTTTGAAGGACCCCGTGTTATTACGCCATCTAACATGAGAAGCTGGTAGCTAGCTTTTAATTGGCAACTGGTTTTGAATAAGTAGAATGAAATGCAATTACCTGAATTTCAGGGGTGAGGGCATTTTTAAGTAAAGATAGAACTTATCTGGGGCACGAAGGCTGATTCGTTTGGCCATGCCATGTATTTGAATATCCGACCCAGTCTGTCCAATCAAATTGTTGTTGTCTTATTTCATTTTTCCGTCAACCCAAACCTTTCTTATTTTGCTATTTCCCTTTCATCAGGACATTCCTCACTTCCGCCTTATGGTGCCTGTGAAGGTTTTCACCAATAAGACTCTCTCCTTTATTTTCTCTCACCTCACATTTGCCTTATGGTGCCCGTTAGGGTTTTCACCAATAAGACTCTCTCATTTATTTTTCTCTCATATCACATTCACCTTATGGTGCCCGTTAGGGTTTTCACCAATAAGACTCTCTCATTTATTTTTCTCTCATCTCACATTCGCCTTATGGTTCCCGTTATGGTTTTCACCAATAAGACTCTTTTATTTATTTTTCTTTATTTTTCTGTTTTTCAAACTTTCAGGTATTGTCCATGATATATTTCTCTTTATTCCTATTGTAGCGTCATTTTCTTGAAATCAATTAGAAGGTATTTCTGACCGTAACGTGGCTTTTGGATGGGTTTGGAAAGAAAGGTATAAAGGCTACAAATTTAAACGAGGGTTCAAAATAATTATCAATCTCGGAATCATAAAAACATAACTTCTGCCCCAATTTCAATATTTGGGGAATCTTGAATTTTATTTCTGTCCTGACTGAACCTCATTGAGGCTGCCTACGTACCCTTTCGGGATCAAGTCAGAGGTAGTTCAAACCATAAGATATCTTCGTCATTTGACTTTCCCGGTTTTCTTTTATATATTTTTTTTCATTTTTCTTCATTCTCTTTTTCTTTTCTTTTCATTGTCCATAATTGATTCCGAGAGAGGGGTATGAAAGAATAATGCAATAAGGCTAAAAAAGGGTAGCAATGGGTAAAGTGTTTGGATAGAGAAATAAAATGCCTTCATCATTTTAATTTCAAAATTATGACAAATACAATTGTACATATGAAAAAGGAATCATACATAGTATCTTTTGACTGCATCGGAGTGGATAGCAGTCTCTACACATTTCCCTTCCACATCTGTAAGATATAAAGCTCCGTTGGACAATACCCGGGATACCATGATTGGCCCTTGCCAATTAGGTGCAAACTTTCCTTCTGATTCGACCCAAAGTGGTAAAATACATCTTAACACCAACTGTCCAACTTCGAAATTTCGTGGACGTACTTTCTTGTTGTATGCTCTGGCCATCCTCCGTTGATACAACTGTCCGTGACAGACTGCTGCTAACCTTTTATCATTGATCAAGCTCAATTGCTCTAACCGGGCTTTTACCCATTTATCATCGTCAATTTCAGCCTCCGCTATGATCCGGAGGGAAGGTATTTCAATTTCTGCAGGTATGACTACCTCCGTTCCATACACCAATGAGTAAGGGGTTGCGCCAATTGAGGTACGTACAGTTGTACCCTAACCCATAAGAGCATATGGTAATTTTTCATGCCACTGTCTTGACTCTTCCACCATCTTTCTGAGAATCTTCTTAATATTCTTATTCGCATACTCAACTGCTCCATTTGCTTTAGGCCGATAAGGTGTAGAGTTACGGTGCAGGATTTTAAATTTTTAACATGCCTCTGCCATGAGGTGACTGTTAAGATTCCCTCCATTGTCTGTGATAATCACCTTAGGAATTCCAAAGCGACAAATGATATTTTTATGTATGAAATCCACTACCGCCTTCTTTGTTACTGCTTTAAATGTCTTCGTGTCCTCCCATTTAGTGAAATAATCAATTGCTACCAAGATAAATCTGTGCCCATTAGATGCTGCGGGCTCTATTGGGCCGATGACATCCATGCCCCAAGCGACGAATGGCCACGGTTCTGACATTGTATGCAACTCATATGGTGGGGAGTGAATCAAATATCCATGTATTTGGCATTGGTGGCATTTCCGCACATACCTAATGCAATCACGCTCCAAGGTGAGCCGATAGTATCCAGCTCTTAATATTTTCTTGGCCAAAACATATCCGCTCATATGAGGTCCGCAAGCTCCTGCATGTATTTCAGCCATGATTGTGTCAGATTGTTGTGCATCTACACATCTCAGTAGACCCAAATCTGGGGTTCTCTTGTATACAACTCCTCTGCTGAAGAAAACTCTATTTGCTAGTTACCTTATAGCCCTTTTTCTGATCTCCCGTGGCTTGCGCTAGGTACACTTCTGTCCTCAAATATTCTTTAATATCACGGTACCATGGCTCACCGTCAAGTTCTTCTTCTACAGTGAAACAATAAGCATTTTGATCACGAACTTGTATCTGTAGTGGATCTATATAGGCTTTGTCCGGATGGTGCAATATGGATGATAACGTGGCTAGAGCATCTGCTACTTTGCTGTGCATTCTTGGGATATGCTTCAACTCTATGGATTAAAACCTCTGGGTTAGTTCATGCAGGAACTGTAGTTAGGGTATAAGTTTCAAATCCTTTGTCTCCCATTCTCCTTGAATCTGATGTATCAAGAGATCCGAGTCACCCATGACCAAAATCTCTTGAACACCCATGTCTATTGCAATTCTCAATCCCAATATACATGATTCATACTCGGCCATATTATTAGTACAGAGAAACCGGAGCTGAGCGGTAACAGGATAATGCTGACCCGTTTCTGAAATGAGTACTGCTCCGATTCCGACTCCCTTGCCGTTGACAGCCCCATCAAAGTACATTCTCCAGCATGGTTGGTCTTCGTGTTCCCATTCTTCAATATTCATTGTCTCCTCATCAGGAAAATATGTCTTTAATGGTTCAAACTCATCATCGACCGGATTTTCTGCCAAATGGTCTGCGACTGCTTGTGCCTTCATTGCAGTGCGGGTTACATAAATAATATCAAATTTTGTAAGTAGGATTTGCCAATTAGTGAGCCTTCCTGTGGGCATAGGCTACTGGAAGATGTACTTCAGCGGGTCCAACCGAGATATCAGATAAGTGGTATAAGTCGACAAGTAATGTTTTAACTTCTGCGCAACCCATGTTAAAGCACAACATGTTCTTTCTAGCTGAGTGTATTTTACCTCATAAGATGTAAATTTCTTACTAAGATAATATATCACTTGTTCTTTCTTTCATGTTTCATCGTGCTGCCCCAGTACACAACCGAAAGAATTATCCAATACAGTCAGATAAAGGATCAAGGGCCTTCCAGGTTCTGGAGGAACCAATACAGGAGGATTAGCCAGATATTCCTTAATTTTGTCAAATGCCTTCTGACATTCCTCAGTCCAATTCACCGCTGCATCTTTCTTCAATAATTTGAAAATGGGCTCACATGTTGATGTCAACTGAGCAATAAATCTACTAATATAATTCAACCTGCCAAACAAACTCATCGCCTCTTTCTTGTTCTTTGCCGGAGGCAGGTTCTGGATTGCTTTTATCTTTGACGAGTCTAATTCAATACCACGTCGTCTTACTATGAATCCCAATAACTTTCCTTATGGCACTCCAAAAGCACATTTTGCTAGATTGAGTTTGAGATTATATCTTCGGAGCCCCTGAAAAAACTTTCTTAGATCTTTGACATGATCACATTGCTTTTTGGACTTAATAATAACATCATCCACATATACTTCAATATCTCGATGTATCATGTCATGAAACATAGTGCTCATTTCCCTCATATATGTAACTCCGGCATTTTTTAACCCAAACGGCATAACTCTGTAGCAATATGTCCCCCAAGGTGTGATAAAGGCCGTCTTTTCTACATCTTCTTCGTCCATCAGGATCTGATGATAACCCACATAACAATCCACAAAAGAACCAATTTCATGTTTAGCACAATTTTCTATCAATATATGGATATTTGGCAATGGAAAATCATCCTTCAGACAGGCTTTATTGAGGTCTCGATAATCAACACACACCATGGTTTTTCCGTCTTTCTTCGGAACAGGCACAACATTGGCTATCCAGGTGGGATATTTAGTGGCCCGTATAACCTTCGCTTCGAATTGCTTATTGACCTCTTCTTTTATTTTCACACTGATATCCATTTTAAATTTTCTTAACTTTTGCTTATCCGGCCGACATTCTAGATAAATAGGCAACTTATGTACCACCAGATCACTACTGATCCCGAGAATGTCATCAAAAGTCCAAGCAAATATGTTCTTGTACTCATGTAACAACCTGATCAAGTCTTCTCTGTGCGATTTTTTTCTCGAACATTCTCCTCACTTCCCAAATTAAAAGACTCCGTCTCATTTAAGTTCGGTTTGGGTTTTTATTCATAATGGCTCAAATCTTTACTAATTTCCTCCAATACTTCCTCATCCTCATATTCCACTTCATGTTCGTTTTCAATTTCCCGTATAACTATCCGATTATAAAGACTGGACTGGGAATCCTTCATGCATGACATATCATTGGAATCATTAAATATTGATCTTTACAAAAGAAGAAGAAAAATAAAATAAGGCAAAAAATGGAGGAAGAAAACAAATTGCATTTCATTGAATTTTTGAAAGGTAACAAGATTTGGATACATTCGACTTGACGGGATATATGATTACAATTTTAAAACAAGACAGTTTTGGGAATGAAATATTAAAACCTAACTACCACGACTCCTTCCTGATTGGAAGAGGAGTAGCTTCCTAGTTATTTAGCATAGTGTGGGGTCCAACAAATTGAACGTCCATTTTGCTTGTTCCTTCAGCTATCTCTATCGCATTCACATCTTCAAATAACCTTTCAAATCTTGCTAAAAGCTCTTCATCCGGTTTTATCTTTGCACGGTTTGGCATGACAGTTGCCAGACGTCTCTGTGTACCAGGCTTGACAAAGGAGTTGGACAATTTTGGGATAGGTTTGGGGAGGGTCCACCCTTTCTTTTTCAATTTCTTAGCTCTCTGTATATTAGCAATGGTTGGCTTGAAAACCAAGCTGAAAGTATCAGTGCTACCTGGAAGAATTGGTTGTGTTATACCCTGCAAGGTAACTCCTAAACCCTTTCCTGGAGAGAACCCATTCTTTATCATCTCTTTGGCGACCATGACCGCTGCAGGGGTCATAGCAGGTACTAGCATATTTTCTCCTTAAGATATTTTGTTCACAGTCACGGTGTCCATTACTTGGTAAACCCACGGACCTTTATCTCCTTCAACTTCTTCAAATGGTGTAATAATATTGCAAACATCATCTTCCCCGTGCATTATTATTTCTTGTTGCTCCCATTTAAATTTTACCATTTGATGTAAAGAAGATGGTACTGCTTTCGCAACGTGGATCCATGGACGTCCAAACAAAAGGTTGTATGATACAATGACATCCAGCACTTGAAACTCCATGGTGAAATCCACTGGTCCGATAGCAAGTTCTAGTATGATATCCCCCACGGTGTTCTTTCCGCCTCCATCAAAACCTCTCACACACACACTATTTCGGTGAATCCTCTCATGATTAACTTTCAGCTTCCCTAGATTTGACAATGGACAAATATTGGCGCTTTATTCGTTGTCCACCAAAACACGAGTTACTACAGATTCTTCACACTTGACCGTGAGGTATAGTGCTTTATTATGTTTCGTCCCTTCTAGCGGTAACTCGCTGTCCGAAAATGTTATCTTATTTGTCTCAAAGATCTTGTTTGTGATTTTCTCCAGATGACATACCAAGAATTTCTCTGGTACGTGGGCTTCATTTAAAATCTTCATCAACGCCTTTCTATGTTCATCAAAATGAATTATCAGGGATAACAATGATATTTGAGCGAGTGTCTTCCTCAATCGCTCAACTATGGAGTAATCTTGAGCTTTCATCATCTTTACAAATTCCTCAGCTTCTTCCTCAGTGACTGCTTTCCTTACGTAAGCTGGATTTTCTTTTACCACTTTCGTCTTTCTCAAATCATCAGGGGCAAAACATCGCCAGACCGGGTCAAACCATGAGTTTCACGGATTTCTCCCTTGACATTTTTCCCCTTATACATAACTGTTACCTTATCATAAGTCCAAGGTACAACTTTGGTACTCACAATCGGCTTCTAAACAACTGGTTTGATAATCACTGGCTCTATATAATCCCCCTTCACAGTCAGTACGGGCTTCACCCCAGGTACTATTACTTTTACGGGCTCGGGCTCAATCATCACCGATGGCTGTTTTGCTGGTGGCTTAATTGACACATTCTCACCTTCAACTTTCTCCCCAACCTTGTTGTTTGCTTTAATTGTAATCACCGGCTGAGAAGGTTTTTTGCAGCTTTCTCTATGTACTAGCTCTATCATATGTGTTTCATGATGTGCTGGAAAAGGATTTTGCGTTATGTTGGGAGTTTCGGGTGCTTGCACCTCAATTCTTCTGGAGTCAATGAGTTCTTGTATTGCAGACTTTAAGTGCCAACATTTCTCCGTGTCATGTCCCGGTGCCCCAGAAACAGTATTCACAACGGACAGATTGGTCTAAATTTCTTGGTGGAGGGTTGGTAATTTTAGGCTCAATGGGGTTCAGCATTCCTAATTCTCTCAATCTGTGAAAGAGACTGGTATATGATTCTTCCAGAGGAGTGAATGTTCTTTTTCTCTGAGACTTGTCACCTTTCACTTCAGGGTTAGGACGGAAGTTGGTTCGGTTTGGATTTTTGTTGGTTTTTTATGGTGGGTAGGCATTTTGTGCATGAAAGACATTCTGAGGAGCTGGGGTTCGCCATGAAGGTGGAGGCAGTGGGTAAGATTGAGCATGCTGGACAGAAAATTGGGTACCGGTTGGAGGATAATATTGTGGAGGTGGGTTATATGGTGCTGGTGGATATAGTTGGTATGGTCGAGGTTGATGATATGGCTTGGGGCCCCGGGACCAAGATCTTCCTTCAATAACCGCCACTTCTTCCTTCTTATTCTTTCCAATTGACCCCCATGTTCCCATCTGAATTGCTTGATTTGTAGCCTTGATGGCTGAGTAGCTCGTAATCTTATTCGTCCTCAGACATTCTTCCACAAAACTCCCAATCTTTACTACCTCATTAAAGGTTTTTCCAATTGCAGACACCAAATGGTCGTAGTACGTCGGCTCCAAATCTTGTAGGAAATAATCTACCATTTCTCCTTCTTTCAATTGTGGATCTACACGGGCCGCCTGTTCCCTCCACCTGAAACCATACTCTCGAAAGCTTTCTCCGGGTTTCTTTTCCATCTTAGTCAATGACAATCTATCAAGGATGATTTCCATATTATATTGAAAAGGGTTTGCAAATGATTGAGCTAAATCATCCCAAATGAACCATCGGGTATGATCTTGACGGGTGTATCATTCCAATTCCGAACCACTGAGGCTTTGAATGAATTAGGCCATAAGTAGTTCATCTTTTTCTCCAGCTCCACGCATTTTACTACAGTATCCTCTTACATGGGCCACTGGATCACCATGGCCATCATACATGTCAAATTTTGGCAATTTAAACCCGACAGGTAGCTGTACCTCAAGAAACAAGCATAAGTCCTTGTATGCCACAAAAACTTGGCCTCCCAGACCCTGCATATTGCGAAATGACTGCTCAAGGCTTTTCATTTTCCTGGCCATCTCCTCTTGTTCAAGGTTTCTAATAGGTTTCTCCTCCTACGTCATGTCAATAAGTGGGGTGTAAGAATCGTGTTGTCGGAAAGTGGGTTCTGGAGGGTAGTAGTGATTATCTTGGACATGAAATACAGGCTCGCTAGAGGATTTATGTAAAGCGACTGGTGATGGTGCCACATACACAAGAGCAGCTTGGGTGGTGGTGGTGGAGCTTGTTTAGGCAGAAGTGGTGATCCTTGTGATGTAGTGGCGTAATAGTGCGGGTAAGCGGGATATGTTGAAGATGAGTTCATGGTGGGTGGTTCCTGGTTTGGGTTCGAGTGAGAAATATATGTGGGGTTAGCTGGGTAAGAAGGTAAGGGTTGCCTCCTTGACCAATGGTACATTTCTGACTTCTGTTGTTTCAACTTATACCTTTCTTCCTTCATGCTAGTCACATCTATTATTTCCTCCTCTTGCACTGGATCCATGATTGTAGGCTTAATTTCTTGGTTTACCGCTTTTGTCATGCTTTTAGAACGAGTGTTGTAGTTGTGATGTACCAGAATGCCAAATGCTAACTATTTTATCTGATACTCATCAACAACAAAAACTTGTTAATAGTTAGATCATAATAGATAAACATCACAAGTTTTAAAAAAACAACTTTTGCCTAGTAATTATGCATCATCCCGGCATTATTCTTCTTTTAATCCACCAATTTTCTTTTTCTGCTTTTTCTTTTCTTTCTTTTCTTTCCACCTATCATTGCTTTCATTGTTTATTTTTCTTCTTTTCCCTTTTTCTTTCCTCTTTTTTTTTTTCGTTTTTCGATCCCATATGTTTGCCTATCGCTCAAGCAATTTGCATATAAGAGAAAAAATAATGACAATATTGATATTCAAACATTGATTACAAAAGATGATGTTGTACTACAACTTTTAAAATGCGGAAAAGTACAAATACAAAAATGCATGCCCTATGAATACATTAAAGCTACTAGTGCCCGCGAGACATCGTTCGGTCTTACCGCGGTCCTATATGCTAATCCCTTTTGGAGTTTGTCTAGGTCGGTTATTACTTGTTTCACAAAGATCATTGTTGTTGTGGTAAACGTTGACTGAGTCATATCCTCGCACAGTTGGCGTTTCCGCATAATGTATTGAGCAATGTTGACAATTCTTTCCTTGATGACCCTTTTTTCTTGAAGAAACCTACCAATATTTTTGGCACGAGCATCTAAGGTTTTCTGGTTCTTCTTTTGAAGTTGTTGTAGCTCAAATTCTAATCGAGCCATGGCCATGTAGAAATGTTCTCTCTCTACATGAAATACTTTGATTTGTTTACTACTTTTGACCTCGGCTGTGATGATTATTTTCCTCAATCGGGCTACTTCAACATTATGTTCATCTTTCAACTATCGAACCATCCAAGCTCTTTCTTCAGTGTTCTTGGCCAATTGTTTCCGAACCCTAACTAATTCCTTCTCAACTTTATCTAGATCAAAGCTATAATCGTTCACCTTGCGCCGTAGATTTTAAATTAGCTTCTCATCCCGGGCAAGTCGAAATAGGGTTTTGGTTGTTGTTCTCATTTTTTACAATCTGAGCCTTCAAAGTTTCATTTTCTTTTCTCAGCTGTTTCTTTTCACCCTCATCGGCTGCTGCTTGTAGGCTACTTTCGAATTTGAGGTCCTGGAATTGTTTTTCCAACATGCTAATTCTCATTGGATATTCATTTTCCCTGACCATCTAATCTTATATTCCTTAGACTGCTCGGCAAACTCTTGAATATGAGGCCTCTTCATCGGTCTCTCATGCTCAACATCTCTGCGGTACCATGTAGAATATCTCGGCGATACTTCTCCTCTTGACCGATCTCTCACACAAGTGTCTATTCTTAGACATTGGCATTCATTCCATATTTGCCGAATTTTTGCTTTCGGGAATTGCCCATCAGGACTGATTTCTATTGCTTGAAGGCTGAGGTCCCCATCTTTCGGCACAACCTGATATCTTCCAAGTTGCCTTAATACCCGGTATGGCGCATAAGGTTGGATGCTCTTGAGACCCATTAACAGAAAATACGACCCTTCCGCTAGCATATATATAACTTCGTTGAGGGGCAACCATCCATATGCCCATTCTATTTGGCTAGCAGTCAATGATCGCAAATATGTGATCCAACCATTCAATCCTTCTGGAAACTTGGATTCTTTTGTCCTCACGTAGAATTCTTCAATACACGTCTTTTTAGACGATCCATAGATTGAAAACTGAGGGTGGCAACATAAATGCTCTATCATCCACATTTGAAGAAGTAAATTCCACCCCTCGAAGAAATCTTGTCCCGCTTTGCAGGCAGTGAGAGCATGGAAGATATCGGCTACTATCATTGGTGCCAACGTACTATTGTCCTCTACAAGGAGAGTACTGGCAATTCCGGCAACTCTATGTCAATATTCCCATCTTCCTCGGAAATATGATCAATCCCAAAAAGGCTACCATAAAGACGAAATGCCTGTGCTCCTCCCACTTAGCCCGGTTCGCTTTGCTGCAGAGTTTATTTGTTGGATCATTGAATCCTCCAACGTGGCCATATCTGCGGTATATAAAGTTCATAGTGCAGAACCCATGGACCGAGTCTTCATTGTGAACATTTCTAGCAATCTTTAAGGAGTCCAGGAATCTGTGCACAGTAATAGCCCTTGGAGGAACCGGATACTAGTCTTTTAAGGGAACCTCGCCTTTCCCGATGTAGTTAGCAATTTCTTCCAATGTCGGAGTGAGCTAAAAATCCGAGAAGTGGAGCACATTATGTGCGGGATCCCAGCAAACAACTAGAGCTTGGATGATATCACCCCAAGGAATTATGTTTAGCAGCCTAATTAGATCTTTCAAATATTTGTTGACCCAATCCTGCCCATCTTGGCCTAGATCATTCCACCACAATCGCAACTCCAAAGGGATCTTGTTCATTAGTGCAAAGGGTTCATTTTGTATTGTGCTCATCCTGCACATTTATTAAAGGCGATTCAAAAGAAAAAAAATCTTTTTAAAGGACAATATTCATTATTTCAGAAGAGTTAACCTTTCCATATTTCATTTGAAAATTTCAAGGCGATTATTTTAAAATAAAAAATGACTTCAAAGCGGCCATTTTTGCACAAACAGCCTTCCGGCGTCCATTCGGAATATTCGGCTAGTCTCAAAAACGGCATCACTTTGATTTTATTGAAAACATAAAAAATGTGACATTTTTTGGACATTTTTTAAAAGGGGTGGTTGTACCCGTTACGGGTTTCCTACGTATCTCGCCTAGTGGTGAGAATCAAACCTGCGTAGTTCGGTCAAATTGTTTTACGACCAATTATTTCAACAAAATTGTTCCAACTGTTTTTCAAACTTTCAAAAGTGTTTCGTCAATATTTCGGTATTTTTATTCTAAAATTTCTCTCTTTTTGTTTTCAACTATTTTGCCGGTCAGCATAATAATCTAGGACAAATAAATGCAACATATAGTCATGCTCGGTCTTTGATTTCAGGGTCACCTGTCCTAGACGGACCCAACACCTGTGTTGAGTCCCCTAAGTCAGATATAATGCAAATAAACATCCTAAATCTAAGCTCAATATCTTGCTTTTTCATGGTACTAGACTGTGTACCCGAGTGGACAACTCGGATCAAGGAGGGGGCTACGTACTGGGGACCCGCGGGATCATCCAACTTTGTAACTTATCCGTCCTCTATTTTCTGTTTGGGTATTGACTTAATAGAAAGGGGAGTCTCAACCAGTAAGCACATCACCGAAGGTAAGAAGAGAAAGGTTTTCGGCACAATTTTATATATACAATTCATGTAATATCAATGCGATAAACATGTAGTACATTGATCAAAGCATATAATGAAATCAGATAATATCAAAAACAGCAATTTAATCGAGCTCGAATTCTTAAACCCTGAACCGAAGTTTTGGGTTTCTTTTCCCCAGCAGAGTCGCCAGAGCTGTCACACCTCCTCTTTTTAAACGTATACCCACTATTTACTAATACACCTCGGGAAGGGATATAATAATAATAACAGGGAAGGAGTTTTTCCGCTTAAAGGACAATCAGAACGGGATTTATTTATTAGATTTCAGAGTTGCCACTTGGAAAAATAATAGTATCCCAAGTCATCGGCTTAATCCCGGACCGAGGAAATTATGACTCTGTTTAACAGTCCGCCAAACTAGAAATCAGGATAAGGAATTCTGTTAACCCGGGAGAAGGTGTTAGGCACTCCCGGATTCCGTCGTTCTAGCACGGTCGGTCAACTGTCGTATTTGTAATATCGAATTTCCTTATATGCCTTAGTTTCAAATGCTATTGATGTTTCGCTTTGGTTAATTTTAGAATTTTGCGACGTTTCGAAAACGCATTTTGAATCCACCGCAACTAGTACGCCTGTGACCTTAATGCATTTTAGCTTCACCGGGATTTTGATTTGAGTCACATAAATGTGCACTCGTATTAGGAATGTATATTTATTATAAATCGTTCCCTAAGGTGTAACGACCCGGCCCGTCGTTACGGGAATTACCACCCCGTTACCTTGCAATTACACATCTTATGCTTTTATATCAGTATTAGAGTATATCGGATGAGTTAGGAGTGATTCGGGTTGAAAATGAAGCAAATAGCATGTTTGAAGGAAGCTTGAATATGAGAAGTCCACCTAGAGTTGACTATTGAGTTAGAGTGCTCAGAACCAGATTCCGGTGATTCGACTAGTTTCGGGGGATCATTTATGACTTAGGAGAGCAATCAGAATTGAATTCGGAGGCCCGGTGTTGTTTTAGGCTTGAATTGGCGAAGGTTGAATTTTGGCAAAAACCGGATAGTAGGTGAGATTTTGATCCGGGGGCCAGAATGGGATTCCGACAATTTATGTAGCTTTGTTATATGATTTTGGATATGTCTGCAAATTTTCAGGTCATTCGGACATCGTTTGATCGGGTTTTGGATTGAATGTTAGTTTCGAAAGTTTTGAAGAAACTTAGGCTTGAATCCGCGTGTAAATGGTGATTTTGATGTTTAGGATGGTGTTTTTGTGATTGGAACAAGTCTGTATCATGTTTTGGAGTGTGTTGGTGGTTTTCGTTGGGGTCCAGGGGGCCTCGGGATGATTTCGGACCATCAACCGGGCAATTTGAACTTGGCAAAATCTGCAGAAAATTTGCAGGTTACTGCCCAGGCATTTAAGCATTCGCGTTCGCATGGCATGGACCGCGTTTGCGAATCAAAGCAGGCAGATCAAAGCAGCGCATTCGCGATCATGGGTGACACGTTTGCGTAGGCCAGGAGCCTTGAGCTTCGCGATCGTGTTCCTGGGGTCGCGTTCGCGTAGGAGGAAAAGGGAGAGGTTCGCGTTCACGTGGGAGTATACGCGTTCGCGTAGAAGAAGAACCCGGCGGCTGGGAGATTGTACATCGCGAACACGTGGTGTAGCATCGCGTTCGCGAAGGGTAAACTAGAGCTGAGCATCGCGAACGCGTGAAGACCATCGCGAACGCGTAGAGCAAATTGGCCTGGCAGTGAAATTAAATTGCAGAACAGAGGGCTTACGGGTTCATTCACCCAAAACACAATTTTGAGCCCTAGAGAGAAGAGAAATCGAGGAAAGCACTGAGAAATCATCGAGTATTCATCGGAGGTAAGATTCTTGACTCAAAAACATAATTTTTTGGTAGGATTAACATCAATCTTCATGAATTTGGGTAGAATTTTGAAGAATTGTGGCCTAGGTATTGAAAACAGGATTTTTAGTTTTGGAAGGCTATTTGAACTTCGATTTCGATAATTTTTATATGCACGGACTCGTGGTGAGACGAGGATCGCATTGGTACTAATTTCGGAATTTTCTGAGCAGTGGGCCCGGGGTCGGGTTTTCACAACTTAGTCTATTTATGCGAATTTTATGTAAATTGAAATGGGTTATGATTCTTTGACCCGTATTTGATATAATTATTGTGGTTTGACTAGATTCTACGCATGAGGGAGCTAAATTCAAAGGAAAAGGCATCGCGGACGAGTCTACGACCGGCTAGAGGTGAGTAGTTTGTGTATATGGTAGCTTGAGGGTTCGAAACCCCGGCTTAGCACATTGTGACGCTAATAGGGCGTGGCTCGCACACCGTGGCAGGTGCGGGATTGATTGTGATCGGGGATTGAGACTTGGTCCATCCCGGAAATGAATAATATGTGGTTAGTGTTGGAAATACACTGTATTTGCTATATTTGTGGGCTGTAAGCCTTGTTTGGGGCCTTGTGCCGATCTGTAGCGTCCTTAGAGGACAATATTTATGTGATAGCTATAATTGCTTAAATAACTGATCTCAGTCCTGGAAATTGAAATCACACAATTGAAATGTTAAGTCACTGATTTTTTTTTTGCAAAATAAATAAAAGTTAAGTATTTTTCATAAATTATGAACTGGAAACTGGAATTAAGAAAAATGAACTATTTTTGTGATTTATCTGATTTATGTGGACTGAGGATGGATTGGGCTGCACGCCGCAGCAGTTTATATGAGGTTTGGGATGCACGCCTTAGCGGTTGATATTAGGATCGGGCTGCACGCCGCAGCAGTATTGCGCTTGGGCTGTAGCAGCCCCTCCGGAGTCTGTACACAACCCCCAGTGAGCGCCGTCAACGTTAAATGGATCGGGCTACACGCCGTAGCGGTTATGTGCATTGCATTGCATGTTTATTTGTTGAATTACTCTGTAGTAGCTGTATTGTACTGTTGATGCTAGTTCGTAGGAGATTCGAATTGTAGTGTAGCTTCATATTGTGGTATTTTCTGGATTTCCTACTTTCAGCTGCTTTTATATACTTATTACTCACTGAGTACTTAGTACTCACCCCTACTCCCTGCACCTTTTGTGTGCAGACTCAGGTACTCAGGAGTAGTAGACAGGCATTTCCATCGGTTTCAGAGTCATGCCGAGTTGCAAAGGTAGCTGCCGACGTTCGCAGAACCTAGCTACTCCTCCTCTTTCCAGTTGTCACTTTGTATTCAGACTTGAGTATTTCTATACCGTATTATCTATTCCTGTTGGGTTTTGTTAGAGGCTCTAGACTTGTGACTCCAGATCTTTGGGAGTGTCAGTTATTTTCGCACTTCTCCGTATTTTTTTCACTGTTATTATTATTGGAGTTCTTTAACTCATATATTCTTATTGGGATGTCCATTTGGGACTGATATTCGATGTGATAAGTAATTGTTGGTCTGGCTGGCCTAGCTTGATTGTTGGGCACCATCACGATCGGATTTGGGTCGGGACAAGTTGGTATTAGAGCCTAGGTTACTAGGACTCGCGAGTCTTGAGCCGGTTTAGTAGGCTTTCACGGATCGGTACGTAGACATCCGTATCTATCCTCGGAGGGCTACAGAAACTTTAGGAAAAACCTCATATTCTTGGATCATATCGTGCGATTTGTGTGATTATGAAATTAAATTTTTCCATATTCTATACTCTCGCACATGGCGAGAACACGTGATAGCGGACGTGGCGCCATTGGTACCCAGAGGCCGTGGCCGTGGTAGAGGTAGGGCAGCAGTACCAGCACCTGCTGATCCACCAGCTGACCAGACTCAGGGTCAAATTCCTACACCAGTGGCCCAGGTTCAGGACCAGATTCCAGCTGCAGATGCTCCGGCAACTTAGGTTCAGGCACCGACAGTGCCCATTGTGATACCGGGTCTTCAGGAGACCTTGGCTCAAATCTTATCAGTATGCACAGGCTTGGCTCAGGTCGTTGCAGCCTCTACTGCAGCGTCTTCTTCACAGGCAGGGGGAGGGAATCAGACCCCCGTGGCTTGCACACCCGAGCCGGTGATGCAGGGTATTCAGGCGCCTGGGGCAGCTCCAGTTCCGCCAGTTGCGCCCGTTGCACCAGCTCCTGCTTATATGGTTCCAGTTATGCCCGACGATGAGCAGCGTCGTTTGGAGAGATTTGAGAGGCTACAACCTCTAACATTCAGTGGTGTTGAGGGCGAGGACGCCCAGGGGTTTCTTGACAGATGTCAGTGCATGCTTCGCACCGCGGGTATTCTAGAGTCCAGCGGTGTTTCATTCACCACTTTTCAGTTCACCGGTGCAGAATTTCAGTGGTGGGAGGATTTTGAGAGGCGTAGGCCTGCTGGGGCAGCGCCCCTCACTTGGCAACAGTTCTCCACGGTATTTTTGGAGAAGTACGTGCCTCAGTCTTAGAGAGAAGAGCTGCAACGTCAGTTTGAGTGGCTGAAGTAGGGAGATATGACGGTTACTCAGTATGAGATAAGATTCACACAGCTGGCCCGTCATGCCATGTGGATGGTTCCTACGGATAGAGAGAGCATTTGGAGATTTATTGATGGCCTTATTTATCCCATCCGCATATTGATGACCAGGGAGAGAGCTTCGGCAGTTACCTTTGAGGAGGTGGTTGATGCTACCCGTCACATTGAGATAGATCGCCGCAGAGAGCGGGAGGAGAGTGAGGCTAAAAGGCCTCGTGGTATTGGCAGCTACGGCGGTGCTCCGTCTCGAGGGCCAACCTCGACATAGCGAGGGGTCGTTCTTTCGGGTCTCATCGGTTTGGACGTGCAGGTCCGGTGGGGTTTCATCGGATCGTGGTCGTCGGGGCCATCGAGGTTATTAGGGTCGGTAGAGTCGTCGGCGAGTTAGCCTTCACGGAGTGCTCTTCCGGTTCGAGCTGCGCTCTCGCTTCCTCATCGCGTGGTTCATCCGCAGCGAGGGTCCTCGGCGGCCCCTTCTTCCATCTTCGAGCCGTTGTTTTGAGTGAGGTGACTTGGGCCATATCAGGAGAGAGTGCCCTCAGTGCCTTTGTAAGCGGTCTCAGCAGAGGGATCAGCCCTCGTCTTCTACTCCTGTTTCTTTAGCGCCAGCATAGTCAGCTAGGACCGGTGGCCAGGTATCCAGAGGTCGCCCTATGGGCGAGGATCGTACTGGTGGAGGCCAGGCTCGTTTCTATGCTCTTCCGAATAGGAAGGATGCTAGTGCTTCAGATGCGGTCATTTCAGGTATTATCTCAGTCTGCCACAGGGATGCTTCTGTCTTATTTGATCCCGGATCCACCTATTCTTATGTTTCTACTTATTTTGCATATCACTTGGGTATGACCCGTGGTATTCTTGCTTTGCCCGTACATATGTCTACCCCGGTGGGGGATACTGTTGTTGTGGATCAGGTATATCGATCCTGTCTTATTACTATTGGGAGTCTGGAGACCTGAGTTGATTTATTACTACTGGGCATGGTAGATTTCGATGTGATTCTAGGCATGGATTGGCTATCTCCTTACCATGCAATTTTGGACTGTCATGCCAAGACAGTCACACTAGGTATTCCAGGTGATCCGAGGGTCGAGTGGCGTGGCTTGACTGATTATGTGTCTGACAGGGTGATTTCTTATATAAAGGCCCAACGAATGATTGGCAAGGGTTGTTTATCTTATTTGGCCTTCATTAGAAATGTTGAGGCTAAGACACCCAGTCTTTGATTCGGTCCTCATTGTGAGGGATTTCCTGGATGTATTTCCAGCAGACCTGCCGAGCATGCCGCCTGACAGGGATATTGATTTTGGTATTGACTTGGTGTCGGGCACTCAGCCCATTTCTATTCCTCCCTATCGCATGGCACCAGCAGAGTTAAAAGAATTGAAAGAACAGCTTCAGGAACTCTTAGATAAGGGTTTCATTCATCCGAGTGTGTCACAGGGTGCACCGGTGTTGTTCGTGAAGAAGAAAGATGGCACAATGAGAATGTGCATTGATTACAGGCAGCTGAACAAGGTAACAGTAAAGAATAAGTACCCATTGCCTCGTATTGAGGACCTATTTGATCAGCTCCGGGGAGCTAGTGTATTTTCTAAGATTGATCTTCGATCGGGCTATCATCGGTTGAAGATCAGGGACTCGGATATTATGAAGACGGCGTTCAGAACGCGATATGGGCACTACGAGTTCCTGGTGATGTCTTTCGGGTTGACTAATGCCCCAGTCTGCATTCATGCACTTGATGAATAGCATATTTCGGCCGTACCTTGATTCTTTTGTGATTGTGTTTATTGATGATATTCGGTGTATTCTCGCAGCCGGGAGGAGCATGCACGGCACTTGAGGGTAGTATTGCAGAGGTTGAGAGAAGAGAAGTTTTATGCAAAATTCACTAAGTGTGAGTTCTTGCTTGATACTCTGTGACTTTTCCGGGACATGTAGTGTCCGGTGATGGTATACGGGTTGATCCACAGAAGGTCGGCAGTGCAGGATTGGCCCGGACCTTCCTCAACTACCGAGATTCGGAGTTTTCTCGGCTTGGCGCTATTATCGCCGGTTTGTTCGGGGTTTCTCATCTATTGCTTCACCGTTAACTAAGTTGACACAGAAGAATGCTCCATTTGTGTGGTCTGATGAATGTGAGGAGAGCTTCCAGGAAGCTCAAGGAGGCTTTGACCACAGCTCCAGTACTTGTGTTGCCATCAGCCTCGAGGTCATATACGGTGTATTGTGATGCTTCTAGAGTTGGGCTCGGATGTGTGTTGATGCAGGAGGGTAGACTAATTGCATATGCTTCTCATCAGCTAAAGCCCCACGAGAAGAACTACCATGTTCATGATTTGGAATTAGCTGCTATTGTTCATGCCTTGAAGATTTGGAGGCATTACCTATATGGTGTATCTTGTGATGTATATACAGACCACCGCAGCCTTCAGCATTTGTTTAAGCAGAAAGATCTCAATTTAAGGCAGCGGGGATGGCTTGAATTGCTTAAAGACTATGATATTACTATCTTGTACCATCCCGGGAAAGCCAATGTAGTGGCTGATGCATTGAGCCGGAAGGCTATTAGTATGGGCAGTTTGGCGTATATTCCAGTTAGGGAGAGACCCCTTGCAGTTGATGTTCAGGCGTTAGCTAATCAGATGGTGAGACTGGATATTTATGAGCCCAGTCGGGTGGTGGCTTGTGTAGTAGCTCGTTCTTCTTTATATGATCGTATCTGAGAGCGCCAGTATGATGATCCACACCTACTTGTCCTTAAGGACAGAGTTCAGCATGATGATGCCAGAGATGTCACTATTAATATTGATGGTGTATTGCGGATGCAGGGCCGGATATGCGTGCCCAATGTTGACGGCCTTCGTGAGTTGATATTGGAGGAGGCCCATAGCTCGCGGTATTCTATTCATCCAGGAGCCGCGAAGATGTACCAGGATTTGAAGCAGCATTACTGGTGGAGAAAGATGAAGAAAGATATTGTGAGCCATGTGGCTCGGTGTCTAAACTGTCAGCAGGTCAAGTATGAGCATCAGAGACCTGGTGGTGTATTCCGGCGTATTGATATTCCTGAGTGGAAGTGGGAAAGGATTACTATGGACTTTGTTAGTGGACTCCCTCGGACAGCGAGGAAGTTTGATTCAGTTTACGTGGTGGTGGATAGGTTTACAAAGTCAGCTCACTTCATCCCAGTGTGCACTACATACTCCTCAGAGCGGTTGGCAGAGATATTCATCCGAGAGATAGTGAGATTGCATGGAGTTCCCATTTCTATTATATCAGACAGAGGTACCCAGTTCATTTCTCAGTTCTGGAGGACATTTCAGCGAGAGTTGGGGTCACAGGTAGAGCTGAGCACAGCATTTCATCCACAGACGGACGGGCAGTCTGAGCGTACTATTCAGATAATGGAGGACATGTTGCGTGCTTGTGTCATTGATTTCGGTGGTTCGTGGGCTGATTATTTGCCTCTTGCGGAGTTTACTTATAATAATAGCTATTAGTCTAGCATTCAGATGGCACCGTATGAAGCTTTATATGGGAGGCGGTGTAGGTCTCCAGTCGGTTGGTTCGAGCCCGGCGAGGCTAGGTTATTGGGGACAGAGTTAGTCCAAGATGCCCAAGACAAGGTGAAGGTGATTCAGGAGAGACTTCGCACAGCTCAGTCGCGTCGGAAGAGTTATGCGGACCGGAAGGTCCGAGATGTGTCTTATTCAGTAGGTGAGAAGGTGTTGCTGAAGGTTTCGCCTATGAAGGGCGTTATGATGTTTGGGAAGAAAGGGAAGTTGAGCCCAAGGTTTATTGGACCTTTTGAGGTGCTTAGGAAAGTTGGGGAGGTGGCCTATATGCTTGCTTTGCCACCCAGTTTGTCGGGAGTTCACCCGGTGTTCCATGTATCCATGCTCCGAAAGTATGTCGGAGACCCGTCTCATGTGTTAGACTTCAGCACGATACAGCTAGATGAGGATTTGACTTATGATGTGGAACCAGTAGCCATTTTGGGTCGACAGGTTCGTAAGCTGAGATCCAAGGATATAGCTTCAGTGAAAGTGTAGTGGAGAGGTCGTCCCGTGGAGGAAGCAACTTGGGAGACCGAGCAGGAGATGCGGAGCAGATACCCACACTTGTTTGATGCTCCAGGTATGTTTCTTAACCCGCTCGCAGACGAGCGTTTGTTTAAGTTGGGGAGAATGTAAGGACCTGGCCCGTCGTTATGGGAATTACCACCCCGTTACCTTTTCATTACACATCTTATGCTTTTATATCAGTATTAGAGTATATCTGGTGAGTTAGGAGTGATTCGGGTTGAAAATGAAGCAAATAGCATGTTTGAAGGAAGCTTGAATATGGGAAGTCAACCTAGAGTTGACTATTGAGTTAGAGTGCTCGGAACCGTATTCCGATGATTCGACTAGTTTTGGGGGATCATTTATGACTTAGGAGAGCAATCGGAATTGAATTCGGAGGTCCGGTGTAGTTTTAGGCTTGAATTGGCGAAGGTTGAATTTTGGCGAAACCCGGATGGTAGGTGAGATTTTGATCGGAGGATCGGAATGGGATTCCGATAATTTCTGTAGCATCGTTATATGATTTTGGATATGTCTGCAAATTTTTAGGTCATTCGGACATCGTTTGATCGGGTTTTGGATTGAATGTTAGTTTCGGAAGTTTTGAAGAAACTTAGGCTTGAATACGCGTGTAAATGGTGATTTTGATGTTTATGATGGTGTTTTTCTGATTGGAACAAGTCTGTATCATGTTTTGGAGTATGTTGGTGGTTTTCGTTGGGGTCCCGGGGGCCTCGGGATGACTTCGGACCATCAACCGGGCATTTGGACTTGGCAAAAATCTGCAGAAAAAACTGCAGGTTCTGTCCGGGCATTTAAGCCTTCGCGTTCGCGTGGCATGGGCCGCGTTCGCGAAGGCCAGGGCGGATCAAAGCATTGCGTTCGCGATCATGGGTGATGCGTTCACGTAGTCCAGGAGCCTTGAGCTTCGCGATCGCGTTCCTGGGGTCGCGTTCGCGTAGGAGGAAAAGGGAGAGGTTCGCGTTCGCGTAGAAGAAGAACCCGGCTGCTGGGAGATTGTACATCATGAACGCATGGTGTAGTGTCGCGTTCGCGAAGGGTAAACTGGAGCTGAGCATCGCGAACGCGTGAAGGCCATCGCGAACGCGTAGAGTAAATTGGCCTGATAGTGAAATAATATTGCAGAACAGAGGCCTTACGGGTTCATTCACCCAAAACATAATTTTGAGCCCTAGAGAGAAGAAAACTCGAGGAAAACACTGAGAAATCATCGGGTATTCATTGGAGGTAAGATTCTTGACTCAATAACATAATTGTTTGGTAGGATTAACATCAATCTTCATGAATTTGGGTAGAATTTTGAAGAATTGTGGCCTAGGTATTGAAAACGGGATTTTTAGTTTTGGAAGGCCATTTGAACTTCGATTTCGATAAATTTTATATGCACGGACTCGTGGTGAGACGAGAATCGCATTGGTACTAATTTCGGAATTTTCCGAGCAGTGGGCCCCGGGGTCGGGTTTTACCAACTTAGTGTATTTATGCGAATTTCATGTAAATTGAAATGGGTTATGATTCTTTGACCCATATTTGATATAATTATTGTGGTTTGACTAGATTCTACGCACGATGGAGCTAAATTCAAAGGAAAAGGCATCGCGGACGAGTCTACGACCGACTAGAGGTGAGTAGTTTGTGTATATGGTAGCCTGAGGGTTCGAAACCCCGGCTTAGCACATTGTGATGCTAGTAGGGCGTGGCTCGCATACCGTGGCAGGTGCGGGATTGATTGTGACTGGGTATTGAGACTTGGTCCATCCCGAAAATGAATAATATGTTATTAGTGTTGGAAATACACTGTATTTGATATATTTGTGGGCGGTAAGCCTTGTTTGGGGCCTTGTGCCGACCTGTAGCGTCCTTAGAGGACAATATTTATGTGATAGCTATATTTGCTTAAATCATTGATCTCAGTCCTGGAAATTGAAATCACACTATTGAAATGAAGTCACCGGTTTTTGCAAAATAAATAAAAGTTAAGTACTTTTCCTATATTATGAACTGGAAACTGGAATTTAGAAAAATGAACTGTTTTTGTGACTTATCTGATTATTGTGGACTGAGGATGGATCGGGCTGCACGCCGCAGCGGTTATTATGATATGAGGATCGGGCTGCACGCCGCAGCGGTATTTGCGCTTGGGCTGTAGGAGCCCCTCCGGAGTCTGTACACACCCCCAATGAGCGCCGTCGACGTTAAATGGATCGGGCTACACGCCGTAGCGGTTATGTGCATTGCATTGCATCTTTATAAGTTGAATTACTCTGTAGTAGCTGTATTATACTGTTGATGCTAGTTCGTAGGAGATTCGAACTGTAGTGTAGCTTCATATTGTGGTATTTTGTGGATTTCCTACTTTCAGCTGCCTTTATATATTTATTATTCACTGCGTACTTAGTACTCACCCCTACTCCCTGCACCTTTTGTGTGCAGACTCAGGTACTCAGGAGCAGTAGACAGGCATTTCCGGCGGTTTCAGAGTCATATCGAGTTGCTGAGGTAGCTGCCGACGTTCGCAGAACCTAGCTACTCCTCCTCTTTCCAGTTGTTACTTTGTATTCCGACTTGAGTATTTCTATACAGTATTCTCTATTCCTTTTGGGTTTTGTTAGAGGCTCTAGACTTGTGACTCCAGATCTTTGGGAGTGTTAGTTATTTTCGCACTTCTCCATATTTTATTCACTATTATTATTATTGGAGCTCTTTAACTCATATATTCTTATTGGGATGTCCATTTGGGACTAATATTCGGTGTGATAAGTAATTGTTGGTCAGGCTGGCCTAGCTTGATTGTTGGGCGCCATCACGACCGGATTTGGGTCGTGACATAAGGTGTCTACGTCTTGTTAATTTTGGGAGAGACCGTCGAATTTGCTAAACGCTCTTTCCAATTTCTAACATTTTTATAGGAAATTATGGAGGGCCCCGCAACTATGCCTTCATAATTTGGCGAGGCTCGTCTCCGTTTTTATTAAGGTTTTTTCCTTAGTATACTACATTTTTTTGTTTCTGTTTTCCTTAGGTATAAATGTTTCAGATTTATGTCATTTTTATATCATCCTTTATTGGGATTCAGGCCCCCTTTTATACGCTATTGGGCCTAAAATCTAGGCCTCCTCACATTATTGCACCCTAGTGCACCTCGATAGCTAGGTTCCGGCTAACATTTTCATTTCTATCCCAAGGCACTAAAGCCATGTCAATTAGATCTGGGCATGTATTCACGGGTAGGCCCAGATTACTTACGTCTAAAGCGGAATCAAAGCATATTAGCATTTTAACAACAGTACTACGAACAAATACTATTCAATACTAACAATTAACTATTTCAAATAATGGCAAATTACATTTGATCCTTACTAATTTCAATATTGTCAATTAACTAAAAATGTCATTACTAGTTTAATCAACTTATTACTATTTAACTACTAAATTAACATAGTGTGAATCTATGAATTATCTATTGATTGAGACACTATTTACAGAGTTATTATTGTTCTCATTAAACAGAAAACAGTGTTCTAAGCTTCAACTAGACATGCTCGAATTACCACTGTTATTACAACCACATTCAGGTCACCATATCACAATAGCTTAATACGAGTTTTGCAGCTAAACCAATTTCAACAATGATATAAAAGTGAGACGATTTTAAAATTCTACTACTCACGCATTTTTGAATTAATTGATGCTGATTCAGAACTTGATTAACGAAAATATCTAAGTATTAGTATTACATGTCCAATTTCAGAATAGTTACAAATCTAAGTGTATTAACTGTGATTTAGCCGGTCTTAGTTTTAGATTTAGGTGATAATTCTCTACCTAGCTTATTTATCCTACTATTATCGAGTTAAAGCATATTTCTAGTCTACTAATTATTACTACCAAGTCCTAAATGAATTACAAGGATCTAAGTACTTTCAAACTACATATGGAATACAAATACATGAAAATTCATATAACACGATTTTATATCATTTCTCCAATCAGCAGCTCATTACAATTTCAAGTCAATAGTAGTGTACCTGGTTCAAAACAGATCGATGAGTCTAGAGTTTGGAGAAGAAGAATAGTCAGCAATCAACAACAATGATACAGCAACAGCAATGAGTTGGGTCAATCACAGCAAACAACTACCAAAACCCCAAATATGGAACCCAGCAAATCAACCCAAGTAAAATCAGAGGACCCAGCAAAGTCGAGTGAATTAATGAAGAATCGACCCACATAAATCCCCAGAACAGCACTAAAGTTAATCAGTTTTCCTAAATATGTGTAACTCTTATTTGTATATTTCAGAATTTCGAACTCTTTTTCTCTTTTTGAGTTCAAAATCTGGACCAATTTCTGAATTTTCAAATCCAACCTCTTTTCAGGCTTATTAGAATTATATTTATAGAGTCATTTTGGGGGGAATTTCAAATAAGTTAATTTTATTTCCCTCCCCTTGTTCTTTTCAATTATTTACAGTATAGTCCATTAAATTTATATCGAACTGCCATAGAACCACTATGAGAAGGTTCTGGGCAGTTCTATTGGGTTCTATTAGGCAGATTTTTCCCAGTTACCCTCACTTGCTAAGATTTATTACACTGTTGTCTTTAGTTCTACCCAGTCTGCCCTTTATTTTCTAAGTAATTACAGAAATACCAAGCATTAAAGTCACTTTTATTCCTATCTGCTCTATTTAATCTACAGGAATGCCCTTTACTATTCCCTTTTTACCCCTTTTTGTTTATTCATTATTACCCGACCTGCCTTAGGTATGGCAGAACTAAGGCAATACTTATTTAACCAATAGCCACTAATCAGACATGTTTTAAGACTTAACCAGTTTAGACCATACCCCTTTTCATTATTAGCCACATTTATCGGAACATAACCTCTTATCAAAAACATAGCCACTATTCAGAACATGACCACTATTTAAAACATAGCCACTATTAAAAGCATAGCCACTTAATCAACATGTCTTATGACTTAACCAGTTTAGACCACACCCCTTTTCATTATTAGCCACCTCTATCAAAACATAACCACTTATCAAAAACATAGCCACTATTCAGAACATGACCACTATTTAAAACATTGCCATTATTAAAATCATAGCCACTTAATCAACATGTATTAACTCGCAAACGTAGCCACAAGACCTTATACTCATGACCCAAATAACATAAGCACTCAAAGGTTCAGAATTGAACTCACATACGAATCAAGTTACAAATATAGCCAGATTCATGTTATTTTGCACATATAGCCTTAATCACAAATTAATTTTCAATTAATCGGAACTCAGAGGAGAAATTTGAGAATGGTTGAATTCCAACTAACCAAAACTCAATCGAGACAGAATATAATAAACAAACACATAAAACAGACTAATTAGCACATGATTCATGTGTAGTTAATATCAAAAACCCTAAGAACACTTTGAAAATTTTAGGCATGTGTAGGATTCAAGGCTCGCATGAACGGGCAGAGAAAGATTCATATTTTTTAAACATGCATAAGAAACAGGTTCAGATAAACACAGAAGACATGTAAAGAAACACTTTTCCATAACACATAACAACCAAGAATAGAAACAGAGGTGGGGATACTTAGCTTTTCAGGCTTTTTCTTTTCTTTTTACTTTTCTTTCTTTCCTTTCTTCTTTCTTTCTTCTTTCTTTCTTCATCGTTCTTTTCATTTTTTCTGGATTTTCAGAGCTTTGAAGTCGTTTGGTCTTCTGAGTACTGGATTTTTCAAATGGGGCTTTGGGTTCGATTTAGGTGTATATGGGTGGTGGTCTGGAGACCTGGGGTAGTGCTTTTAGGGTAGGGTTAGTTTTTGGTACTCGCCGGAGTAGGGTTCCAGCGAGTATTTTTCTAATATTCGACGAGTTTGAGGGCGATTCGAGGGAAACCACCCAGATAGGGTGGTAGATCACATCAAGAAGGTTTAAGGGTGTTAATATGGGACCTTGGTTCATACTTTGTGAGGTCGCCGGCTAGGGTTCTGGCGACCGGAATTTCAAGAATAGGGAAGCTGTTGGTTTTGGTCCGGGTTTATGGTGGCTTGACGGTTTTTTGTGTGATGGAGAGGGTGTTTGAGGTTTGCCTGAGCCGGAGATGAAGGCTGAGGCATGGTTTTCCGGTGATCTCCATGAGACTGGAGGAGGAAGAAGGTTGAGTCTCAGGTGATTAGGGTTAGATAATACAAATGTGTGTGTGTAATGACAGACACAATGTGAGATGGGAGTATATATACCACTCGTGTATTGTTGATTCCTAGCCATTGGATTAGTCGAGATCAACGGCCAGAATCTTGTAGCCTCGAAACGGTGTCATTTGTTTTAATGAAGGATCTTATTAGGCCCGTTAGATTATAAAATTGGACGGTTAAGATTGATTTACCTAAGCTACGTCGTTTCATTTAAATGGCTCGTTGGTCTTGTTCGTTTGATCAGTTGTATTGGACGGATAGGATTAACTCTATATGCGACGTCGTTTAATTTATAAAGGCACCGCCTTACTTGGTCCGTTGATCATTTGTATCAACGTCCCAGATTTATACACCTATACGGTGTCATTTGATTACAAGCCTGGGCAGACTGGACTAGTTCCGTTTGGGCCTGGTTAGTGTAACATATGTTGGGCTATGTATTTAGCCCAAATTGATATTATACACTTTTTTTTGTATTTTTGTCATTTTGAATTGTATTTATTTAATTTTTGTATTTTTTTTGTATTTTGTCTTTTGTATTTTTCTTTTTATATTTATTTTCAACTGTTATATTTCCTTTATTTTATAGTTTTTATTTTTTCTTTAATTTTCCGATATTTTTGCATTTTTACTTGATTTTTTAAATTTTAACATTTTTTATGATATTTTCCCAATTGATTTCTTTTGTTATTTCATTTCAATTTATTTTCAAACAAAAACACTGGTATTTCAACTAAATCACACAATTGCAAACAAAAATCATTTTTGTATTATTTTATTTATATCTTGGAATTTAATTGCTTAGGACAAAAATCACGTGCTCATAGGGCCCACATAGGCTCGGGACCGGACCACTTAGCGGGGGACCATTAGTTTGTGGTCCCGATGCCCGGACCGATTCCTACCAGAAGCCCACGAAGCCCAGGACCACTTAGGACCGGACCTCAAATCCGTTCCCACTTAGGACCGGCCCATAAGGCCCGTTTAGGCCCAGGATCGGTCCATGTTACACCTTTCTTTCGATCTCATTAACAAGCCCGATATCGGTGGCGTACCTCATATCGAATAAAACCTTATTGTGAACCTTCGTACACTTCCAACTGTCACGACCCTAGTTCACCAATTGTGAATATGTCGTGATGGCACCCAGTCCCCACGACTAGGTAAGCCTAACACGTTGCGGAATATACAAGTTATAAATACTTAAATAAGAAACGGCGGAAAATAGCATAAAAGATATGTAATCCGTGCCGCTTGGCACATACATCCGTCACACAATGAATAAAACACTACCAAGATCCAGAACCCCACGGTAACACAGACTAAAAGAGAAATACAACTGTGGCTCTATGTGTAAAGAGTATCTAACAACGAAATGAAGAAAAATGTCACTAGTAATACTAGAATAGAAGGGAAGCCTCCGGATCCGCGGACGTAGCAGATCATACCTCGAAGTCTCCCAGAAAGCTGCAGAATCACCTAGTACGAGCCTGCTCTGATGTACCTGGATCTGCACAACAAAAGTGTGCAGAAGAGTAGCATGAGTACACCACGGCGGTACTCGGTAAGTGCCAAGCCTAACCTCGATGGAGTAGTGACGAGGTAGGTCAGGGCCCTACTGAGAAACAATAATATAATGATGAAAACAAAATAAACAGTTTATATGATAATAATTTCCGAAATAACAACATTATGGGAATTACTGCAACTGTCTACGATTAAGCTAATAACAAATAACCAACTCAAATAAACAAATCCAGGATCTGTGGGAATTGAACCCACAGTCCCATTCTCAGTACCTCTGGGTCTCCGGGAATCGAACCCGCAGCCCATGTCTCAATAATATCTCAATAACTCAGGATCTCCGGGAATCGAACCCGCAGTCCACATCTCAATAATATATCAATAGCGCAGGATCTCCGGGAATCGAACCCGCAGTCCATATCTCAATAACTCAGGATCTCCGGGAATCGAACCCGCAGTCCACAAACAATATCACTCCGGGTCTCCGGGAATCGAACCCACAGCCCTGGGATCTCCGGGAATTGAACCCGCAGTCCACCAACACATCAAATAAAGAAAACACACAGAGAGAATATAATATGTTAAATTTACAACTTCACCGAAATTAGTGCCAACAATTTATCAAGAGTTCAAGTAAATCAACTAGGCAATTAAACATGTTGAATCCTAGCTAATCATGCTTTTCTAAGTAATACCGGGTAATGGTAACGCTTTTATCAGCTAAGAGCAGGAATATCACTAATCGGACAATTCAAGTAAAGTGTGTGTTACAACAACCAGCGCATGTACACGCCCGTCACCTCGCGTACAAGGCATTTAAACTATCACATAATATCCTAGGGGTGAAAGTTCCCCACACGAGGTTAGACAAGCCACTTACCTCAATTTCGGTACAAAACCGCTAAGAAACAACTCTCTTGCCACGAATGTCGGCCTCCACAAGAGTAGAATCTGATAAAAATCAATAGAATCACATCAAAATAGGCCAATTGGGCATTACCCAATCAAATTAACTCAAAATTCACCAAAACCCACAAGTTGCCAAAACCCGACTTTCGGTACGCTTAACGGAAATTCACGAAAGTTATATATTCGGAACCCTTGTTTCAATACGAGTCTATGCATATAAAGTTTACCAAATTCGGACTCCGTTTGCCCACTCAAAACCTTGATTTTCTAAAGGTTTTGGTCTAGGGTGAAAAACCCCCATTAATTACCCAAATTCCTCCATTTTCATGAAAAACTTGCATAATATTATCAACAACAATCATAATTGGAGTCCATAATTGATTACCTGAAGAAACCCCTTGAATCTCCCTTCAAAATCGCCCAAATCGCCCCTTAAGCCGAGACCCAAAATGTGTGAAATGTTCTGAAATTTTTCTAACTTCTGGATACACTTACTTACAGCGATTTTCGCTTCTGCGGAACATTTTCCGCTTCTACGCATCCGTATCCGCGACCAAAGGGTCGCTTCAGCGGTTCCGGGCCTGGCCGGCCATTTCCGCTTCTGCGAACAAGAGGGCCGCTTAAGCGGATCCGCTTCTGCGGACACGTCCGCCTCTGCGCATAATTGACCGCTTCTGCGGTCTCGCCCAAACGGTAAGATGTCCGCTTCTGCGGACCATGTCCATCTCTCCCCGTCCGCTTCTGCGATCACTGGCATCGCACCAGCGACCCCGCTTCAGCGGATTGGATTCCGCTTCTGCGGAAGTAGCCGCTCCTGCGCATCTCGTCCGCTTCCGCGGACACGCTCCTGCGCCCAAAATTCCGCAGGAGCGGAAACAACAGAAGCAGGATCCCAACCTGCAATTCTTCCACAATTTCTCCCGTTTAACCATCCGAAATCACCCCGAGGCCCCGGGACCTCATCCAAACATACCAACACATCTTAATACCTTATTCGAACTTGCTCCAATCCTCAAAACACGTCTAATAACACCAAAACCCATAATTCACATCGAATTCAAGCCTAAATTTCTTAAAACTTTCCGAATTGCACATTCGATCAAAAACCCGTCCAAACGACGTCCGAATGACCCGAAAATTTGCGGACATATCCAAAATCACATAACGAAGCTACAGAAATTGTCGGAATTCCATTCCGACCCCCGGATCAAAATCTCACCTATCGATCGGATTCGCCAAAATTTAAACCTTCGGCATTTCAAGCCTAATTGAGCTACGGACCTCCAAAATACATTCCGAACGCGCTCCTAACCCCGAAATCACCTAACGGAGCTAATGGAACCATCGGATTTCCGTTCCGAGATCGTCTTAACACTGTTCCGGCTACGGACCATTTTCTAGTTTCAAAGCTCTTATTTAGGGACTAAGTGTCCCAAAATGCTCAAATTTTCGGAACCGACTCTCCCGGCAACCCACAATAGCAGAAATGAACTTAGGGGAACAGTTAAATTAGGGATTGGGGCGTAATTTTTCTAAAACGACCGGTCGGGTCGTTACATCTTCCCACACTTAAAGATTCGTTCGTCCTCGAACGAGCATAGAAAACATACCTGGAGTAGTGAAAAGATGAGGGTACTGGCTGCGCATATCCTGTTCGGTTTCCCAAGTCGCCTCCTCGACCGGCTGGCCCCGCCACTGAACCTTTACCGAAGCGATGTTCTTTGACCTTAGCTTTTTGACTTGCCTGTCTAGAATGGCTACTGGCTCCTCAACATAAGACAGATCCTTGTCTAGCTGAACAGATGTGAAATCCAACACGTGCGACGGGTCACCGTGGTATCTCCGGAGCATGGAGACATGAAATACGGGGTGAACTCCGGCTAGGCTGGGAGGTAAGGCCAACTCATAAGCAACCTCCCCGACACGCCTCAAAATCTCAAAAGGGCCAATAAATCTAGGACTCACTTTCCTTTCTTCCCAAACCTCATAACGCCCTTCATGGGCGAGACTCGAAGCAGAACCCGCTCACCGACCATAAAAGCCACATCGCGAACCTTCTTGTCCGCATAACTCTTCTGTCTAGACTGGGCTGCACGAAGTATGTTCCGAATCACCTTGACCTTGTCCATAGCATCCTGAACCATATCAGTACCTAGCAACCTGGCCTCGCCGGCTCAAACCAACCCACGGGAGACCTGCACCTCCTACCATATGGGGCCTCGTACGGTGCCATCTGAATACTAGACTGGTAGCTGTTGTTATAAGCAAACTCCGCCGGTGGCAAGAAGTGATCCCACGAACCTCCAAACTCAATCACGCATGCACGGAGCATATCCTCCAAAATCGAATAGTGCGCTCGGACGCCCGTCTGTCTGGGGGTGAAATGCTGTGCTCAGCTCCACCGAGTACCTAACTCTCGCTGTACGGCTCTCCGGAACCGTGAAGTGAGCCGAGTGCCTCTATCCGAAATGATAGAAACCGGAATACCATGCGACCGAACTATCTCCTTGATATAGATCTCCGCCGATCGCTCCGATGAATAAGTAGTGCTCACCGGTATAAAATGGGCGGACTTGGTAAGCCGATCCACAATAACCCAAATAGAATCAAACTTCCTAATAGTCCGTGGAAGCCCGGATACAAAGTCCATGGTGATGCGCTCCCATTTCCACTCTGGAATCTCAATCTGCTGCATCAATCCACCCGGACGCCGATGCTCATACTTCACCTGCTGGCAGTTGAGGCATCTGGAAACATAATCAACTATATCCCTCTTCATCCGCCTCCACCAGTAATGCTGTTTCAAGTCCCGATACATCTTCGCGGCACCCGGATGGATGGAATACCGCGAGCTATGGGCCTCTGCTAGGATCAGCTCTCGAAGATCATCTACATTGGGCACACAGATGCGGCCCTGCATCCTCATAACTCCATCATCCCCGATGGTAACATCCCGAGCATCACCACGCCGAACTATATCCTGAAGGACAAGCAAATGAGGGTCGTCGAACTGACGCTCCCTGATGCGGTCAAATAGAGAAGACCGAGAAACCACACAAGCTAGAACCCGGCTGGGCTCCGAAAGATCCAGTCTAACAAACTGCCTGGCTAAAGACTGAACATCCATCGCCATAGGCCTCTCCGAAGCTGGTAGATATGCCAAACTCCCCAAACTCTCTGCCCGACGACTCAAGGCATCGGCAACCACATTAGCCTTGCCCGGATGATAGAGAATAGTAATATCATAGTCTTTCAGTAGTTCCAACCATCTCCTCTGACGCATATTCGGGTCCTTCTGCTTAAGCAAGTGCTGCAAGCTCCGGTGATCAGTGTAGATCTCACAAGGAACCCCATATAAATAATGACGCCAAATTTTCAAGGCGTGAACAATGGCGGCTAGCTCCAAATCATGAACAGGGTAATTCTTCTCATGCACCTTCAGCTGTCTCGACGCGTAGGTAATCACCCTACCATCCTGCATCAATACTGCACCGAGTCCAACTCGTGAGGCATCACAATATACTGTATAGGACCCCGAACCTGTAGGCAATATCAATATAGGGGCCGAAGTCAAAGCTGTCTTGAGCTTCTAAAAGCTCGCCTCACACTTATCTGTCCACTGAAAAGGGGCACCCTTTTGGGTCAATCTAGTCATAGGTGCTGCAATCGAAGAGAACCCTCTACGAAACGACGGTAATAGCCCGCCAAACCAAGGAAACTGCGAATCTCAGTAGCGGAGGAGGGTCTGGGCCAACTCTGCACGGCCTCCACCTTCCTCGGATCTACTCGAATACCATCACTCGATACCACGTGGCCCAAAAATGCCACCGAACTCAACCAGAATTCACATTTAGAGAACTTGGCATAAAGCTGCTTCTCCCTCAGGATCTGAAGCACTATTCTTAAATGCTGCTCGTGCTGTTCCCGGCTCCGAGAATATACTAGAATATCATCAATGAAGACAATCACGAACGAGTCCAGATAAGGCCTGAACACACTGTGCATCAAATGCATAAATGCTGCTGGGGCATTAGTCGACCCAAAAGACATCACGAGGAACTCATAGTGACCATACCGGGTCCTGAAGGCAGTCTTCGGGATATCTGGCTCCCGAATCTTCAGCTGGTGATACCCAGAGCGCAAATCAATCTTAGAAAACACATGTGCGCCCTGTAACTGGTCAAATAAATCATCAATACGGGGCAAAGGATACCGGTTCTTCACTGTAACCTTATTCAGCCGACGATAGTCAATACACATACACATAGAACCGTCCTTTTTCTTCACAAACAATATAGGAGCACCCCAAGGCGAAACACTGGGTCGAATAAAACCCTTGCCCAATAACTCCTGTAATTGATCCTTCAACTCCTTCAACTCAGGAGGAGCCATACGGTACGGTGGAATAGAAATGGGCTGAGTGCCCGGCAACAAGTCAATAGCAAAGTCAATATCTCTGTCGGGCGGCATACCCGGAAGATCAGCTGGAAATACATCAGCAAAGTCACGTACCACATGAACAGAATCAATAGAGGAGTGTCAATACTGACGTCCCGCACATAGGCTAGATTAGCAACACACCCCTTCTCAACCATACGCTGAGCTCTGAGAAAAGAAATAACACGGCTAGGGGTGTGATCTAGAGTACCACTCCACTCAATACGTGGAATGCCTGGCATAGCCGGCGTCACGGTCTTGGCGTGACAATCAAGAATAGCATAATGGGGCGACAACCAGTCCATGCCCAGAATAATATCAAAATCGACCATCCCGAGCAACAATAGATCCGCTCTGGTCTCAAAATCACAAATGGTAATCAAACACGACCGATATACGCGGTCCACTGCCAAGAATCACCCACCGGAGTGGAAACATAAATGGGGGCACTCAAAGAATCCCGAAGCACACCCGGATGAGAAGCAAAGTAAGAAGACACATATGAAAAGGTGGAACCGAGGTCGAATAGAACCGATGCCTCCCTCGTGACTAACCGAGAATAATACCGCGATAACGCAGTCGGATGCGATCAGCCGCGGCGCGATCGGGAATAGCATAGAATCGGGCTCGTCCCCCCTCTCGAGGGCGGCCTCTAGAACACTGACCCCCGCCCCTCGGCTGGCTGGGCAGGTGGAATAGCGGCTGGAGCCGGAATGATAGCCTGCCGACCCTGAGAGCCACGCTGATGCTGCGAAGACTGGTGAGGTGCCTCCCCTCCTACGCCTGGGGCACTCCCTAACCAGGTGGCGAGTATCCCCGCACTCAAAACAAGCTCTGAGAGGACGCGGTGGCTGTGACTGTCCGGCCTCACCCCCACTAGTCTGACCCCTGGAAGGACCCCGCGCAGGAGGTGCACTGGAAACTGGGGGAGCATAATAAGGCTCCTGAGGTGCTGGAAGACCTGGAGTGCTACCGGCTGCGGGCAATGCTGAGTGAACTGGACGACCGGAATATCCCCTGCCAAAACGACCGGCTGCTGAAGTGCGGGCACCAGAGAAATGGCCCGACTCACGAGACCTCTTGGCCTCTCTATCTCCACGCTCTCTAGGGAGCATACTCTCGATCTTCCTAGCAATGCTAACTGCCTGCTGATAAGATATATCTGTCTCCAACTCTCTGGCCATGCTGGATCGGATAGGCGGAATCAGGCCCTCAATAAATCTCCGCACTCTCTCCCGAACCGTGGCTACCAAGGCCGGTGCATACCTGGCCAGACGGGTGAAACTGATGGCATACTCCGATACTGACATGGAGCCCTGTCGCAACCGCTCAAACTCCGAGCGCCAAGAATCCCTAAGGCTCTGTGGAACAAACTCCCTCAAAAACAGATCTGAAAACTGCGTCCAAGTTAATGAAGCAGACTCCTCTGGACTATCCAACTCATACGTGCGCCACCAATCATAAGCGGCCCCACGAAACTGAAAAGCAGTGAAGGAAACCCCGCCGGTCTCCACAATCCCCATAGTACGAAGAATACGATGACACTCCTCTAGAAAACCCAATGCATCATCTGAAGCCAAACCACTAAACACTGGAGGGTCATATTTCTTGAACCTCTCCAATCTACGTTGCTCGTCCTCAGAGGTAGCTGGTCCACCTCCGGGCTGTGCTGGGGTGGTAGGAGGCATAACCAAAATATCTGGAACCTGTCCCACCGGCACACGCTGCTCCGGTATCACGGCTGCGGGAGTCTAGGCCCCTCCCCCGGCCTAAGATGTAGCTGCGATGAGAGGAAGCAGTCCTGCCTGAGCTAAAGTGGTATACATACTCATGAACTGGGCCAGGGTTTCCTGTAGTGCTGGAGTAGTAGCAGCTGTAGTCGGTGTACCAGGTGCCTGCGCTCCAACCTGGTCTACTTGTGGTACCTCGGCGGCAGCGCGCGCGGGTGTCTGTGGCTGCACCTCGGGCGCGTCCTCGTCCTCTACCTCGGCCCCGGCCTCTGACGGCAGCAACAGGGGGCGCGGGTACCCGATCATCGCGGTTAGCTCGTGTCCTCACCATCTGTGAGAGAATAGAAAGCAGTAGTTTAGATTTTTGATGCCAAAAATGTCGCACGACAAGGAATCCAAAAGAAATGAAGAGTTTCCTAAACGGTTACATAGCCCCTCGTAGATAAATACAGACGTCTCCGTATCGATCAGCGAGACTCTAAGTAACCGGTCTGTGTCCCGTGACTCCTATGAACCTAGAGCTCCGATACCAACTTGTCACGACCCTAGTTCACCAATTGTGAACATGTCGTGATGGCACCCAGTCCCCACGACTAGGTAAGCCTAACACGTTGCGGAATATACAAGTTATAAATACTTAAATAAGAAACAGCGGAAAATAGCATAAAAGATATGTAATCCGTGCCGCTTGGCACATACATCCGTCACACAATGAATAAAACACTACCAAGATCCGGAACCCCACGGTAACACAGACTAAAAGAGAAATACAACTGTGGCTCTATGTGTAAAGAGTATCTAACAACGAAATGAAGAAAAATGTCACTAGTAATACTAGAATAGAAGGGAAGCCTCCGGATCCGCGGACGTAGCAGATCATACCTCGAAGTCTCCCAGAAAGCTGCAGAATCACCTAGTACGAGCCTGCTCTGATGTACCTGGATCTGCACAACAAAAGTGTGCAGAAGAGTAGCATGAGTACACCACGGCGGTACTCGGTAAGTGCCAAGCCTAACCTCGATGGAGTAGTGACGAGGTAGGTCAGGGCCCTACTGAGAAACAATAATATAATGATGAAAACAAAATAAACAGTTTATATGATAATAATTTCCGAAATAACAACATTATGGGAATTACTGCAACTGTCTACGATTAAGCTAATAACAAATAACCAACTTAAATAAACAAATCCAGGATCTGTGGGAATTGAACCCACAGTCCCATTCTCAGTACCTCTGGGTCTCCGGGAATCGAACCCACAGCCCATGTCTCAATAATATCTCGATAACTCGGGATCTCCGGGAATCGAACCCGCAGTCCCTACCAATAAGTCAGGATCTCGGGAATCGAACTTGTAGTCCACATTTCAATAAATCTCAGGA